>OY720450.1:49633745-49848745 GCA_963082715.1 Harpalus rubripes | reverse complement strand
ATACCATACATGTGTAGAAAACAAAATAATTAATTATATGCAGATCTATATATTTCCACTAGATGATATTGTTTAATTTAAAAGACATATTCAAATTATTGGTTATTAAAATGAGATATTTCATTATACGAACGTTATGGTACTTTCTAAACTGTATAAATGATTTTAACAATAATGGAAATTAGATTTGAACAGCCTTTTAGCATGCGGTTCATGCACATATATGGCAACTTAATGCTGTTTTTATTTATTTAGAAAACTAATAACACATATTTGACTTGCTGATTGCAGTCATATGGATAATTTAAGATTATGCTAAATTGTCTATTTAAAATATTATAATGTGAATATCTTTTATTTTTAAATATTTTATACAATAATTTAAATTTGGAATATATAATTTTAAGCAAATTTCAAGCCAAGCGCCGTTTTCAACACTTTTATAAACCGCACGCCACTGTTGGTTGGCATTAGCATTATGAATTAAATATTAAAAATTGCCGTATTCTAGGGTTACGGCATATTGATAAGGTTAAGGTTACAGCTACATATACCGTGGCAAGCTTCACATAACCAATTCCGAGTGCAAGATATTAAGGCTGAGAGTAATTAAAGCACCGATGATCTAGATGAGAAGATACGGCGAACTGTAAGTGAAGTGTTAGCTAAAAGAAATAAACCTCGCTATTTGAACTGTGGTGAAGACACGCAGAAAGAAAAAGAAAGGAAATCGAAAGAAAGGAAAGCAGTGGCGATGCCTTCAAGAAGACTGAAGACGCCTGGAAGACATGCAGCAATAAAGAGGAAGGATATTGAGAGAAACGGAAGTTATGCCGACGTAATGTCCAGAAGAGAAACATTCCACCTTCGCCAGGGTAACAGTGGTAGTTGGTAGCCCGACGAACTACGCAAAGACTAGGAAAACGACCAGACTTTGAAAATCGTATTGGAATGGAAAGCGAAGGAGAACAAACTAGTTTGGAAAGATGTTGCATCGCACTCACAGAGTATAAAATCATACTGGGGGCAATGGGACTCCATGGTGATTGAGGATGGCCTGATAAAGCGTATGATAAAAAATGCCAATGGAACTGAGAAGAGAACTCAGTTTGTTATTCCTAAGAGTAGAGTACCAGACACTTTGGAATCATTAAAACTCTAGAAAGATTGCGCCAGAGATTTTACTGGGTTAACTAACTGGAAGAAACGGTCCGCAAAGACGACGAAGGGGTCTATTGTGTTAGTCCAACGTTGGTAGTCCAACTAAGCGCATTGCGATTGACGTGGCCGGGTTATGCCCAGAAAGTGACAACGGAAATATATATATATATATATATATATATATATATATATATATATATATATATATATATATATATATATAGATTGAAACCTATCCATTACCCATCACGGTTGTTGGAACTTTGAAACTTTGGTCAAAGTATGTATATATCAATTTGAGGTACTACATGAATTTCACTCCGACCAAGGAAGAAATTTTGAGTCTGCCGTTTTCCAAAATATTTGTAAGATATTAGAAAATAATGAAACCAGAACAACTGCAGAACGAATAACCGAAATTTGTTGAAGGTAGTCTTCAACAACCAGAAACTGGAACCGACATCTTCATCTGTTCCCTATGAGATAGTAAAAAAAAAAAAACCGACGTGATATATGGAATTAAGAAACGACCTACCGGAAAGCCGAGAGTAGTGCGCTTTAGTCGGCAGACATCTTTCGACTTTCGCTGGAGGCAACCACGAAAATCATCATGGTCGGATCAAAGCTCAAAAACTAACTTATGAAGATTTTATGGAGAACTATTCCTTTGGCTGCAAGGCACGGTACGGCGTGAAAAAAGAAGAACACCGAGATCTGTTCACCATGTCGTCAGATTATTCTCTCGGCTACTGTATATCAAAAAACTTAAAGATGACCCGCGGCGAAACGCGAAATTTGGATGTGTGCAAGAACTGGCCAACCAGCGTCCATCTGTTGGGAAAACGCTACGACTGAGGGATGGCAATGCAGAACACTAGCAGTAAATCTACTACTTAGTTACAAAACCACGCTCGTTCTAGAAGTCGTCGCATCGCTGCCTATTGAACTCGCTGTGCAATTTGAGGGATCATCGGATGGAGAATAATACTCGTATTTTGAAGCTAACAGTACCGAAGTTAGGCTGTTGACTAGACGGTTTAGATATGACTGTTAGGAATATGTTAAATATCCTCTTCCGTTTTACCGACGTTGATATTCTCGTCTGCAGCTTTAACCTTAGCGGACATGAAGAAGTCGAGCGGACCATCGACTGTCACTTCTTTAAGACTTCGTCATCACGAACTGTTCCGGGACGAAACAGACTTAACGAGAGGAGGGGAAGTGTAAAGGGAAACAGTCGACGTCGCAAGCTGGCGTGCAAGTTTAGCGATGACATAATCGCGCGAACAACTTGACTGCGTAATCAAACGTGTTCCAACCTGTTTACTCATTTCGGTGACGTGATCTATTTTATTCGATGTTTTTATCGCGCCGAATATTCTAGTATTTTCGAAAACAACGTCGCCAAAGTATATAAACTCCATCAGGAAATTTTATTCTCTTTACTGGGACTTCCAAAACGACATATTATTTTTCCACTCTCTGGCGACTCAGGATTTTGCCGCCATCTTGAATCAAAGGTGCAAAAAACAAATTTTTTGCAATTCTTTTGACAACGGTGGATCGTATCTAAATTGTATAATAACACAAAATTAATGCTCGTATTTTTTTTACCTGGGATAAACATTTAAAGACATATGCTAAAAAATAGATAACCAGAAGAACAATTTATGATAGAAATTTAAATTGCTCAAAACATAAACAATATTAGGTATTTAATACTTAGTATAACAGGTTTCACTATTTACAATAGTTTACATTAGTCGTGGCATCGAAAGAAGTAAATTATTGATGTTTTTAAATATTTTTTTAAGCGCTTTCCTACAAATTCAACCACAACACTTCCCCGGTTAAAGGTTCGATATGCGGTTTGAAAATTTGAAAATTACTCGATTTTTGTCAATAAGCGATTCGCGAGTTACTAGCAACTTAAACATATGAACATTTTCTAAAATTTAAAACATCTGTAAATCGGCTTATATGTCTTTTTTACATCAAAATTTTGACACGATCAAAGATAAACAACATTACATATTTAATGTGTCGAAATTTCAGATGAAAAAATGAGGTCAAAACCGATTTACAGATGTTTAAAATTTTAGAAGAATTTTATGTAAGTTCTAGTTGTTAGTAAGTGGCGAACCGCTCATCGGCAAAAATAGTCTAATACATGACATGAAAGAGAATTTCATGCTGAATACAAATTTTCAAACCACTTTGTAGTATCTTTAACCGTCAGAGTTGTGGTTGAATTTGTAGGAGAGCGTTAAAAAAAATATTTAAAAATCATTAATAATTTACTTCTTTCGATATCACGACGTATTTAAATTGCTATAAATAGTAGAACTTATTATACTAAATATTAAATACCTAATATTGTTTACTTTTTGAGTACTAATGTAAATTTCTATCATAAATTGTTATGCTGGTTAACTATTTTTTAACATCTGTTTGATAGTTCATCCTAGGTAAAAAATGTAAGAATCATTTTATGTGTTATATTTTATATGTATTCTTACAGATCAGAGAGTGTAGTAATAGTGAAAAACATTGATATACGTCATGTTAAATATATGATAACTCTGTATGTAATTATTTCATGTTAATAAACAGTTTAAGGTTTATAGTATGTTGTATTGAAAAACCCTACATTATGTACAAAAATTACGAGCTTTAACTTTGTATTCTTGTAAAATTTTGATACGAGCCACTGTTTACAAGAAAATGGCCATAAACACCTTTGATCCAAGATGGAGGCAAAATCCCGGATCGCCAGAGGGTGCAAAATTAGTATGTTTTTTGGGGGTCGCAATACAGAGAATAAAATTTATTCCAGCTTGCCATCATGTATTTCCACAATAGCTTATTTTAAACGCTCTGCCGACTGGCCTAATTGTTTAAATAAATAATCTTAGTGATTAATTGCTTTATAATATTCTTAGCTTTTAAATTAGTGTAAATATTTATCATAGTGTTATTTCAATTTATCTTTTAAATATTTTTTTTCTATTTTGGTTTTTTAATATGTACTTATTTGGATGTCATAAAGTTCTTCTTTATGACATCATAAAGTACTTCTTTATGACATCCATATGAGTTTCATAAAGTACATATTAAACAACCGAAATTGAAATTCCTGGACAATAAATAACGTACATTTTTTGAAAAAATAACAAAATAGAAAAAATAGTATAAAATGCACGTTTCATAAGACATTTCAGCGCACTTGTACCCTTAGAAAATTCGCGGCAAGCCGCTTGTTTCTAAGAATGACGCGTGCGCTAAAAATGAAACTTGTATCTTAATGTACTATTATAATATTTATTTATCATTTAATAAACTTCAATTTTAATTAACAATAATTCTTTGATTTTTGCACTTCACCCAAATAAATAAAAACGTTACAATATACATACTCATGAACGTATTCTAAAAAAAATCCCACTAATTTGATGTATTTTCTTGGTCCATTGGTCATAAGTTTAGTTTTGTACAAGTTCGTTTGTAGTCCTACCTTTTTGCTTTTGCATTAAACGTCTTTAAGCATTTATTGTATTTCTTTTGAAGTTTCAGCGGTGAGAGCAATGTCGTCTGCAAATCGGAGATTAGATAAATATTTTCCATTTACCTTCAAGCCTTTATTTTCCCAATTTAGTTCCTTAAAAACGGATTCAAGAACACACGAGAACAACGTTGGTAATAAATGGACACCTTGTCGTACTCCTCTTGCTATATTGAATGCTTCCGCTGGCTTTTCTAGAACTACCCTAGCCTTTCTTTTATTATATGCAGCTTTTATTATTTTAATGTATTTGTGTTTGACCCCTGATTGATATGAGTATAACGATTTGATAATGAAGTGGTGTTCTATACTTTCTAAGTATACCTACGAATATTTTATTCTTACTTTTACTTTTTAGGGGCATTTGGTCGCATACTTCCGCAGGACCCAACGGTTTTTGGAGAGTTTGAAGCCGTTTCTGCTTTCATACTGTTTGTTGCTTTTATTCTTACAATTCTTAAGTTCTTAGTTTGGATATTTCGGTACATGCGATTTTAATTGCTACTTTTCTTTTGTCATTCGGAGTTCTCTTATACCTATATTATTGGTTGAGGATAAATTTGTGGTCAGAGATCCTGATCTGTTTATTTATCGTCTTTCTATATTTCTAACAGCCACTTCAACTGTTTCTTGTGTTGTTAAATTTACTTTTTTGTCTTGAGAAAGATTTCGTTTCTTGTTATTTTTATTTTCATCTTCTTTGACAAGTTGATCATAACCAATATAACAATATTTGCCTTCCTTTGTAAGTTTTTTCATTTCTGGGACAAGTTTCTTCTGTATTTCAATTTTATGTTTTAGTAGTTCTTCTCACATATTTGAGAAGAAATTACCGAAATCTGCGTACCAAGCAGATTGGCACACCTAGCAATGGGTAGTATGCCACGATGATATATTTATTTTATTTTTAGTAATTCTTATGTGATAAATATCTTTTTTTTTTCATTTAGACGCTTTCTATATTTCATAGTAACTTTAATTGTTGAGAATCTCACTAGAATTGGTCTTACTTTTTTAGGATTTTCTAACCTAGTCGTTTTGCCACTTCATTCACATGTGTATTTAAATCAAGGTATTTTGCAATAAATTCCTTTACATAAGATTCTAATTCATAAGAATAATTTGAATTTGTTTCCTCTTCTAGTCCATGTACAATATTATATTCCTATTTTTTATTTCTCTTACCAAAATTTTGATTCTCTGATTCTGTTCTTATACTTTTTTTTCAAGATTTTATTTTCCTCTTAACGTTTAGTGAATTTTTGTTTATTTTGTTTAATTACTTACTGTATTTCATTTTTAATATCTTGTCTTATATCGACCCGTGGTTCAAATAAATTTTAAAGTTCGGTCATTTCCATATTTCGCAATTTTCAAATAAAATATGTAAATAATAATTATGTTCACGAGCAGTGGAATAGTTTATGCTCGTGCGTATAACTCACTCTGAATTCTATGCTCTATCTCTCTCTAATAATTTGTCAAATGGTTGTAGAATCATGCATGAAAGTACTAATTTTAATACCAAATAAATGAAAACCTACTTGGATCTTGCTGTAGAAAATGATTAGCGACGATACATTTCCAGATTTATAATTTTTATTATTGAATTTCTCTCAAAATAATATAACATAATATTGTCAGAGGCATTACATTAAGTTGTTTATCTCTTATCAGCGGCACTCAAACTTGTACCGTAAATAACTATTATTTATTCATTATACTGTCATGTATAATTTATTAAATATTGTTATTGCAATTGTAGTTTTATTATCAATTATATGTTAATTATGTGATATGTCGTATTCAAATATTCAATGTTATTGTCATTTGGAACAAATGGTTACACATGATGAATTATATACTTTTATGAATACGCTGTTATTATTAAAAATCGCGCAAATGAAATTTGCACTAAAATATAAATAAATTTCTCTAAGACTACTATGAAATTCATACATTTTATAAACTGAAAACTGTTACAGATTGAGGACATTCTGCTATATTGTTACGGAATAATATTGCGTAATAGGCTGTCACAGACCACTAGTTTTTCAATTCACCCATTTAAAATACATGTGAAACGCAATTGTTTTCAAAATCAAGATGGCTTTGTTTGGCGCTTTGTTTCTTTTATTTTGTCACCTCAACTGCCTTAACTGTCGAATATAAAAGAAATGATTACAAAATCTAATTATACGCCTTGTTTTACGCGTTTTGAAGCTTTTACATGGTAAGTTAAATAAAAATTATTGCTTTTATAACATACCAATAATATTTTATTATTTTTTGCAAAAATGTCAAGTGATGAGCAAAATTAATTTTTTAAATAGTGTCCGAGAAAGTATAGTCTAAAAATCGTATGGAATAGTATTTCCGCCACTCGTGATTCCGTAGACCTCGCCTACGGCTCGGCCTACAAACTTTTCGCTCGCGCGGAAATTATCTATTCCATACTAGTTATAGAATATACTATTTTTACCTAAAATTTATTTATATTCCATTCATATCATAATACAAAATAGCAATAAATGTTATTTAATCATTATGACACTACAATCTAAGCAGGACACAAGAATTATCGATGATATCTTTGATGAATGTTATTGTTAATGTTCAATGAAAACTGAGACGCCTGTATTATCATCAGTTTTTATGGATACATTATTCGTAATGTACTCTTATATTAGAGTAAAATGAGGATATAATAAAAAATTTCAGAATATAAAGTTCTGATATAGATCGAAGGATAAGCCTTCTTAGATATTGACCAAAATTGGGTTTACCTATGTTATTTTCTAGTCTATCTAGTACATTAAAGCACATTTAAGATGGCCTCCGAAAGGCGCAATAGATGTGCCATTTAGTCGAAGTGGTATATCTTATAGTTTCCCAGATCCCAATGCTGGCCTTCTAAATCCGGACACCTGTATATTGTATATACATAGTAATAATATAAGAGGGTGAATCTAAAATAATAGAGAATTAGAAAATAAGATAGGCCATGGAAAGCGAAATTTTCACTATTATTTTTATCTGTCATTTGAAATTAAGTTGCTAAAGTTAAGGTATTCAAAACTTATCTGATCAGTTCTTAAAGTATTGTTGTGAGTGAAAATATTGAATTAAACAGAGACCATTTTCATCAAATCTTAGCTGAAAAAACATAAAACTAATAAAACATCTGGCATACTTACTGGATTTGGCGATGTGTGACGTTTGTCTTTTTTGGAGATTGATACTGCAAAAGTGCAATTCATTATTATTTGGAAAGCATTTTCAAAGAAGATTGATTGGGGAAGGAAAGAATAGTGAAGTGTATTATTGTTGAAGGTTGAAGGAAACTAATTTGAACATACTTAAAATTCTAAAAAATATGAATCACATGTTTTATTGTCAATAATTTACATTTATCAATTTTTTAAATTTTAATAGAGTCTAGGTGAAAATAGATAAATGCGTACTAATTTTATCTACGACATACTTCACTAATTTACTAATTAGAACATCGATAAATACATAAGAATGAATCTTCGTGCTAGAATTCGTACATTATTATATTTGGAGTGTCTAATTAAAGAAAGTTGTTATCTCAAATAACCAAAATAACAAGGCGTGAATTCATTTAATATATAATATTTTTATGAGCTCATGAATTCGCTGATATTTTAATTTAAAATGAGGTTAATTTTATTAAACTAACAGATTTTTTTTAGTATAAATACATAAAATTGTTTTTTGTAATCATTCTGTTGAAAACGTCCGAAGTGTGCACATCAGTATGAAAATTTACCAAGTAAGCAAATTTAATAATATAAATATTAATACACAAAATTATATCATCGCGGCTTAAAACCCATTTTAAGTGAGTTAATCTGATTTTATTTGCATATTTGAATGACTATGTATCTATTTGTATTAATGAGGACGTTAACTAGACGACACCTATCACTCACGGCCACTCTTAGTTGTCGTAGAATTTAGTTATATATAGTGCTTAAGTGATTAATTTACATATTTTTGATGTGCCTGAATTATTACTTTTCTCTCGTGAATACATACTTTTTATATAAATATATAAAATAAAATCTTTAAGTAATTAAAATTTTATTTTTTCTGATTCTATATTTATTTCATACTTGTATTATGGAACAATTTTGATTCATAAAGTAATTTAATTATTTCATTATAAAATAGGTCATCTTTATATACACTCAATGCAAGTTACGCACACAATTAATGAGTACAAATAACACAAAATCCATAGAAACAAAAAATATACTAAAGTTCTTGTATGACAAATTTTTGCTTAAGGGATATCCTTAAAGCAATAGTACCACATTTTTCAAATTAATTTATTTAAAATCTGACTATGGCCGCTTAGTAGATAATGATAATAAGTCCCATTTGAATAATAATTATTTAAACAGTTTATACCAGATATCTAAACGAGTAATCACCATTCCACTATACATATCTCCATTATTATAAAAGAGTTTTTTATTTGTTACAGATTCTATTATTTACGCTTTCAACAGTATCATGTATCCATTGTTCACATCAACCTAACCAAAATGAAGACAGTAATGCAGCTTACCATATCGAATTCGAAGACAAAAGTCCAAATGGGGGCTATGGATATAAAGTACAAGTTTCTGGGAAGTCTAAATATCAAGAAACATGGAAAAAAGATAGACAAAATATTCAAACGGAAGCCCCTACGGTGACGGAATCGAATTATTTACAAAATAACTACGCTACTTCTGCAGTAACTGAAAGTGTTATCAAAACCAATAATAATATTTTTGCAAACAACTATTTAACACAAAATCAATACTTAAATAGTCCTGCAGTTGGTACGGCCAAAAATAGTTTTCAATACACTCAACAACAGAGTAACAATATTCCTTCTTCTTCAAGTTATCGCCCTAAACACAACAATAAAAATTCATATTCTTCATTAAATAGTTTTGGTTCAACTCAACAACAGATAAATACTAGTCCACTATCTTCAAATTATCAATCTGAACAAATCACTGAGAACCCATACTCTTCATTGAATAGTTTTGGTTCAACTCAACATCAAATAAAAGATATTTCATCTTCAAGTTATCAAAGTGAACAAATCACTGAAAATCCATTCTCTTCATTAAATAGTTTTGGTACCACTGAACAACAAATAAATGATATTCCATCTTCAAGTTATCAAACTGAACAAATCACGAAAAATCCATACTCTTCATTAAATAGTTTTAGTACACCTCAACAACAAATAAATGATATTCCATCTTCAAGCTACCAAACTGAACAAAGGAGTAAGAACCCATACTCTTCATTAAATAGTTTTGGTTCTTACAGTCAACAATATTACAAACCGCAGTTATCAACACGCTATAACTTCTCACCTCAGATTCACGATTCAAACGGCCAAGACTGGCAGATTTCATCAAAATCAAGATTTGTTCCTTCCACAACTTTACCTAGCAAATCTTCCTTACAAATCATGGATTACAACCATTTTGGTGGTTCTAATAGTGGGCCACAAGTATTTGTTGAATCTACTTCAGGTAAATTAAATCAAAACCAAATTACAAATCAACATGAATTGACGCCTCAAATTAGCTTGCCTATTGAAGCTGATATATCAAGCAAGTATTTGCAGAATTCAAATATTTTGTACCAAAATTCATATCAAGCTCCATCGACCAAAACTGTAAATATTCCAACTATTCCGGTTGAATATTATCAGCCCAGAAGTCAATCTAAAGAAACAAACAGTTTTAACACATTTGCACAGACAAGTCAGTATGCTTCTCATGTGCCTGCCATTTCTTTACCTCATTCTATTGAGAGTCAATTATCTCAATTAACCACAAATGTTAACGACAACTCTATAAAGTACCCAGTGCAGTATTCAGACCCATTAAATCAATATGATTCCAATGATGCTGTTTCACATAGTATTACTCAGAATCCTAATAGTTCTAAAGTACAGTATTATGTTCCATTGTCAAAAGCTCACTTAGGTAATCAAAAAATTAAACATTCTAAAGGGAATATAGTTAATAAAACCATAGCTTCAACAATTAAATATGCACCTCAGTATCAGTTAGAATCTGTGTCATATTCAGTTCCTATTCAAAAACCAGTTTCTAATGTAGAAAATAATTTGTACAAGCAATATCTACCAGTTAGCCAATATTCTCAAATTCCACAAGAAGTTTCTTTCGCAAATTCAGATTATCCTCAAGGTACTGTTCAGTCACAAAATATTGAATACAAACCGTCAACATTTGCTAGTAACTATTCTAATGAAATATCTCCCTTACATACTAGTGAGTTGGATAGTCAAAGTATTAAATATGATCAAAATTCTCCATCTTTGCAAGGAAATCCTTCGATTCATTTATCTGCAGACTATAACCAACTTCTTCAACAATATCCTGTTCAATTATCATCCGTAGCTACTTCTGCGTCACAGAATGCTTATCAACAGACCTCCCCGTCATTACAATTGAAACATTCCCCTCAATTGTCTATTGATTACAATCAATTTCTTCAAGTCTCTAACCAGTATGCAACTATACCCGCAGTGAAATCACCAGCAAAGACTTTACAATTTCAAAATTTATACACTGCACAACAACCGACAGCAAATACAAATGTCAAGTATCAATACAAGCAAGTATTATCGTCTCCCGAGTTCCAATCCAGCATTAGCCAAAATAATGTAGTAAATCCCTCTCATTCTCAGTATATTTCTTTGAATTCTGTCAATCCTAGTGAACTTGCAAATGCCTACAGCAGTCCAGGATACGGTCAGCAAGCAATATCAGGAGGAACAACTGCTAATGGAATTCTTATAAGCCCGTATGGTATATATGGAAAAGATAATAGTCAGGTGCTCTATGTCCCAGGAATGATTTACGGGCAGGGTTATCAAGAAGTTAATAGTCAAAGTTTACACAATTTGAATGGATACAGTACTAATGGAAATGTAGGAGGAGTACAAATTGTAAACCCGTATAAAATTTCGAGAAGATCAAGTGACAAGCATCAAAATAACAAAAATGTAAATGATAAAAAACAAAAAGAATAATATTAACTGAGTCTAATCGCAGGATTGTTGTTTTATTTATTACTTTGTTATTGTATTTATATTTGTTGATTATAGAATAAATTGTATTTATGCATTAATTTTGACTGTTTTTAATTTGTCCAAAGCATTTCAACTTTATTTTCCCTCCATGTGTCTGTCGCTTTTTTTCTTATCATTGTTTTTAATATACTGGCTTCATTGTTTTTATATTGTTGATTACTTTTTTCCAACGGGCTTTCGAGCGGCTTTTTAGTCTCTTTTCTGATATTCGGGTTTTGTGTGTCTTTTTTTGTGCATTCAAGATGTCTAACCAACTTTTATCCCTGAACTTCAGCTACAGCTACAATGGTTCTGTGATTATTTTGTTTGTTTATTGACATTTGAGATTAACTAGTATGATTGGTATTCCTATTTATTTTAATACTTATACTGTTCAATGTTTCTTTTTTTATGTACTACCGTAGACTGGTAGACTATTATAAAATTAATAAGAATGTAGAATAATAATGGTGTTCTATTATTGTATTTATTATGTGCACATTTATCAGTCAATACATTTCTATCCACATACATTATCCTAACGTACCAATATGTTCCTTGAAGTTCTATTGTCCTGTACATTTATCGCCTTGTATTTTTTTTCTAACGTACAAATCCACTCCTTAAAGTTATATTGACCTGTATATTTCTATCCACGTACTTTTCTTCGAAAGTATAAATCTGCCTCTTGAATTCATATTGTCCTGTACATTTCTCTCCTTGTACATTTGTCAATGTGTACAAATCTATACCATGAAGTTGCCGCGCATCAACAAATTCGAAATTAGCGCGTTCGCTGCATCTCAAAGTACACTCCGAACAGAAAATGTGTTTTATGAAGTTTGCACAACAAAGCGTTTAGTTCTTCTACTTATTATTAGATGACGTATTCCGATGACAAAAATTTTAAATTCAAATATAATACATAATATAAACATTGAAAATTTTCGCATTCCTAAATATTGTTATATTTTATATAAACAATATTTAATATTATCGTTTAAAAATCAAATGTTTTATTGATAAATATTGACTAGTTTATATATTTATGATAGAAAAGGCACTTTTACCTTACATATTAGTATATTCTGGTACACACAGTTTCAAATAAATATCAATTACTAGTAAATAACAAAAGTTATATTTCATATGATGTCAGAATACATGTAACAGTCCTGGCAAAAAAGATTAAAATAAATTATCTTCACATACAAAAAGTAAATACATACAACTATATTAAAAAATGTAACATAATTTCAGAATATAATTACAAAACAAGCAGTCTCAGTTGAGCCATTGCTAAAATAATGTATGATACATGACATGAACATAGATAAACTTTTATTTTTAAGCACTCATTCTTTTTGCTTTTAAGCAAAATCACTCAAGCACAGTGACCTTAGGTAAAACCCCTCCTTCTTCGGAGTCGGGATTTACCATATAGTCTTCTTTCGTGTTTGTTGCTATGCAAAAAAATTCGTGCAAAATTAAAATTTATCGATAAAATCAGGAGGTCTTGTGATATTACTTCTGATAATATAGTTTTATTTTATTCCAGTTAGATTGTAGTGAGAAAAATATTTTAAAAAAATGTGAAACAGGCTCATTCTTTTAAATATTTCAGAACTTTTATAAGTGTGTTGTCTTTTTTGAGGTATATAGGCCATTCATGATAGCGAGAGAATTTGGAACTAACTCGCGGGCACTTCTATAAGTTTATCTGAAAAGTGTAATCGCAGAAAAGTTGTCCTTTGATAATATCGAAAATATGTAATCTTTGCCACGAGTATCGAAATGATAACTAAATCTGTATCATAATGATAATCTGTATCGAATTGAAAACAAAATATGCATCATAATGATAATTTGTATCGAAATGAAAATCTGTATCATAATGAGCGTCATTCAAGTACAGATAACACATTTAATAAGTATATTAAAGCATAGAAGTAGAAAAATAATGTTTTTCATTTATTATTGAAATGTGCAGTGCCCGCCCTCGCCGCCACTGTTACCACCTCTGTCCCCGTCGGTGTCGCCGCCGCTGTCGCAGGGACGAGCGAGCGTCTATTAGCGATGACGCAACCGACTGGCCGGCGCCTGCTTAATTACGCGGTTGATGTAACCTATTGTGTTGTATCTAGAAGTATTCTCGTGAGTTCTCGAATTTTCGGCTACGGCATATAAGCACCGTTGGCGAAGGCACTGGACAGTCTGATATAAATAAGCGTTGCGTGTTGAACAGTTGGTGATATAAATAGATAGTAGACAAGTGGTGAATATAAATAAACACAGTTGTATAAATAAATAAGTGATCTATATATTGTTTAAATAAATAATCTTAGTGTTTAAGTGTTTTATAATATTCTTACTCTTAATTAGTCTTTAATATTTGTTTAATCGTAGTGTTAGTTATATTTATCATCTTTTAATTATATTTAATATCTATTTATCGTTATAATAAACTTTTAATTTAATTAATACTAATTATCTAATATGTACACTTCACCCAAATAAATAAAAACGTTACAATTGGTGTCAGGTGTGGGGTTAATAAATTGTGAAATGTCAATTAAAAATAAATAAAATGGCTAAACTATTAAAATTATGTGAATTAAAAGTAAGTGATCTGAAGACAGAACTGGAAGAACGAGAGTTAGATACGACAGGAAAGAAATCTCTGCTTCAGGAAAGACTGCGGCAAGCATTAATCGATTCTGGTGAAAGTCCTGACGATTATTTATTCGACATATCCAACATAAGAACATTAAAAGAAGATTTAAAACAGGAAATAGCCGAAAATTGTAGAACATTAAAACAGGAAATAGCCGAAAATTCTAGAACATTAAAAGATGAATTAACAGGAAATTCTAGAACATTAGAAGAAAAATTAATGGAAAGTTCTAGAAAAGCGGAAGAAAGTTCCAGAACACTAAAACAAAAACTAGAAGAAAATTCCAGAACATTAAAAGAAGAATTATTGGAACAGTCTAAAACATTAGAACAAAAAATGGAAGAAAATTCTAGAATTCTGGAGCAGACAATAGAACAAAAATTGGAAGAAAATTCTAGCAGTTTAGAGCGGAAATTAGTGGAGAATTCCAGAAAAACTAAAGAAGACCTGAAGAATTTAGAAGATAAGTATGACAAGAAGATTGAAGAATTACGGGAAAAATTCACTGAAATTACATCGTCGTCAGTGTCGAATTTCGATGTAGCGAAGGCAAGTTTACAAGAAGAAAGGAAAGTAGTAAAACTTTAAACTACTACAACAATGCATATCAAAACACCGGAATTTGATGGAAAATCTTCGTGGCCGAATTATTTAAAACAATTTGAAGCGGCTGCGAAGGCACATAACTGGACATCCAAAGAGAAGGCTATAGCGTTGACTGTTTCGTTGCGTGGGGAAGCCATCCACATCCTACAAACGCTGAAGGAAGAAGAACAAGAGGACTATGACCAACTAGTCAAGCGGTTGGACATGCGGTACGGTAATGCGCACCTGGAGCAGGTGTACCAGACGCAGCTGAGAAACCGCTATCAGAGCTCAAACGAAAGCCTTCAAGAATTTGAAGTCGACGTAGCTCGTTTGGTGCGTCTCGCACATCCTGCAGCTCCTGACAGCGTTTTGGAGTGCCTGGCCGTTCAGGCATTCATCTACGGAGTTCGAGACAGCGAAACGCAGCAAGCACTGCGATTGGCCCGCCCAAAAACATTAATTGACGCGCTGTCATATGCACTAGAACATGAAGCTGGCAAACAAGCTTCACGTAACCAATCTCGAGTGCGAACTATTGATGCAGAGAGAAAAGAAGACACCGAAGACCTAGAAGAGAAAATGCGACGAATTGTAAATGAAGTGTTTGCCGGAAGAAAGAAACTCATCTGTTGGTATTGCGGCAAACAAGATCATCCGCAGAGACTTTGCAGAAAAATGCAAAGAGAGACAGAAACGGTAAAAGAAGAAAAGGAGTCGGAAAACTAAGCCGGGTTGATGTGAAGGGGCAATCGTCGACCCGTAATCTAGTAGCCCCACAATCCATCAGTTATATCGCAACATTTCATCATCAAGCCCGCAGCATCTACGTGAATGGCTCTGTTGATAGAAGGCCACTAAAAATGTTACTAGATACGGGTGCGACAAAAACTATAATTAGACCCGATTTAGTAAAGAACACAGGCAAGACGCGTCTTCAACCAACCAAGTGGCGATTACGTACAGCGACGGGAGAACAAGCTACCACATTAGGAGAAATAGATATGACCATCACTATTGGAAATACATCCTTTAAACATCGTGCGCTGGTAGCTGACGTTGAAGATGAATTAATACTCGGTATGGACGTAATGAAAAAGCATGGTTTCAAACTTGACCTGAAGAATGGAGTAATGATGGTCAATGAAGAAGAACTTGTTTTAAATCCTCGAGAAGACAAGGCTGTGCGCGTACTAATGGCTGAAGATGTTACCCTTCCAGAACGAAGTGAATCTATCGTGCAAGCACAATTAAATGGTAGTTTCTGTGAGGGGAATATTGTTATGCTTGAGCCCAAGAATGATGATGTAAAGACTGGTACTGGAGTTGTTGTAGGAAAATCATTGATCAAAGCCAGTCAAGTAATACCAGTTCGAATAATGGACGTAAATTTTTATCCAGTTGTTCTTAAGAGAGGAACAATTGTAGGAGAATTCTTGGCAGTATCCTCGATTATTCGAACTTTTAAGGCCAAGGGAAACATATCTCAGGAAGTTCCGGACACGTTAATTAATCAATTATCGACATCCTTCCAAGAACTGACCGCCGACCAGAGAACCAAGGCGAAGAAATTAATTGGAATATTTCAAGATGTGTTTCAATTTGACAAGAAGACCAACGGGAGAACTAATGTGGTTCACCATAAGATAGATACCGGCGACGCAAGACCCATCCGCCAACCGGCAAGAAGACTACCATTGGCGAAGCGTGAGAAAGCGGAGAAAATTATTGAAGACATGAAATAGGAAGGTGTGATCGAACCTTCAAGCAGTCCATGGGCTTCACCAGTGGTGTTAGTGAAGAAGAAGGATGGGTCTACACGATTTTGCGTCGATTACCGTCAACTTAACAACGTCACCAACAAGGATAGTTACCCGCTACCTCGAATAGACTATACACTAGCCACTTTGGCTGGCTCGAAGATCTTCTCCACTCTGGATCTAAAGAGCGGATACTGGCAAGTCGATTTGGATCGAAAAGATAAGGAAAAGACAGCCTTCACAATTGGTACCGGACTGTGGCAATTTACTGTAATGCCACTTGGGCTCTGCAATGCCTCTGCAACGTTTGAACGACTCATGGAAACAGTATTGGCTGGACTATCATGGAAAACCTGTTTAGTCTATCTCGACGACATTATTGTGGTAGGTAAAACATTCGAGGACCACATAAAGAATTTGGAAGAGGTTTTCCAGAGATTACGGAAGGCTAACCTGAAGCTCAGCCCCAAGAAGTGCCACCTGTTTCAAAAGGAAGTTCAATACCTTGGACACGTGGTTTCAGATAAGGGTATTGCACTTGACCCGGAAAATATAAAGGCTGTGAGAGATTGGCCAGCGCCTAGAGACAAACACGAACTTAGAAGTTTTTTTGGTTTGTGTACTTATTATCGGCGATATGTACCTGGATTTGCCAACATAGCCAAGCCACTGACAAAGCTTACTGAAGAAGGTCGAAGATTTATCTGGGAAATGGACTGCAAACTTGCGTTCAAAGAACGTAAACATGCTTTGACAAGCGCACCTGTCCTGAGTTATCCGTTACCTGAAGGAGAATTCATACTAGACACAGACGCAAGCAACGTGGGAATTGGTGGCGTTCTTTCCCAGATACAAGACGGACATGAGAAAGTTATTGCCTATTTTAGTAAGACTTTGTCAAAACCAGAGAGGAATTATTGTGTTACTAGAAAAGAACTCTTGGCAGTCGTGAAATCCGTGGAACATTTCTACAAATATTTGTAAAGAAGGAAATTTTTGATTAGAACTGACCATGCTGCATTAAAATGGCTGCTACAATTCAAGAATCCTGAAGGTCAGGTGGCTAGATGGATTGAAAGACTACAGGAATACGATTTCAAAATCGAGCATAGAACAGGTACCAGCCATCGTAATGCCGACGCTTTGTCCAGAAGGCCGTGCCAAGATGACTGCAAGCATTATAGTCGACTAGAAGAGAAATTTTCCATCGTCGCCAGAACAACAGTAGTCGACGATAATTGGCAGCCCGATGGACTACGCGAAGATCAAGAAAAAGACCCAACTTTGAAAATTATACTCGAATGGAAAGCAGAGGAGAGCAAACCAGTATGGGAAGATGTTGCATCGCACTCACCGAGTGTAAAATCGTACTGGGCGCAATGGGACTCCATGGTAATTGAGGATGGCATGTTAAAGCGTGTGGTAGAAAATGCTGATGGAACTGAGAAGAGAACTCAGTTAGTTATTCCTAAAAGTAGAGTACCAGACGTGTTGAAAGAGATCCATGACGGATCTGGAGGCCATTTCGGAGTCATCAAAACGCTAGAAAGATTGCGCCAGCGGTTTTACTGGGTTAACTTCACGGAAGATGTTAAAGATTGGTGCAAGAAATGTGTGGTTTGCGCTGGAAGTAAGGGTCCGCATAAACGACGAAAAGCTCCAATGCGGCAATACAACGTTGGCAGTCCATTTGAGCGTATTGCGATTGATGTGGCTGGACCATTCCCAGAAAGTGACGAAGGAAATAAATACATCGTGGTTGTTATGGACTACTTCACCAAGTGGGTTGAAGCTTATCCATTACCCAACCAGGAAGCCTTCACGGTCGCTGAAACTTTAGTTAAGGAATGTATACGCCGATTCGGAGTACCGCGTGAACTCCACTCCGACCAGGGAAGAAATTTTGAGTCTGCCGTTTTCCAAAATGTCTGTAAGATATTAGGAATTAATAAAACTAGAACAACTGCATTACATCCGCAGTCTGATGGCATGGTTGAACGAATGAACAGAACGATCAACCGGTATTTGTCGAAGGTAGTCTCCAACCACCAAAGAGACTGGGACCGACTCCTCCATCTGTTCCTGTTGGCTTATCGTTCATCCGTGCATGAAACAACGGGGCAAACTCCTGCGAACATCTTATTCGGGCGCGAGCTGCGCTTACCATGTGACTTGGTGTTCGGCAGTAAACCTGGGGAAGATCTGGCCGGGGAAGATTACGTTACGGACTTACGGAGAAGAGTGGATGACATTCATGAACAAGTCCGTACGAATATTCAAGTTGCCAGCGATCGAATGAAGGACCGGTATGACATCAAGGCCGAAAAGGGTGGATATCAACCTGGGGATTTAGTGTGGCTTTACAATCCACAAAGACGTCGTGGGTTATCACCAAAGCTGCAAAATAATTGGGAAGGCCCCTATGAGGTAGTCAAGAGGATAAACGACGTGGTATACAGAATTAAGAAACAACCTAGCGGGAAGCCGAGAGTAGTACACTTTAATCGGCTAGCCCCTTTCGCCGGAGACAACCATAACGGAGCAACGGTTCGTCGGATCATAACACAAGAACCAACTTTTGAAGACTTCATGGAGAACTATTCCTTTGGCCGCAAGGCGCCGTTCGGCGTGACGAAAGAAGAACACCGAGATCTATTCACCGTGTCTTCAGATTATTCCCTCGGTCACTGCGTATCAGTAGACTTAAAGATGTCCCGTGGCATAGCTTCAGCCTTTAAAGCGAAATTTGGGCGACAACAAGAACTGGCCAACCAACGCCCAACTGTTGGGAAAACGCTGCGCCTGAGGGATAACAATGCAGACCATCAGCGGTACATCTATTACCTGGTTACAAAACCACGCTCGTACCAGAAGCCGTCGTACCGCAACCTGTGGAACTCGCTGTGCGATTTGAGGGATCATCTGCTTGAGAATGACATTTTGAAGCTAGCCGTACCGAAGTTAGGCTGTGGTCTAGATGGTTTAGATTGTTAGGATTGTTAGGAACATGATAAAAATCCTCTTCCGTTTTACCGGTGTTGAAATTCTCGTTTGCAGCTTTAACCCTAACGGACATAAAGAAGAAGTCGAGCGGACCATCGACTGTCATTTCTTCAAAACTTCGAAATGCACCCAGGGTAATGCATGCAGATTTCGTCATCATGAACTGTTCCGGGACGAAACAGTCTTAAGGAGGGGGCAGTGTAATGTGCAGTGCCCGCCCTCGCCGCCACTGTTACCGCCTCTGTTTCCGTCGGTGTCGCCGCCGCTGTCGCAGGGACGAGCGAGCGTCTATTGTTAGCGATGACGCAACCGACTGGCCGGCGCCTGTTTAATTACGCGGTTGATGTAACCTATTGTGTTGTATCTAGAAGTATTCTCGTGAGTTCTCGAATTTTCGGCTACGGTATATAAGCACCGTTGGCGAAGGCACTGGACAGTCTGATATAAATAAGCGTTGCGTGTTGAACAGTTGGTGATATAAACAGATAGTAGACAAGTGGTGAATATAAATAAACGCAGTTGTATAAATAAATAAGTGATCTATATATTGTTTAAATAAATAATCTTAGTGTTTAAGTGTTTTATAATATTCTTACTCTTAATTAGTCTTTAATATTTGTTTAATCGTAGTGTTAGTTATATTTATCATCTTTTAATTATATTTAATATCTATTTATCGTTATAATAAACTTTTAATTTAATTAATACTAATTGTCTAATATTTACACTTCACCCAAATAAATAAAAACGTTACATTATTTTCAGATTTTCTATGTAAAAGTATTAATACATATATTCTGTAACACAGAAGTTTAATTTTTGTCTATCGATAATTTTTTCTACAATACAAAATACCAAACCTATTTAAAAATTTCCCTTGACAAAATTGTTATCGATATATAAAAATTAAACATTGTGTTACAGAATATGACAGAATTTCAAATTTAAATTATTTGAAACAAGCATCCCATTTTCCCGCTTTTTAGTTTAGTTTAGCCCTGCGTAACACCAGAGGCGCGTGGAACTGCGTTTTTATATTTACTATACAGTTGACAAATCTGATATTGTATATGGTCTGTGGTCTAGACTCTCGTCGCTAAAAATCTTTGTAGCTGTTTTACATAAAACGAAATACATTTATGTTACCTCAAACAGACTGACTTGAATTCGAAAGCCCAGATACTTATATATAAATGCATGGAGAGTGCACCACAGGGGTCAAATTTTTGCCATTTAAAATTTGAAAAAAATTGGCGTCGGTCAGGGTACTTACCACTACTATTTTGAAAATCATAGTTTTACGACTTCGAATAATATTGATACATGGAAAGCTATTTCTAGTGCTTTTGACAATGTCATTAAGTTGGAATAATAAATAAGTTTTTTATATTTTGCGTTCATAATGAAGTCATTACGATACGCAATTGCGTATCGTAATGACCTTCATTTCGTTACGCAATTTTTTGTTTTAGACGGTTGGTACTAGATGACGTTTCTTTAACCCATTTTTACCTAATTTATTTTTAGTTAATTGACAATTCATTTTAATAATACAGGGTGTCCCATAACTTCAGGTACATATTAGAAGGGCATATAGTTCTTAATGTCCTGATTACGGAACAAAAAGAATTTTTTCAAAATTCAAAAATTAGTTTTTGAGGTTTTTGAAGGAAACAGTTTTGGGACACTGGTTAAATAGGTAGTTTTAATATTAAATATTACGTTGTATTATATCTAATTAATAAGAAATGTTTGCATAATACAATCATTTCATTAGGTTTCTAGTAGCCGGCCACATAAATTGTGTTTCTTATAACAGTTTTGATATTGCTCTTCTGATTATTGTTACAAATATGAATGGTTACAGTAACAGTGAGTTAGTGGATATGTTGCTAATGTATGGCGAAGCAGGGCAAAACTATAGATTAGCTCAGCGTTATTACGCTGACCGTATCCCAGGACGGCATCCGAATTCTCGTATATTTGTAAGCCTTACTCAACGCCTTCGCGACACTGGTTCTTTGCAACCTAATCGGGGAAGAGACGGCGGGGCTCATCGGAGACCAGTAAATGTTGAAAATGCTGTCTTAGATTTGGTACGCAATGACCCAACAATCAGCATAAGGAGAATATCTCGTCAACTACCAGGTGTACCACCAATGACAATTTGGAGAATTTTAAGGAATAATAATTTACATCCTTATAATTTTCAACGGGTCCATGCGTTAATTGAACCCGATCATTACTCTCGAATAAGGTTTTGTGAATGGCTTCTAAACCAACATGCTCAGGATGGCAATTTTACGTTAAAAGTAATATTTTCCGACGAAGCGATATTTACTCGTGATGGTATACATAATATTCATAACTGTCACTACTGGGCCGAAGAAAATCCACATGCTGCTGTCAGGAGTCATTTTCAGCACAGATTTTCACTAAATGTTTGGGCTGGGGTGGTAAACGGATCGTTACTGGGACCATACATACTTCCTAACAGAATGTATGGGAATGAATTATTAGAAGATATTCCTCTTAATGTACGTCAAAATGCATGGTTTATGCATGACGGTGCGCCGCCACATTTTGCTAGATATGTCAGACATCATCTTGACCCCGCGTCTTGGCTCCCTAGATCCCCGGATTTCAATCCGATAGATTTTTATTTGTGGGGTCATTTTAAATCCCTCATCTATGATAATCAAGAGGCACCTGAAACCCTTAAACAATTGCGGCAACGAGTTGAAAATTGTGCTGAAAGAATTAGACAAGAGAATGCAATTCATCGGGCTTGTTCAATTTCGTTAATTCAACGTGCTGCATTATGTTAAGCTGTTAATGGAAATAATTTTAAACAGTTTTTGTAAAAATAAAGTAAATAATTTGATTTTTTTTCATTACATACACATCTCCCAAACTTAATTGGTGTGACAAAGCTTTACGTAATTGCATAAATTAATTTCATTGTTAAATTATTTTATGTAATAGTTATAACTAATTTCACTATTCCAAATATTATAGTATCCAGGGGTACAAAAAATGTTCTTCTTAAGTGAACTACCCTTAATTATAGGAATTTTGAAAAAATTCTTTTTGTTCCGTAATCAGGACATTAAGAACTATATGCCCTTCTAATATGTACCTGAAGTTATGGGGCAGCCTGTATAATGTCGAAATTATTGTTATTTTTTTTTATTTAGGGAAGATTATTTACATGAAAATGTTCAAATGGTTACAAATATAATCACAAATTGAGTAAGTAAACGTTAATTATAGAAGGCGCAAAATATAAAAAAATAGTATAAAGAACTCATTTTATAAGACTTTCTTTCGCACTTGTCAATTAGAAAACTCGCTAACGCTCGTTTTCTAAATTTTGACGCGTGCGAAAAAAACATGTCTTATAAAACATGTTCTTTAATGTACTATTTTTTGTCTTACTTTTGATTGTATTGTACAAAATACAAAATAAATCATTTTATGCTCTAAATTTCAATGTATAATGTATCGTATAAAGTTTTACTTTTGTAATATGTAAATCATTAATACATACTATTTATTTATAATAATTTAAAGGCGTCAGGTGGTCTTATATAGGAAATATCTGAGATTATACATATAAGACCGACCAGACAATCTTTATGATTTTTTTAAATACTATCGTACGGGAGGCGCTATATTAAAATATATGTGTCAAATAATTTGTTATAATGCATACTAATTGTAGTATAAATCATATATGTAGTTAGCTGTTGTTATTGTTTTGTTATCTGTTTGTTATCATATCTGAAATGTCATTGTAAATATCTGTCATTATGTTCAATTGTGTTTAATAAAGCCTTCCTAAAGGTGACTCAAATTATTACAATTTATTTCTAATGACGTTAAAAATTTCTTGAATACTAATGGTATTGCTACGAGCAGGACAACACCATACAACCCCCAAGGCAATGGACAAATCGAACGTTACAATGGTATAATTTGGAAAACCATCGAACTCGCACTTAAATCAGAAGGGAAGAAAATTACACAGTGGGAATCTGTTCTCTCCAATGCACTCCATTCCATTAGGTCGTTACTGTGTACGGCTACAAATGAAACACCCCATGAGAGAATGTTTCGTCATCCTAGACGTACGAATAATGGACAATCCGCACCCGCATGGTTACTACAGTCTGGACCAGTATATCTACGACGTTCGGTACGCAATTCTAAATTCGACCCTCTAGTCTCAGAGGTCAGTCTTCTTGAAAGTAATGCTGAGTATGCTCATATTCGATATCCTGACGGTAGAGAATCAACTGTCTCCACCCGTCATCTAGCTCCTGTTCCAAGAAATTCGAATGAAGAGACCTCACACGAAAATATCAGAGAAAGTTCAACTGATCTAGAATTAATAAATTCAGACCGTCAGGATCAAGAGGAAAATGTTATTCGTTCATCTAATGACTACGAAACGTCCTCTGAAACATTCCCTATACGTGAAGAGACAGCTCCTACGAACGAAATCAATCAACCGACTTTCCACATGGGTCCTCAGGCTCAGATTCTACGCCGGAGTTCAAGGCTTCGAAAACCTCCATCTTACCTTAAAGATTATGTTCCTCGTTAGTTTTATGGGCAGGGGTGAATGTAGTATAAATCATATATGTAGTTAGCTGTTGTTATTGTTTTGTTATCTGTTTGTTATCATATCTGAAATGTCATTGTAAATATCTGTCATTATGTTCAATTGTGTTTAATAAAGCCTTCCTAAAGGTGACTCAAATTATTACACTAATTATTTATAATATTTCTCAAGGCGGCATGTGGTCTTATATAGGGAATATCAAAGATTAAACGTATATGATAGGTAACAAATTGTTCATGAATTTTTCTCATATCCTTCTACGGGGGGGTTGTAATGTATACTAATTGTTCATAATAATTTCAAGGCGGCATGCGGTCTTATATAGGGAATACCTAAGATGAAACGTATATGATAAGTAACAAATTGTTCATGAATTTTTCTCATACCCTTCTACGGGGGGCGCTATATTGAAATATATATTATATAATTTGTTGTAATGTATACTACTTGTTTATAATAATTTCAAGGCGGCACGCGGTCTTATATTGGAAATATCTAAGATTCCACATATATGATAGGTAACACTATAGTGTTACCTATCATATATGTTCATGAATCTTTTTCATACCCTTCTACTAGGGGCGCTAAAGTGAAATATATATTAAATAATTTGGTATAATGCATACTAATTGTTTTTAGCAATTTCAAGTCGGCACGCGGACTTATGTAGGAAATATCTGAGTATACACAATATGATGGGTTGCATTATGTTTATGATTTTTTTTCATACCTTTCTACGGGGGGCGCTATGTTGAAATATATATTTAATAATTTGTTATAATGCATACTATTTATTTATAATAATTTTAAAGCGGCACGCGGACTTATAAAGGAGTTATTTAAAAATATATTCACATAGGATATAATGCAAACTTTATTAATTATTTACAAATGCCCTACGGGTGGCGCTATTACAAAATATATATGAGTATATTTGTTATAATACATACTATTTATTTATAATAATTTCGAAGCGGTCCTCTTAAGATATATAGGGAATAAATATATTTGTTTATTATCTGCTACCATAACCTGTAAAAAATTTTGGGGTTAGTATCATTGAAATGAATAAATTCATCACTTACCTGCGTCTGATAATTTTTATATGTATTATCTTTAATAACACATATTTTAATATATATTTTATTGTCATTTATTCTTTAATACCTTTAATAATTATCGTTGATATATCTGCTAGGCCATGGTAGTGCACAGGGTGAGGCTTGTTCACAACAGGTTACGTCAGAGAATTGGCCGCTAAATCACTCTGATTCACCTTACGGGGTTAGTTTGTATAGTAAGTTTTTCTTTACGAATAAGAGCAGTTTGCAAGAAAAAAATACTATTATTTTCACCCACACGGAGTGGCCCTGACTGAAATAAAAAGGGAGATCCGAAAATTGGACGGAAAAGGAAAATAATTCGTTGTTTGGATTAATTAAAATAACGAAAGGCACATAATAAATAAAAATTCAAATAAAAATTAAGTTTATTCAGGCATTTTTCGTGATTTTTTATATTTTTCCGCGTTTATTTATATTATTGACTTCATCTACGAATTTTACCATGTCCCAATCAGAAACTGCTACTAAATGTAACAAGTGTTACAAAACCAGTAAAATGATACCATTCTCTTTCTTCAATAATGTACATGTAAATATAAAATGTATTTATTTATTTATTTATTTATTTTGTAATTTGTACTTCTTATTACGTACCATAAATATTATATTTTTGTAAAATTCTTGAAGAAATAAAGTTTAGATTTTATAGTTACGTAAAAATTTAACAAATTGGTATTTATTCAGTGCCAGGTAAATAGTTATATAGGATCCTCAGGATAATTCTTCCACCATGGGGATCTCGAGAACTATAAGAGATACGAAGTCGGTTAGATTAGACGAAATTTGCCCCATTTGGAGACCATTTTAATGATGTTTCGTTAATTGCGAAAAAATGCATAGGTCACTAGATATAGGCGAAAATGTAAATTTTGCAGTTATTTATTTTTGCAAATAACTTCCAAGTCTGAAATACTGGATTCTGGTTTATACACCTTTAGGACATTTTTTGTGTTCTTTCGACTGGGGATGTTCAAATTTTTTACCACTGTTGGTTTTCGAGGTTTGATATCTCAGATTTAATTTTTATATGGACGCCGTTTTAGAAAGTTACACCATTGAAAAGAGATTTTTTAGCTTTGCAATGATATATAACATATATCTATGTTCATTTGTTTCAAACTGTAAAAATGCAACAATTATGCAATAGGGGATTACAGCTCAATCGAATTAAGAGGAATTAATAAGAAATAGTGAAAGTAGATGCTTAATAATGGATATTAATAAAGAAATAAAATGATATAACTGAAATACTTCGGAAATAAGCGGGTTTTTGTTTTAGCAGGTCGTCACTCATATGAAATCCATACGTATTATTTTGATTGGCGACTCAAAAAACCACCTATAAATATATAACGAATACCGAGTAAGGGGTCGAGTCTACTACCAATGGAAGTAGACAAATTCAAATAGCGGACACTTCGTTACCAGTCCAATACTGCAATTCTCAAACAGTTTTTATTTGATTAAATTGATCGATTTAACCGTAGGCACTCGTTGAAACATTGTTAAAACTTGAAGTAAAAACACTCGGTGTAGTTTCAAATAAAACAATTTTATTAATACTTTATGCGCATTTCGGCTTACGCCATCATCAGAAGTACAATAGAGTAAAAGTATGTTAACATCGGTATTTATAATCGACAAGCTGTAAGGGTTATTAGGAAAAACCAATCGAAATTCATAAAGGGGAAAGTAGCGGGGATTTGAGTAATTCTATTTGTTCGTTTATAAGTTGTTTACCTAAAGATACAGCTTTCTTAATTTCAAAGGCTTCTAATAAACTTATAAACGAACAAATAGAATTACTCAAATCCCCGCTACTTTCCCCTTTATGAATTTCGATTGGTTTTTCCTAATAACCCTTACAGCTTGTCGATTATAAATACCGATGTTAACATACTTTTACTCTATTGTACTTCTGATGATGGCGTAAGCCGAAATGCGCATAAAGTATTAATAAAATTGTTTTATTTGAAACTACACCGAGTGTTTTTACTTCAAGTTTTTATTTGAATATAAATTTCTTGCATTAAACTTAATAATTTTGATATACTTGCAATTATAAAGCATGTAGACTTATACAGTGTTACAATATAAATTTGTTTTTTATAAATATAATTTAAAAATAGAATACATTTCAAGAACATTTTAGATCCCCGAAGAAAACAGTTTTATATAAAAACTTATATTCGTGACGTCACGTCTATATTTTCAAACTTCGGAGGACCATAACTCGCTTATTAATAGGAATTTTTTCACCGGATTTTCACCAATAGTCTTAGTTTTAATTATTCTTTCTGATGAAATTATATTTAAAAAATGGTGGAATCCCTTATTAACGGTTGTTACTGCAGAAATTAAAATAAATACTTATTCCGAACAAATCTATTTTTTCAAATGCTAAACAAATACATTATTTTAGCAATGGCTCAACTGAGACTGCTTGGTCTGTAATTATATTCTGAAATTATGTTACATTTTATAATACAGGTTGTATATATTTATTTTTTGTATGTGATGATAAATTTATTTAAACTTTTTTTGTTAGGACTGATACATGTATTCTGAAATCATATGTTTGTTATTTACTAGTAATTTATATTTATTTGAAACTGTGTGTACCAGAATATACTAATATGTAAAAGTGCCTTTTCTATCATACTAGTCAATATTTATTAATAAATCATTTGATTTTTAAACGATAATATTAATGGAGTAACGATGATCGACTGGGAAAATGATGCAGGAAAAGAAGAAAAATTCTCAGAAATGCAGTCAAGATAATATGTTTATTTGATTATGCCGACGTTTCGATCATACTATGATCATCCTCAGGGTTAAATCAAGTCAGGTGAAACGAAGAAATATTTGTACACAATATTAACCATTTGTGAATTAATGTGACAATACACTCGTTATAATTGTAATAAAGAACAATATGTTTTATAATATGGATATTATTAACTGAACAGACAGAATGAAACAATATTTTTATGAAACTACTACATATTGTAAAACATATTGTTCTTTATTACAATTATAACGAGTGTATTTGTCACATTAATTCACAAATGGTTAATATTGTGTACAAATATTTCTTAGTATCACCTGACTTGATTTAACCCTGAGGATGATCATAGTATGATCGAAACGTCGGCATAATCAAATAAACATATTATCTTGACTGCATTTCCGAGAATTTTTCTTCTTTTCCTGGATAATATTAATGTTTATATAAAAAATAACAATATTCAGGAATGCGAAAATTATCAGCACGTATATATTTATGTATTATATTTGAATTTAAAAATTTTGTCATCGGAATACGTCATCTAATAATAAGTAGAAGAACTACACGCTTTGTTGTGCAAACTTCATAAAACACATTTTCTTTTCGGAGTGTACTTCGGGATGCAGCGAACGCGCTCATTTCGAATTTGTTGATGCGCGGCAACTTCATGGTATAGATTTGTACACATTGACAAATGTACAAGGAGAGAAATGTACAGGGCAATATGAATTCACGAGGCAGATTTATACTTTCGAAGAAAAGTACGTGGAGAGAAATACACAGGGCAATATAACTTTAAGGAGTGGATTTGTACGTTAGGAAAAAAATACAAGGCGATAAATGTACAGGACAATATAACTTCAAGGGACATATTGGTACATTAGGATAACGTATACGGGAAGAAATGTACTGACTGATAAATGTGCATTTCGGAATTTGTGTGCATTCCCATTTACATTTATATACATACGACTGTGAAAAAGAAACAATTTATATCTGTTATATTTGTGGTACCAAATTCAAAGTTATTATTATATTGGAAATTTTAATTTTTAACATTTTAAACAAAATCTAATAGTGCTTTTGAAATTAATTTTAAACCTTACAAGAAATGTTATTAAAAGAAAATGTATTAAGGGATCTTTGAGTTTTGTATTTACAACTTTCCTCTGAAATTAAAAGGTAAAATAAAAAAAATTGTATTTTCTACATGACAGATTTCCAAACAGACCCTCCATGAACAAAACAATACAATGACAATGCAGCATGTCACCAAGATAGCTACTGTTGCTTGTGTAGGCAAACATACTGATTGATGTTAAAATGCTGCGGTTTGTTATTGTTTTTTGTTTTATTAATATATTTTCATACAGAAATATATATTTTTTTACACTGGAGAAGAAGAGTGTCTTGTCTCAAAATGTGCTAATATACAGGTAGAACTAAGCTTATAAAAGTCTAGATATCAATTTATAAGTGGGGTTAGGTTACAAAAAACCAAACGATAATATTTGTATCAATGTTTTGGTTTTGTTATGGTAAAGGTATGTAAAATGTAACATTTTTGAAATTATACTTATTACTGTTTCCTTTGTAGACAACATTTTCAGAAGTTTATCGAAAATTCTTCGTAAGCGTAGTATACAGCATATGAAAAGGCATAAATTTACACACGGTATTTGTATTTTGTAGTAGCTTATGTTCTGAATTGACGACATTGTAAGCCGTGACAATAACAGGTGAAAATTATCATGTGGCTAAATCCATCAACTTAAAACAATGGCCATAGTAGAAGAAATTTATTTTTCTATTTTAAAATCTAAACATGAACTGGTTGGTAATATAAAACCAGACATTCGAGTAACAAGGCAAAGCAAAATTTTCTCATATTTAAGTGATTAGCTATTTATTTAATAATAATTACAAAAACAAATACTCTGAAACTAAAACTACTTTATAATTCTAATAAGATTACACAGTTCTTAAAGGAACTATTCCTGGGTAAAGATAAGTTAATGTATAACAAACAGTTTTTATTTTATCTATTATTGTTACATATTAATTTGAATACCTGCTACGAATAGTTACTGATAATTTTCCAGACAAAATTGTATTTTTTGCTTTTAACAGCTAATGCATCCAATATGATCCGGAAATTTTGCTAAATTTTCATGTATTCTTGTAATATCCATTTCTTTTAAATAAATGTACATGTATGGTATAATATTGATAGATGCATTATTTAATTAATTTGAATATTTTATGAATATTTTTTTCAGGAATACTGTGTAGGTTTAATATTTTATTGTATTTTTTATTTAAATTTTTGTCATACAATATATTTCAAAAATAAATTGTTTATTTTTCCTTGTAATTTTTCCTACCTATTTGTTATTTTCGGTATATATCCGAGGTCTATCTACACGTCGAAATAACATCTTAAAAAGACGTCGAAACACCATCTAAAAATGACGTGGAAACAACTTCTTAAAATGACGTCTAAAAAGTCTTATAATGACGTCTAAACAACGTCTTAAAATGACGTCTAAACAACATCTTAAAATGACGTCTGAATATGACGTCGAAACTACGCCTTAAAATGACGTCGCACAGCTCCACGTTGAGACGTCTTCCGGACGACTAAATGACGTGAATTAGGACGTCACAGTGACGTCGATTTTAGGTCATTGGTGTTACTTGGGTAGTTTTGACAAATGTTGACAAATAATTCAAATTGAAGAAAATAGGTAAGAAAATACTTGAAGTTATGAATATAATATTTATTTATTAATTACCTGTTTATACAAGGCTATATAATTACAAAAATCTCGAAATATTCATTTATTTTTTTAATGAGACAGGCATGACAAGTAACGACACATTTATTTTTTCAGTGTGACAGGCATGACAAGCAATGATACATTTTACTACAAAAACTCATCAAATTATCACAAATCCTTGCTTCCGAGCCCTAATTTTGGTTTATTTTATGGAATAGAAAAGTAATGTACCGATATGTAGTCATTCAAATGCATTTTGAGTTTGGACTCTATTTTGTACTTTAGCCGAACATTTTATTACTCTAGTGTTAGACATACCTGCCTTTCGGGACAAAAGTTGAATCCTATAAATCCTTAATTGTTATATAAAATAACGACAACCCCGCAAGTGGCCTTTGCAGATTTAAGGGTTGGACTCACTGCCTGCATCGTGGACTCTTTTTTTAGATTTTAATTATAAATAATGGAGATACAATAATTACCATAACGTCCGACTGGTATGTTATAATTATCATAACAATCCTGCTATCAGGGTTGTTATATTCCAAATAACACCCTAGTTGTTGCTATGGTATTGTCAATAAAGTAATATTGTTACTGGGATAAAGCCTGAAAAACAAGCAGAAGCATTCATAGGCTACCTACTCCATCATTTTTTGTAAAAACTTTCTGATCCGTAATCCGTAGAATATTAAAAATTATAGTCGGACGTTAAACGTTGAACGCACCACGGGAGTTAAACGGACAATAACGCCTTCGGTCAACGTACGCATCTCGGGCCCTCAAAAAGTACACTGTTGACCTCATGCGTTATTGTCCTAATAACACCCTTGATACGTTAATTACTATAAAACAAATGGTACTGTCGGACAGAAACACGGCGAAATGCTACGACTTGTATATTTGGTTTTCACCGTTTGCTTAACGGTGTTCTCAAATTTGCACGCCGCCGTGACAGAAACGGCGCACGGCAAAAAGTCAGATCGTGTGAAAGCGGCATATACTCTATGAACGTCGAGCGTAGGCTAGCAAAGGGCTTCTAGAACTTGGGCTCTGATTGGTCAAAATCGCGAGCCAGTTCACATAGAACTATTTTTGCTTGGCTATCTATCCAACTCTTTTTTCTGAAATTGCGCAAGCGTACAAATTTAGAAATATAAAATAAATAAATAAATATATAATCACGGCATATTACCCATTGCTGGGTGTGCCAATCTGCTTTGTACGCATATATCGGTAATGACAATGACATATTTGTACCGTGCGGGTGTTTACCAGGCGTCACCTCACGGGTACTCATTGGTGGCGTGGAGAGTACACCACAGGAGTCAATTTTGTGTCATTTAAAATTCGATATATTTGACACCGGTCGGGATCGAACCCGGTTCCCTAGATTCGCGACCAGACACTCAGGCACGCGGCCACGAGACTCCATTTAGAGTACCATGGTAAAGTAAATTTACAATTTTTAATAATAATACGACATAATAATATATGTAAATAATACTATATTGAAACCTATTAGATACAGCAAATACTGATATGTAATTAAGCACAATTTCAAAGTGAAGTTAAAAGAATTTCATCACCTTAAAGTAAATTTTTGTTCGAACATTGCTGTAACGATATAGTCTTATTTATATTAAAATGTAGTCTTGAAAATAATTTTATTCATAAAATTACATGCCATATTAATATTTATTCAGTAATAATAAAACTAATCTACGAAAATAACGATTTTTTTTCTATTTATCTCCATTCATAATTAAATATCACTAGATTCAAATTTGGCATATGATTTTGGAACTAAAATTTATGTTTTTTAAAGTGTAAATAAGTCTTCTGATTACTGCCTTCTTAATTGGAATAATGTTTAGATGAACGGTGGGATGAATGTTTTGCTGTCACGTACAATTAGTTTGATTATTGGAAAGGTTATTTGTTTATTCTTTATGATCTGTTCCATTTAAGCCATTCAGCTGATGTTGCTCGCAATACCGCTAGTTGTAAGTAGTGTAGAATGTGTAACGCTAAGAATACTCAATTTAATGAAAAATGCACACTTTATTGACAGGGCAGGCAATACAGCACTTACAGGAGTTGTGTATTTCTATTATTGTTTTAACAGCCGACATTCGCGCCAGCAGTATTACCAACGATATAGTACATAATACCACTACATTTTTCCATTCTTTTTGAATTAAACTATTATAAGTTTTACATTAGAAAAAGTACGATCAACTTCGTAATGTAAACATTTTGATTTAAAATATAACAAAACAAAGATCAAAGTTAGAATTTTAATTCATACAATAATCTTGATAACGCAAAGGTGTTTTGCGTTCCCTCCGCGAACGATCCATGGCGTTTGATCCTCTTGGTTTTGGATCATTTATTTGTACGATGTCAGGTTGTTCCGCTAGCATAGGTTCTGTTTCGATTTCATTCTTCAAGTCATTCTGTGTGTCTTTGGCGAGCTCTGAATCTGATTCATTGCCTAACTCGGATTTTATGTGGACTTTCCCTGGTACTTTAATTTCATTTGAAATGTATCTTTTGACCATGGATACATTTCTGGTAAAAGTATCACCGGTTGGGGATTTAATTGTAACGCTATTTCCTGTTCTATTGATTATTTGGTATTTTGTCAAATCATATTCGCAACTAAATTTATTTTCTTTATTTTTACTTAAAAGAACAGTGTCGCCCGGTCACATTCTTGTACTCTTTTGTTTTTGTCGTAGAATTGCTTTCCTTTCGCTTTTTTCCATGCGTCTCTTTCCCTCACATCTTCATCCCATAAAGTTACGTCATTTAATTCCGGTAGTTTTGTTCTAATTTTCCGATTAAATAACAATTCCGCTGGACTTACTCCAGTTGTACTATGTGGTGTGGAACGATACATCAATAAATAGTCTAGTAATTCGTTTCGCCAATCAAGCTTTTCCGCGTGCGTGATTCGCATTCTTTTTAATTGACTGCGATTTTGTCTTTCTATTTCCCCGTTTGCCTGCGGCCACAACGGAGCCGTATGCCTAATCGTAATCCCGCATTGTTTAGCCCATTGTTCTAGTTTTACACTAGCCATTTGAGGACCATTGTCACAAATAATTATGCGAGGAAAACCGTGTCTAGAAAATATCCCGTTTAGATTTTTTATAATCGTGTCCGTTTTTACGCTGTATATAATTTCTACCTCGTAGTATCTACTATAATAATCGACTACCACTAGTAAATACTCTTTTGTAGGAAACGGACCAAGTAAATCCATAGCTAGTGTGTCCAATGGTTTATCTGGCAACTCGTTTCTGTACAAAGGTGTCGAAATGACTGATTTCTGGAGTAATTGACAATCGTGACATGATTTAACAAATTTTTCGGCATCTTTGTCGATTCCTTCCCACCAAACTTTACTCCTAAGTCTGTTTTTTATCGACACAATCCCTGAGTGACCCTCGTGCGCAATAGATAATACTGTATTTTGTAATGAAATTGAAATTATTATTCGTGTATCTCCGAGGACAACGTTTCCATAATTATAATGTTCATCTATTAAAATTTTAAATTACCTAATGTGTCCCTTGTCCGATTGTATCGCGAAACAAACTTCAACCAACGTTGGATCGGTTTCCGATTCACGGCCAATTTCCGCTGAACTCATTGCTTTAGGAACCGATTCTTTTGCTATCCAATAAACGTGGTCAACCGTTTCATTGTCTCTTTGATTTTCTAAGTTTTTAAATTTAACTAATCGCGACAAGAGATCGGCGATATTCGGACAGCCCTTTTCATACTTTACCCGATAACAATAAGGTTGCAAACAAATGATCCATCTTTCAATACGAGCGTTCGGTTTTGACCTTGGAGTGAACAAATATTGAAGTGGTTTATGGTCTGTTACTAAATCAAATTCCATGCCATAAACATATTGATGAAACCGTTCGCAGGCAAAAACTAGTGCCAGAGCTTCTTTTTCCGTCTGCGAATAACGTTTTTTACATTTTGAGAGACTTTTGCTGGCATAGCAAATAACTCGCCACCCTGTCTGACTGTCTCGCGTTAGTACCGCGCCTACCGCGTCTGGTCCTGCGTCTGCAATCACCCTTGTTGGGGCATCTTTATTATAAATACCCAACGTCCCCGCGTTTCCTAATAATTCTTTTATTTTATTAAAAGATTTTTCTTGTTCGTCTGTCCAAATAAATTTCTCTGAATTCCGCGTTAATTTACGGAGAGGCTCGCGATAAACTGGGAATAAAAGATCCGCAAAAATTCACGAGACCCAAAAACCCTCTAATTTCATCTGGTGTTCCTGGTCTCTCCTAAAATTTTGCACTGCTTCTATTTTAGATTTAAGTGGTCTGTAACCTTGTCCCGTGACTCTAAATCCCAAAAAATCTATTTCTGTTTTAGAAATTTTACATTTGTTTTCATTCAACGTTAAACCATTGGCCTTCAAAGTATTACAAACTTTTAATAATCTACAATCGTGTTCTTGTTTTGTCGTACCGTGTACAATAATGTCATCTAAAAAATTTTCCGCGCCTTCACAATTTCGAAAAAATGACCTCAAAATGCGCTGAAACATTTCGGGTGCGCAACTTAAACCGAAAATTAATCTTTTGTATACATGCCCGAATTGGTCACAAAAGTCGTAATTTCTCTAGATTTTTCATCAAGTTCTATTTGATGATAAGCGTCACGAATGTTTAATGTACTGAACCATTTGCTATAATGTATTTTATATAAAACATCTTCAAGCACTGGCAATGGGAAACGTTCCCTCACGATTGCTTGATTAGCCCGGCGCATGTCAACGCATAATCCGAATTTACCGGTGTTGTGCATTACTTGTACTACTGGAGATACCCAAGGAGTAGGTCCTTAACTTTCTCGATAATATCTTGGCGGAGAAGAGATTCTATCTGCATCTGCATTTGTATTTGGTAGCGAATTTTGCAAGGAACTCTACGCAATGGTTGAGCTACTGGTGGAAAAGAATGATCAATTGGCAACCTGAGTTGAAAATCTTTCAGTTTGCCAATTCTCGTAACTAATTCTTTCTCAATGCTTATATTATTGATTTGTAAATCTGGACCGATTTTCAAAATATTTGTTTGCGCTTCCTTTTATCCCACGTTTACGTTACAATCAATTTCTCCCAATAGTTCCAGAGATTTAGTTTGGCCATAAGGGTATATTTTCGGGTTTGACAATTTATAAGATTTACAGTACCGTTTTCTTTACACGATGTCCACAAACCTTCACTGATGACGTTGCATGCTCCTTCGCCCTGTTGATGTGGTCGGCCACCTTCAGGTTGAATGCGTATTCATCGACCTCTTCGTCCTGCAAATTTCTTACCGATGTTATGCCCTGCTTCTTCTTCAACGAACCCTTTTTGCTGTTTCCACTATCCTGCTGTGCATCTCTAGTTCGGCAAGCTACGGCGAAGTGACCCTCTTTCTTGCATTTTGTGCACTTTTTTCCTTTAGCTGGACATTTTGTGTTGTGTATTATGGTTACACATGGTTGGCAGCATTGAATGTTGGGAGCCACACCGGTCAGACGTCTTTGTACACAACGTGTGTGTTGAACATGTGCAAATAAATCTATATAATATAAAAGTTATTTTGTGATTATTTAATTAAAATAATATATAATAAATATATTACATTTTGGATCTGACCTTACATGTATGACGTAACCATAACGAAAACATGTTATCCCGTTGCTTTTTTATATTTATTCTGATACGATTTTCCCTCTTAGATTTTCGAAACTGTTTCAGTTTCCATACTTTTAACTCAAACCGATGTAACCTCACATGCTTGCGCAATTCCAATTACTTCAGTTAGCGTCACTTCACTTTTCTCGAGAATTCTTTTCCTGACTTCTGAAGAGCGACATTTTTCGATGACGATCTCTGACCTCGTCATCATCCGTTGCAAATTAACAATATCTTGCTTGTTGTCTGAGTCTTGTAACGAATTGGTTGATAGTTTCATCTTCTTTCTGCGCCAAACCTCGAAAAACATGACGTTCATAAGTTTTGTTCTTTTTTGGTTTGAAATAATTTGTTAACTGATCTTTGGTCTTTTTGAATGCGTCTTCATCTTTACCTACCGTATCGGCTCCAGGAATGGAATAGAAAATATCCTGTAACTCAAATTCGCCCACATGTAACAAAATTGCTTTTTTACGATTCGAATCGTTAATTTTTTTGCTTTTTATGTAAAGCTCATCAGCTCGAAGCTATCTTTCCAGTGAACTCTATACTACTATGGAACGGAAACGATCATTCCTGGCATGGTACTTCAAATTTTTAGGCAACCCAATGCACGTGTAGATTTTTCCAGCGACCATAAAAATGTTTTCACAAGTGTACTTTAATTGGATGGTTGATGAGTTCACAAAACAATATTAATACGTATAAGATAAATTTAAACAAATATAATTTTCCATCCTTATTATAATCACTGGGAGAAAAATGTTAACTACAAACTCTCCAATGATATTTTATATTTTGGATCCATATATTTCTTATTAAACAGTCTTTAGGAAATGTAGAAAATAATAAAAAAAAGTTAAACACATCATCAATTTGGCAATAGTCACGACAGCCCGTAGGGAAACAAGTTTTCAAATAATCTGTCACATTATTTTCAATTTATTCTCACTCCTCTGTTATATTTTTACTGGTAATTATTTCTACATAATTTTTTTTTTTCAGAATGTATAGTTTATTTAAAAATAAATTATTTAATTTATTCAATAATAATGCAAAAAAATATTACTTATCTATGCATTTTTAGCGAGTCATCTTTTTTATAATAATTAGTACAACTAGGCCAACATACTTCTGGATCAATTTAATTAAAAAACTAAAAATGCACACAAAAATAAAAAAATATGGCCAAACTATTCAAAGAACGATGTTTTTACAATCACAATTCAGTAATAGTAGAAGTCACCATATAGAAATATTTTAAAACCTCTGGAAAAGCGTGAGCTGTGCTCTGCGCATGCGTCAATTGGTGAAATCTGGTGGAATTGTGACAGTTCGCATGATCCAAAACCACTTCCAAGAGATGGCAGCACTACAGACGGACTTATAGGGAAAACGTTGAATTTTACACTTGTAGTCGTTGTAGTTTGATGCTTTGTTTTAGGAAATATTCTATTTTTTTGTTTAAATTCAGAATGTATATATACAATACAATGACAGATGTATATATTTATTTAAAAGGTGCTGTGCGGCCTATAACCGAAGAAGAAGCAGTGTATAAAGGTAAAATGAAATACAAATTTGTGGTTATCTTGCTTGTTAACTTATTAATTTTTAGTTATAGACACATTATTTTATACGGATATGAAGACAATGGGGCACCTAATTCTATCGTGATAACAATAAAACAAATGTGATCGTGTGGAAATGTGTGTGCAGCTGTAAAGCAGGACAGGGAGAAAAGTGAAGACATCAAACTATTGCCACCAGATGTCAGCTACTTTGTTGGCTCTTGCCAATAGACGTTTCCATTCCATGTATGTAGAATAGAGTTCACTGCATCTTTCCCATCGGGGAAACGCCATTTTGCTCGACGCCTGGATTGAACGGTGGTGGTAAAGCCACGCGATTATCCATACTTCTCAATTAGCTTTCCCGCCAAATTGAAACAAACGTTCTTGAATTAATATCTTCTCGTTTTTATTCCTCGTCGCCAATTGTAGAATATGTAACGCAAAGAATACTCAATTTAATGAAAAATGCATACATTATTTACAGGGCAGGCACTACAGTACAGGAGTTGTGTATTTCTATTATTGTTTTAACAGCAGACATTCGCGCCAGCAGTATTACCAACGATATAGTACATAATACCACTACAAATAGCCGAAATTATATTGGGTAAACTTGTCTCTTGTCTCCAATTTCAGCCTATCAGACATTAACACTATATCCTATGCTCTGCAATACTGAATAGCTTAAATGGAACAAGGCATAATAATACGATTATTTTATTGGTTATTTGAAGAGAATGATCGATAATAATAAATATATTGGAGTTTAAGTAATGATTATTTAAAATTTATTATGATGTTTTAAATTTATTTTTTCAAGCAATTATTAAATGATGACATGAGTGATATGGACAATATATTTTCGTCAAGTTCAGCGGACAGTACTTCGGATTTTCTAACAGATAGTTCTACTGAATTTGTAGTCGTTCTTTTTACTACACAAATATCTCAACTCAGCTTATGCCAAACTCATCTCACTTTGAGCTAAGGTGAGATGAATCAAATTATAAAAAGAACGTGACTTATGTAAATAAACACTTTTATTTATTATTCAGTGTCGTTTTCATGGTGTGCGGACGTACCTTTCATTGTGGCCGATAAAAAACTCGTGTTGTCGGGACTTGTCGCTGTGGTGAAAGATAAAGCATTATTTTCTAGAGTGTAAAAACATTTGTGTTTAAGGGTGAGTGTATTGCAAGCTTTTAATCAATTAACAAAAGTTTTAAAGCAATCTAAAGTGCTGTGAAATAGTGCTAAATTTTCAATCAAATACTAATGTAATCAAATCAGGAAATGAACGAAAAAAGGAAAAATGGTAAAAAGAAAGACTAGTTATACTAGACAGAGTGCATAATTTGGAAAGACACATTGAAACTCAAGAGAGGCAAAAAAGAAAAAAATATTTGAATAAGAGGAGATATATGTTTAACACCAAACCGCTCCTTGTCAAAAAAACATCATGGCGGCTACTTTTGTACAATAGTCACCGGATGGCAACAGGGCAGCAGCAAAATTTTAGTTATTCTATGCGCTGGTAGATGGCTTCGTGGTCCGAAATAAAATATTAAATGTGACGAACACAAGTGATGTGTTTCTCTCATCTTATGGTTATGGTAAATTAGAATTTTTATTACGATTAAAATTTACATATCTTTAAAAATTCTATTTTATAAGCAATGCATAATATTACAAAATTAAATATTTATTAAATTAATTAAATATAAATTATTTATTTATAGTACAAAATATGTGAAAATTCTTAAAATTTGAAAATCATCATAAGTAGGGAAATATGTGACATTTAATATAAATAAGCGATATTTGATGGTATGTTTATTATTAAAATGAATACCTATTTTAGGTATGTACAATCTGGGTATTACTAGTATTGTGTGGTATCCCGTATTGGTATCAAATACTGCAAAAAATTAATATGTAATGGATATCGTTGCCCCAGTTGCTGACTGTGATATTCTGTAAAGAATCCAGCGATAACTTAATTATATTATAGGATATATTCATGAATTTTTTAGCGTTATAATTTCTTTAAAAAGCACTTCCGAATCAACATTATTTAAGTTTTCAATAATTTCATTAATATTAAAAAAGATAAAGACTATTAAAAGATCTCATTGCGATGCGGGACAATTAGTTCTAAAGTCGGAACAAATATAAATCGAGACTATCCCGGTCTTATCGAAACGGTTGGGCACCGTGCTTGGGTATTCATAACTATTATAGTACAATATGGGACGACATCAAGAAAATTCCTTCGGAATATATTTTGAATTTAATTCGTTGTGAAATAACTTTTAAAGTTCAAGACTGTAATATACTAATAGGATGAAATCATGGCTGAAACCTCCATCGACATATCAAAAATTGTCATAAGGAGATATATGACAACATATTACCGGCAGGTCCATCTTCATCTAAAACACCACCAAGCAAGAAAATGCGTGTTGAAAAATATACTTCATTAGATAATGTAATTATAAAACAAAAACCAAAAATTTCAGTAAGCATAACACGCGAGATATTGAAAGCGCCTTATGAGAAACTTGTAACTCAATGGACGTCCGTTCTCAATTTTTCAAGATTCTGGGTTCAAAAAAATAATAGCCTCGTTACTAAATAGTATGGATAACGAAATTACTGCAAATCCTAAAAATATTAAAGAAAATATTTGCAATCGTCGCATCAGATTTGTAAATAAAAATAAAACAGGAATTAAAGGGAAAACTAATATCACTAAAAGTGAATGAAGCAACTAGATTTGACAGAAGTATTTTAGGAATTAATGTTCAGTAGCATAGTTTTGCGAACCCTGGCGATGAAAAAAATGAATGAAAAAGATATTTCATTATATATTGCCAAAATAATAATAATACAGTTTCAGAAAAATACGAAATTAATTTGAAACAAGTTTTTAGCATCATTACAGATAATGGTACGAATATGCTAAAGGCAGTAAGGTTGTTAGCAGAGAAACAACATGGTGATAATGATGATGATGGAAGTAATAACGAATATGCCATGGAAAAAGATTAAGAAACCAAATTCAATGTAATTTTAAACAAAGAAAATTTATTAATAGAAAAATGATAACGAATTATTTCCCTTGTATCAGAAGTAGAGTCTCGATACTTGAAATTGACACATCTTCTAATTATAGTCCCATACTAAGGAGTATGAGGTGCGCTGCACATACGTACATTAAAGTTAGCTGTACAAGATGCTTTAAACGATAGGAGTACAGAACTATAATTTGTAGAGCTAGAAATGTGTGCAAAAAGTTAAAGACAATTAGTGTAATAACTCATGAATTTACGGAAACTCATAATAAATTGCGTTGTTCGTTGGCACAGCACACATATGTTGGAAAGGATTTTACTTTTGAAAGATTTTTGCAATAATACGACACCAACTATTAAAGAATTACATGTAACTGAGAAAGATTGTACAGATATAGAAAATATTATTAGTGCTTTAAATCCAACAAAAGTTACTACAAATTTTTTTCAAAGTAACCATTTACTTGCTGGAGTTTTTTACAGTGTGAGGTTAAAATGCAAAGTTGACACTGATAAAATAGGTAGTCGTTTCGCAAAAAATTAAAAAAATTCCATGAATGGTCGTGAAAAAAATTTGTTTAACCAAGATGCCATTCTCGCTGCTATTTATACAGGCTGTTTCATGTAACAGTACAAGGCTTCAGAGTATAAATTCTAGATACCAAAACGAGAAAATATCCCTATAAACATTTGTGTTATAACGCATCCTAACAGAGATACCGAAGATTTCATAAAAAAAAAAACAGGAATTAGTATGTTAGTTTTAATTATTTTTGTATTGGGTCATAAAAAAGCAAATGTTCAATATAAAAGCCAGTGCATTCAATTCATAACTCAGTATAATTTAAAAAAAACAATGGTAAACGATTAAAACATTTTTATTACATACAGAAAGCTTCGAAATACAATTTTTTTAATTAGAAATATTCTTATAACATTAAATAACAGGTGTAATACTTATATTATTTATTTATTAATTCATGCCTGTCGGCTTTAAATCTATTTATATTTTATTAACAATATTTTGAATTTAATACATTGTATACCGTTCACGTAACTTTCTAATCTTCTTCATGCATTGTAGGCCTTGCCCGGAGTCTTCTAAGACCTGTTGTTTTGTAATGACTTGGTGTTGGTACTCAATGCCATGACAAACCTTTAACAAATGTTCTAATGTTTCATCACTTTCACAGAAAATCCGACATTTTTTGTTTTCTTCGGGTCTCCAATAGTAGTTCTCTGCTTTTTAATTTCCATATCGAAATCTTGCTATAATGCGGATGTGATCTTTGTTCTTCACCTCAGTCAAGTATCTTGGCAGATGTGATGTCTGGATTATCTGGTACTTATTATTATACCTCGATTTTCTAATATTGTTGAATCTGAATTGACCTTGTATTTCCTCTTCTCTTTAGGTAATTGACTCTAGTACTGTGTAGCCGGATATTCTTATATTTTTTATTTCGATACTTGAGGACCCATTACCTTCGTGGAAAAGTTTTTTTTTTCTTCCCATCTGCTTCTAGGTTTGTTCTGGTGTTCTCTTGTCTCTCTGTCTCTCCAACATTCATATAATATCTGCTTTTCTGGTCTCTGTATTATTTTTTCTTCATATCGCATAGCTCTTCTTGCAGTATCTATCTTTACTTTATTTCTTTTAGTTTCCTCTAGAAGTATGTAGTGGGGTGTAGTTCTTTCTAATCCTAGTGTCCATTTTATATACTTTGTTTGTAGTCTTTCTATTTCTTCTCTTTCATCCCATCCAAGTATCTCCGCCCCATACATCACTATTCCTCGTACTATAGAGTCAAATAACATCATTCTTGTTTTAAAATCCCAAGCTATTTTACGTTCCCCAATACTCCATAATTGTTTCATTGCTACGGTGGCTTTTTTGAGTGTTTCTCTGTTGTGTGATACTCTGTTGTTAGTTCTTGTGAAGTTAAATCCCAGATACTTGAATTCTTTCACTGTTTCTATGGTGTCGTCTTCCCATTGCCATTTATATTGTTTTTCTCTTCCTTCTCCTTTCCGGAAGCACATTACCTTAGATTTTTTTGTTTTTAGAGTTAGTTTTTTCTTCCTTAAATACGTGTTTAACTTTTTAATTAAAGCTTTCATCTCCTTTTCTGATTTTGCTACTATAGCCAGATCATCTGTACAGACACGAATTTTTTTCTTCCTACTATTACCCTTGCTTGTTGTTCTCTTAATAGATATTCTCCTATGTCTGCCAAATATATATTAAAGAGCAGTGGACTAATAGGACAGTCTTGTCTTACTCATCTTGTATTACAGAAGCTGCCTATTACTTTGCCATCTATTTTTATGTTATTTATTGTTATTCTGTAAATGTCTTCTATTCTTTTTATTATATTTTCTGTTATACCTTATTTTCTCATTATTTCAAATAGCTCTATCCTGTCTACTGAGTCGAAAGCTGCTTTTAGATCAGCGAATAGCACAAACAGCTTACCTCCTTATTTCATTATTTCTTTTTCTACCACATAATTATATATGAATAGGTTGTCTATTGTCCCCCACCCTTTCTTGAAACCTGCCTGTGTGTCAGGTAGTATTCCCTTTTCTTCTACTTCTTCTTTCATCATATCTTCCAAGATCATAGCGTATATTTTGTATATTGTATTTAACACAGTTATATACTCCTGTAGTTCGCTGCTATGTTGTTTGCTCCTCCTTTATGTATGGGAATTATAAGCCATTCTCTCCATATTCGTGGAAAACCTCTTCCGGTCCATACTTTATTTATAATATTTGTGATATACTGTTTTATTATATCTGATTCGTATATCCAAGCTTCGTTTTCTATTCCGTCAGAGTCGGGTGATTTTTTTTCTTTAATCTTCTTATGGCGATGTCGATCTGTTGTCTTGTAATTTCTTCTATCTCTTCGCTGGATTCTTGTCTTTCTCTGTGTATCATTTCGCTGTCATTTTCCGCTGTAACTCCCAGTATGCTTTTGAAATGGTTTATTATTATTAATACTTATATGTCGGATTAACTCAGTCTCATTTGTGCCAAATGAATTAAACAAAAGAGGATACAAGAATAGAATACAACTATTTTCTACTATTGAAGTGCTTCATGTAATATGAATCCTCGGTATCTCTATTAGGAAGCGTTATAGCACCAATGTTTATTGGGATTTTTCACGTCTAGCCCAGATTTAAAACAGTTTTAAATGAAACTTAAGTTGCTAGCACGAGAAACTATATTGTACAGGCTATCCTAGGACGAAATTACGCTATCGTTATTTTAAAAACTATTCAATATTATGCTACGCTACAAATTATAGTAGTTAATTAATTTGTATGTGATATACGTAATACACTTTATATAGCTTGCAAATATTAATTTGAAGGGGTTAGTTGTATTTGATATGTGGTTAGAAGAGTATTCGCAATAAAAGAGTGTTTACTTGATATTTGACTTCTTTATTTTCCTATCATCAAGTCAGAAGTGCGATAAAGAATCCGGCTTTAACTCTATTAAAATAAAATAGCGAAAGAGTTACGAGTAGATAAAGTGATAGTTAATAATTCTGATGATTGTGATGGTGTAAGTTCTACACATAGGGAGCTATTTGAAGAGATTTTAAGAAGAAGCATCTAGAAGTCTAGACCGTGTACCCTCGTCAAATTATAACACGCAAGGATGTGATATAAAAGTAATGCCACTGTTCGATAATTAATAAGCTGGATAAATAAAATCACAATTGGAACTCAGAAACATGTGCGTATGTTCGTACAATCAAATTAGAAAGCTTAACAAAATAGTGTCACAGCAATTTAAGCAGTTACTACAAATCTCGGTCAGAATTGAAACGAGTTATAGTTAGTGGCTAAATTGCAGTTTATCCAGAATTCAAGAATTTTATATTAATGGTTATATATACTTGGAAAACCATTAAAAACACTAAATACCGCTAAAAATTGGGTGCGGAAAGCTATATTTATAGAGATTTTGGCATTTTTTTCTGAAAAAATTTGGATTAGGTGAACTACATATTTCCATGTTTAAGTAGGTACTTACGCTTTCATACGAATAATACTGTTTCAATTAATGTATATTTGCAAAATTGTCTTATTTTCCTTCTTATCCTATTTTTTATAACATTTTTTATTTATAATTTTGCGTTCATCTGTCAAACTATTGTAAACTAACATGAAGATAGTGGGCCGAGCGATGTCGAATGTGTGTGCCTGGTGTGCGTTAGGTATTGTTTTTGTCAGGATTTTTTTAAAATTTCCTAAAAAATACGTGTGCGTTAGATATTGTTTTTGTCCGGATTTTTTTTTAAATTTCTTAAAACATTACTGTGCGTTAGATATTGTTTTTGTCAGGATTTTTTAAAAAAATATATTTTTCAAAAAATTTGTATAAATACCTGTTTCCGCGCTCCAATTTTATGTTTCCTTATTATATTTTAGTTAAAATAAGACATTACAACAAAAAAATGCAATTTCTACTATTCTGAATAAACTGCAATCCAGCCATCAATCCATAAAACGCATTATTAGCAAAATATGAAATGATATTTAGGATATTTGAGTTACTGTGTGGCATAAGCTAAATGCGAGCAATACAAATATGAAATGAGTTCTAAGATTTCAGAGTTACTGTGTGGTATAAGTGCGAGCAATACAAATATGATCTAATGTGAAATGATGTTAACGATTTCTGAGTTACTGTGTGGTATTAGCTAAGTGCAATCCAGTGGCAGCTCGTGCATGAAAACTTTAGTGAGGCATGGCATCCAGAGAAAAAATGCGCCGCAAGCGAAATTTTTTCATTCAAGGTCAAATGCCTTATAATTGAAAGTTATATTTTTAAGGGATGTGCAGCTGCATGTTTTTCTCCTTTCATGTACAAAAATATATTGCCAAACCACAAAACATTTCTTCCACCTTCGAATTAAAATTTTGAATTTCAATTTTATATTTATCTTGCAGGTGTTAGTGCATCTTGCCTCCTTCTCCAATATTTATTAATGATGTACTAAGATCAGAACAAAGCAGAGATGGTCTGTTTGTTTTAATTCTTTGACAAACAGTTTATCTTCATAAGACAGTCGATAAAATGGATTTTTGTTAATTAAAAAAACAATATCTTCAGAGTTATTCCTTATATTATTATCATTTAATTCAAAGTTCTTATCTTTTAAAGTCTCAGTCGAAGCCATTACACTTGTTTTGTTTTCAACTAAAATTCAAAATACAAAAACCCTACGTAGGTAAACTATAAAAACTACGAGAAAAATGAAAAAATTAAATATTTACTGCCATACGTAACAAAGTCGCAAGCCAGGGCCTAATATAATAAAAATGCTAGACAGGTTATGTTATGTTTATGTCGTTAATATTATTTAATCTGCCTTGCAACATGTACAGTAGATGTCGTGAACTTATTTACAAAATTTGTCAGCATACCGCGTTTGATTGTATTCACGTACGGTCTCGGCCTCTATACGGCCGTGTGGAAAGTAAAGTAACTATATTTTGTCCTTTAGACACTCATTGCATTTTGTATTTGAAGCACTTCTCCGAACAGCTCTGTCTAGCGCACGTATGAAAGCCGTATCAAAAATTAGGTGAACTGCATTACAGATTAGTTATGGTGGTGGCTTAAATTATTCTTTTGATATTTATAAAGACAAGCATTAATGGAATAAGTTGAAATTTAATTTACATACTACTTTACATTATTTACATCTGTATTTCTTTTCTGGTGCGGCACTGCCTCATCTGCCTACCCTGAGAAGCTGCCACTGGTGCAATCCATAGTAATATGATCTGGTGCGATAGAATTTTTACGATTTCCGAGTTACTTATACTCATTTGTGTTTATATGTATGTCCGGTATAAGCTAAGTGCAGGCAACAACCATAATTAGAGCGTAATGCACATAATTTAATTTTCCTTTTAGGTAAACCAAAATATCAGTGAGGACACTGAATGGGATCAGGATGGCCGAATGGTACGCCACAAATTATGGTAGTTAATTAATTTGTATGTGGTATACGTAATACACTTGTAAATATTAATTTGGGGGTTAGTAGTATTTGATATGGGGCTAGAAGAAGAGTATTCGTAATAAAAGAGCGTTTATTTGATATTTGACTTCTGTATTTTCCTATCATCGTAATAATTATTTTACGAAATTTGGTATCTAGGAGTTTTTCGACATGCACGTTTCAACTAAAATATTTTTAAAACAGTAACACTTCCGGTTTAACTTTCTTATTTTAAAGGGAATGCTATATTTTTATTTTACCATTGAATTCAGCAAAAAAAAATACATATGAAACTATAAAAAAATTACTCATGATCAACTACTTCCGGTGAAATTATTTTATTTTTATTTTTTACTAATAACGGCCACTTCTATATCACTCTATATCTCGAGAATAGAAACAAATTTCTATAATGTGTAAAAATTATTTTATAAAGAAAGATTTTGTTTGTAATAATATAAATTAATAATCGACAATTTTTGAAAATTGTAATTTCTACGTCAACGTAAAATTGCAGTTGAAAAATTCAAAAAACTCAATTTTTTAAATGGAACATATTATTTAACATCCAAATGAAGTCTTCCTTTAAAAATAAGAGTAGTATATGTAGCATGTCCAATATTACGTATTTAATACTTGATGTAACAGATTTTACTGTTTATAACAGTTTTAATTTATTGTGGCAGAGAAAAAAGTATATTTAAGAAGATTTAAAATAATTTTTGTCAACGCTTTCCTACAAAATTTCATTTTTTCATTCGCTTCTTTGATTCTGTTAAAGATAGGATAATGCTGTTTGAATTTTTTCTACATAAAATTCTCTTTCTTCTCATGTATTATACGATTTTTGCCGATGACCTCCTGATTTTATCGATAAATTTTTATTATGCACGAATATTTTTTTTAGCAACAAACACGAAAGCAAACTGCATGGTAAATCCTGACTCCGAATGAGGAGGGGATTTACCTAATGCCAATTTGCTTCAGTGATTTTTGCCTAAAAGCAAAAATAATGAGTGCTTAAAAATAAAAGTTTATCTGAGAAAATCAGAGAGGTCGTGTAGTATGTGTGAGATAAATTCCAAAGACAATGCAAAATGAAACAATTTAATTGTTATTTTATTTTTGAAATATTAATTAACTGTCACACTAATAGTTATAAACAATAAGTGTTTATTTACTTGGTAGCGGAAATTTATCGGGGTAACGAAGTTTTATCAGTATAAATACTATTCCCATTAGTTGAATTTTCAAGTCATTGAAAATAACATCCAAAATTTTGATACAATTAAACATAAATAATATTACGTATTTAATACGCGTGGAAGTGGTTGATAAAAAATTAAAAAATGAGCCGATTTTCAGATGTTTAAAATTTTAGTGAAAATTTCATGTAATTTTAAGTTGTTAGTAACGCTCCAACCGCATTATTCTATATTTAACAGAATCTAAGTGCTGGATGAAATAAATAAAAATTTATAGGAAAGCGTTGGCAAATTTTATTTAAAAATAATCGATAATTTACTTCTTTCGATGCCACGATGAATTAATACTGTAATATTGTATGTTTTTTGAGTAATTTAATTTTTTTCATAAATTGTTATTTTGGTTGAATATCTTTAAAACTATTTGGCAGTTCATTCTAGGTAAAAAGTGTAAGAATCTTTTTTTGTGAAAATGGCCAAAAACCTAAAAATTCTGCCATTTTTGCCAATTTGCGGGAGGTTCTCATGGTCAAATTTTCGGAAACTTTTTATATGTTGTTCAGCGCATTTTTCTGAACAGGATTCCGTTTAAATTGCTTTTGTTGCAATTTCTTTGGCGTAGCGGTTTTTTTTTTGTTCAGTAGATTTCCTGGACTATTGGAATATAATATTGTTTCTAGCCCAGATGTAGCGTGTGTTTAACATCACTGTTAACGCATGCCTGTATTTCTAGCGGTCATCACTGCGTATGTGCAGGTCGTGCTGAACAGTTACAGCAAGTGGGGCAACGATTTCATATTATATAAATTTTATATATTTGCATATTTATATTTTTGCAGATATTCATTTTAATTATAAACATAAACCATCAAATATCACTTATTTATATTAAATGTCACATATATTTCCCAACTTATCCATGATCTCCAAATTCCTAGTATTTTGTACTATAAATGAAATAATCATGTCATCATCGTGTTATTTAATGAATAATTATTTATACATATAATATTCTACATTCTTTATAAAATTGAATTTTTAAATATATATACATAATGGTCAATTTAAGTGTTTCACTATTGCTATCTCGAGAACCGTAAGAGATACGAAGTCGGTTAAATTAGCAAACAATTTCTATATTATAAGGCTATTAAAATGAGCATTACAAATTTTTTTTCAACCAGTGGTTCTCAAAATACAGAATTCAACTTTTTAATTTTAAATGAGGACGTACTTTTTTATTCGCCTATTCGATTTAGCATTTTTTTCTGAATACAACGATATAAAATGTTTATACTCTTACATAACGAAAAAAAACGAGAAAATGCAAAAGAAAATTATTATTTTCATATTTATTTCTATATGTAATCAGAGTGCCATGACAAAAACAATTGAATATTTTGTTTTGTATCACATGTCAAAGTAGTTCGTTTATGAATTTTCTTGTTTTCTTTTGTGTTAAAATGAATTATTTTGGAAGACATATCAGTAGCTGATTTGGGAAACATTTATTTCCAGCAAGATGGTGCACCAGCTCACAATTCGCGTCAAGTTAGGGTTTACCTAAACGAACGGTTTCCAAATCGGTAAATTGGTACTTATGGTCCTATTCCGTGGCCCGCAAGATCACCAGACCTTAATCCCCTGGACTTTTTTTATGGGGTTATGTTAAAGATGAAATCTACAAAACTATCTATCCAGGTATTCAGCATTTAAAAAATGCAACCGAAAATATTATTTCCCACATAGACGGCCGAAATTTAAGAAAAGTAAGAAGTAATATGTTCAGAAGGCTGGAATTATGTATAAATCAGCATGGCAATAATTTTGAACAATTTTTATAATATTTTTAAAGCATCTAAATCGCCCAAACAATGATGAAAACAAAATATTCAATTGTTTTTGTCATGGCACTCTGATAACATGTAGAAATAAATATGAAAATAATAATTTTTCTTTTGCATTTTTCTCGTTTTTTTCGTTATGTAAGCGTATAAATATTTTATATCGTTGTATTCAGAAAAAATGCTGAATCGAATAGGCGAATAAAAAAGTAGGTTTTCATTTAAAATTAAAAAGTTTAATACTGTATTTTGAGAACCACTGGTTCATAAAATTTTTGTAATGCTCATTTTAATAGTCTTATAATATAGAAATTGCTTGCTTGTTTAACCGACTTCGTATCTCTTACGGTTCTCGAAATAGCTATAGTGAAACACTTAAATTGAACATCCTATATATATATATATATATATATATATATATATATATATATATATATATATATATATATATATATATGTTAATTAAAAAGCGGGCCATAGGCGTTTAACATGGGAAATCAGTTTTTCCTTACGCAAAAGTTCCCAATTAATTTTAGACAAAAGTGTTTCAAATAAAAGTTGTAGATATATAAATTATACACCAGCATCACTAAACAGATTTTATTTTGCATGTTTAGTAACCTGTCAAATCCGAATTAAAATTCTATAAATATTGCTCATTTGTAGTGATAGCCATGGAATTTAAACAAAATTACAAAGAAATGTATATCATTTGAACTGTCAGAAATTCGATTTTCAAATAACAATTACTGATAATTATATTCTATCGTAAGTTCTAAAAAATATTTTGTTTTTATAATCTACATCTACATTAAATTATTGCTTAGATTTTATTTATTTTTATTTTGTAACCTGCAAAATCGAAATTCTGACAATTCAAACGATATGCATTTCTTTGTAATTTTCTTTAAATTTCATGGCTATCACTACAAACGAGTAATATTTATAATATTTCAAATTTGATTTTACAGTTTACTAAACATGCAAAATAAAATCTGTTTAGTGATGCTGGTGTATAATTTAATTCTCTACAACATTTATTTGAAACATTTTGGTTTAAAATTAAATGGGAAGTTTTGCGCAAGGAAAAACTGATTTCCCATGTTAAACGCCTATGGCCCGCTTTTTAATTAACACCCTGTATATATATACATACAGGCTGTTTCCTTTAAGACAACCAGCGCTTTTTTGGGCGAACTAATGACTTTAGAAAAAAATGTTATATACAAGAAATGATCAAGAATAAGGGGCTACTTTATTAATAATATCAAACCAAAAATTCGACCTGTGGTTGTCGAACGGCAGAACAAAATTATATTTTTTTAAATGGTGCCCTATATAATTTTTTAGCCCATTAGATATTGCTTTTTTTCTGATTTCAACGATATAAATATGGTATAGGGTTGTATAACAATTATTTCGAAAAAAATAGTTTTAGAAATAATGTTATAACATTACTATAAGCTATGCAATACACAGGTAGGTCTGTTACGTAGTTATACTAGTAGTAAACCCATTTTTATTACATTATTTGTAGCTTTAATACCATTTTTCTCGAAATAATTGTTATACAACCCTATGCTATATTTATATCGTTAAAATCACAAAATAATATTCTATTTAAAGGACTAAAAAACTATATAGGGTGCCATTTAAAAAAATATAAGTTTGTGCCGTTTGTTACTATTGATACATTATCCCCTTATTTTTGATCATTTTTGGTATAAAACATTTTTCTCTAAAGTTGTTAGCTCGCCCAAAAAAGCGCTGGTTGTTTTAAAGGAATATATATATACAGGGTGGTGGCGGTTAGGGGTGAACATAGGGATTTAACATGGGATTTTAGTTTTTTGCAATTTCCTGCTCTCCTGTTCATTTTACGGCAAAAACTATATATATATATATATATATATATATATATATATATATATATATATATATATATATATATATATATATATATATATATAAATTCGGTTTTGAGATTTCAACAGAAATATCCATTTTGACCATCCCTGAATCCATTCTGTCTAATTTCGTCGTGACGTCTGTACGTACGTATGTACGTACGTGCGTATGTATCTCGGATAACTCAAAAACGGTAAGCCGTAGAAAGTTGAAATTTTGTATTTAGGACTTCTATAGCATCTAGTTGTGCACCTCCCTTTTTGGTCATTACATAATTTCCAGAAATGGTACTTTATTTGAAGCCTATAATAGATTTTAATGAAAAACTATATTAAAATATAATCCAAAACGTTTCAAATTTAGTATATAAGACTTTTATATCAATTGGAATAACATAGTAGATTTTGGTTAAAACAGGCTAACCGGAAGTGATATATTACCTGTAGTTGTTAACAGTTTTTCTTGAATAAAATGGTTTCATTTTGATTTTAGAAATAAATGCTTCAAATAAGAGTTTTAGAGAATTAAATTCTGCGTCTAGCACATCAAGTATTATTAAATTAGCCCTTTGTATAAGCGAGATATGTAAATTTAAATCATATACTTTTTGGTTTTTGTAATGAAGCTCGCTATGGATTAGGACAAAAAATAACAAAAAAATAAAAAATAGATGTTAATGTCAAATTATGTCAAACACGTGCAATTTTATAATTGGGTCTATACTTCATCTTCATATTGGTCTTGCGTACAAGGAAGTCGTGTGGTGTCCACATCAGATTTTTTGTTATTATTGTCAAAACAATTGTTACGGTTCACTATCCCCAGGCTTTCTTCAAATTATTAATTACTTCGATACGAAATTATACTATTAATATTTATAGTAGATAATATGTACGAAATAATACACATAAGTAGGTGCAACAAAATATAACTATACTCAAATTGTTAGCCTCATAATAAAGGTACAGAAAAAAAATATACGAATATGCCACTTTCATTTCAAAACGAGAAACATGTATTTTCAGTTTAAAATCCCATATTTTATATTTTTTCAAAAAATGTAATTATTTTTGTATGAAGTGCGCGAAGTTTGTTCACGCACAAAATGCAAACAATGTTTCTTCTACAACTAATATATTAATAAGTACAGCTATTGATATATTTATCATATTTATTTAAATATAACTAGATAAAATTCAAAATCATCTTTTGGTAACTAAGGAAAAGTGACAGTTGTTATTGTAATTATCTCTTTTGTCAATACGTTGTCGATATAGTTATTAATGTTATTAAGTCGATATGAAGTAAATTAAACTGATTATAAACCTTGGCTGTCCCCTCGGTTTACAAACTTCAGCCGCGTCCGCTATTTGCATATCGGCCTTGCGGCGTTCAAAATTTATCGTAATAACATAAAACTCTTCACGATACTGTATTTTTTTTATAGACCCATTAACACTTACGTGTTTAGTTCAGTTAAATCATATTTAGAGTACGGTATTACGAAAAATTAGTTTTGAGATCAACTGCTGTCAGTTAGAACGATTTAATTGTAACATTTAATTAAAATGAGTTCTGAAAGTAATAATAATAATCCTGCAGAAGTAGAAGAGATTGCAAACGAAGCAATTAATATTTATGTGCGTTCAAAAGATATGTACGAAAAAACATATAATTTATTATGTGAATGGTGTTCCATGAAAAAAATAAATAAAATTACGTAGAATGTTTTACTGGTATCAAGTAAAGTAAAATGCGCATCATTATAATCTACGTACTCAGTGCTGAAGGTCACTCTTAATATGAAAGATAATATTGATGTAAGAAAATATCCAAAATCGTTACCTTATTTGAGAAATAAAACAGGATATAAGGCTAAGAAATCTAAAATTTTATACAGTGACGACATTTTAAAATTTATGGAAACTGATGACTAGTTTATAATTTATTTATGAAGGTAAAATTATTTGATAAACGTAAAATTTAATTTTTAAAGAAAAGTTTATTCTTTAAGGTTGTTTTAATTATGGGAATTTTGGGAGCTTGCTGACACGAGGAACTTGTGAAAATGACAATTGATGATATACAGGACATGAACACAGTTTTAATTGTGAAGATACCCGATACCAAAACTCATACCGAACGTACTTTTATAATTTCAAATTTAAAATATATAAAATTATATAGAAAATATATCACTGTGCGGCTTAAACATGCCACAACCAACAGTTCATTCTTGAAATATAATAGAGGGAAATGCGTTAATCAACCAGTGGGTTTGAATAAAATGGGCAGTATACCTGGTTTAATTGCTACATACCTCGGCAAGGACTCACTGAAGAACTTTATCGGCCATTGTTTCAGGCGAAGATCTGCTACATTCTTATCAAATGCTGGTGGGTGGTGGGGATATAACGACCCTTGGAGGCTAGAAATTCACCTCTATGGCGGAAGATTAAACAAAACAGCTATTCCCAATAAGAATTTAGTCATCCGTCTACTTGTACTTCTCATATTGAAGAATGCAAAATAGGGACCCCTGAAGCTAATACATCGAGCACAGTTGCAACGTCATTATCATATTCAGGAATTAATTTTACTAATTGTTCGAATTTTACAATTAATTTAAATATAACAAAGAAATTTAAAAAGTTAAAAAATAACTAATTGTGTATTCTTTTTAATTAATTAAATAAATAAATTGTTTATTTTTAATTGTTTCTTAGACCAAAATAAGTATTAAATCGTTTACTAGCAACCGCGAAAAAAGTATTTACTAGCGTATTTCGACGAACTGTTTGGGCGATGTATTTTATGTTGAAATAAACTAAACAAAAATAATTATATCTCCGAATAGTGTTATGGCAGCCTACACGGTCAATAATGAAACTACTAGCAAAAATATTACTTACCGTTCCAAAGTATTTAAGAACTGTAATGTAACAATTAATAATGATTATTATTAACACGTTTAGTTATAATAATATTGTGATTCGTACTAGTAAGTAATTTTTTAATAATCATTTTATAACTACGTATCTGAATTTTGTTTTAATTTAGAATTAATGAGTGATCGTAGAAAAAATATAGTACATAATTTGAGATGTAAAGCAATGAGCTACTTGCGTGGTACTAAAAATCCAATATTTATCACTATATACCTATAGTTATGTTGAAAATGTACGTAAAAATATAAGTTTAATTTTAAAAATATTATGAGTGCTATTCTGCTGTCAGTGTTAAAACTTAAAGGTCACCGTTAGCGCAGTTTAGAGCTGAACTCTAAAAAATTGTATTCTAGTGTCAGTTTTTACCGCCGCTTACGCTAGAGGTCACCTTTAAACCTAAAGGTGCTGCTGGGTAACTTTAAATCATTTCAACGCTAACAAGATGGCAGACAAAAAGGGTGACTGCGTCGATATTCAAGGTGTTAGAAACGTTTTAGACTTAAATTGTGGAAGAAATAGTGCTGAACGTGAAAGAATAAATCATTTTCAACAGTTTGATGAAGAATTTAGACGATGATACAGATTGAGGAAAGAAACTGTCAATTTTGTAAATGATTTGGTTAGGGAAGACAGAATTCATTTCACAGCAAGAAATAAATATTACTCCAGAACTACAAATGTTAATATCACATAGATTTTTTGCGAAAGGGTGCTACCAAGTTGAATTAGGTACATAAAATGTATAATTTTATACACAACATAACCTTAAAATTTAACAGTACTTATTATTTAATACATACAAAGGGCAAAACAGTAAATTTTAAAACATTTTATTACGTTGTTTTTTTATAATAATACATTACATTTTAGATCTGCATAGCCTAAGTCAACCTACGACGCAACTAGGGTATCACACTCCCTTGCAACAGTTTTACACAGATTTGAGAAGTTTCTAGAACGAATGGAAGAGCTGAAGATAGAGTTCTATATAGCATTGCTGGTTTTCCTAAGGTCGTTGGATGCGTGGATTGTACCCATGTTTGAACTAAAAACCCCGGCAAAGAAAATCCAATGTTATATTGCAGTAGGACGAGATTTTATTCCCTAAATGTGCAAGTGGTCTGTGATGCGAGGAGCAGAGCAGAATTCTAGACGTACACTGAAGGAAAAGTTCGACTTAATTATTTTGAAACATGAAAATACTCGTAGTTTGTTACTAAATATTATTTCATAGGATTCAATGTATTCTGGATTTATTTTGAGCGACGGTGGATAACCATGTCATCGTAGTTACGAGCATTTATTAACACCTCTGATTAATCCTCAATCTCCAGCTGAAGAAGCGTACAATCGTTCCCATTACAATAAATAAATATTAATTTTAAATTTGTTACATTCTATATTATGTATAATTATTTAGTACCTACCTACTAATTTATTAGTGTTATATCTGTATATTAACAAAGTAAATACATAAAAGTGTTTTAATGTATGTATTTCTAATATGTTTATTTGATCAAACTATTAATATTATGAATTATGATTGATGAAGTATGATTTCACACTTCGTAATGTTCAAGTTTTGACAGATAATACAGTGTTGTCAAGTATTGTTTTTCTTAAAGATCACTGTTAGTTACCGTAGATCATTTACTGTCAGTAGAATAACATCAACTCTAAACACTAAAGGTCACCTTTAGCTAGAGACCGTCTCTAAGCTATTTTAACGTTGACACAAGAATAGCACCCTATATGTTTTAGTAAATTAAAAGAACATTTTCTGTGACGTCATTATTTTGAACTAAAGAGAGGATAGCATATTTAAGAATATAACCTGTAGATGGCGTGCGTGTTCGACTTTTAATGTGAATTTGACATTAGTTCATTTTTCTCTCTTGTTTATTATTTGCAATTTTGCGTGGTTTCTGTTACTTTTATTACACGTATTTAGATTTGTTAAGTAGGATTTTGAAGGATTTTAACTTACCTTATACTCGCTTTAGATTCAAATGACAAACTAAAATATTAACCTCCAAACTATTGTTCAAACGTCAAACAGGTGATCTGTCATGTTTCAATAACCCGCACATGCCGTTGCATTTGGGCCTTCTGATGTTATGGCTTTACGACCATTCATTGGTGCGACGTAATTCTACGTCATATATAGCGGTAATTTAAATATTCAAATTTTATTAATTTTTTTCTGGCCAATTAATGAAAATTTTGTCAAAAGAAAAAATATGTGTAGCAAGTTTTAATCGTCTCTTCAAAAATATTACATAAAAACTGGCACGCAAGTAGCCCACTCACTCGTAAAATTACAAACTCGACGGTACGCGTCTCGTCTATCAATTTTTTTAGTCATACGTAATCTGATTCTTGCATCTCTCATTACGTAATATACTATTTCAAAACCGTGAAAAAACGGTAAAAAGGTAATGTATTAAAAACATAACACATGAAAAAATGACTTACTTTGCACCCAAATATTAATGCACAAATGTCAACATTTATTGACAGTTATAGAAAAAAATATTTTCAAGACTCCAAAAAATTCGGCATCGTATTCTTTATCAACAAGTATGCTTTCTTCCCAGTCTGCTAAAATTTTAATCAAAGATTACAGGAGATTAAATTGGATTTTCTTGTTTTAAGGGCCTAGTGTAGAATTAAGAAAATACTATTTTTTTAAAATCACATCTTGCTTGCTGTTTACCTGTATACTTCATAATTTTTAGATAGTGGATCATATAATTCTTAACGAAAATTTCAATATTTTTATACATAAACTAAACTTTTTATCTTATTTTTGCCATTGTTGATTTCTTTGAACTTAGAGTCTTATGGAACTTTGCGGGAAATCATGAGAACCATATCAACCATTTTTAATCAGTTGTGGGAGAATTTTCAAAACAATTGGAAAGCAGTTTCTATTACTAATGTTTTACAAAAGCTGCCTAGAGTTTGTAAAAGCTTTATCAGAGCGAGAGCAAGATGAGTATTTGTCAAAGAATTGATATTTTAATGCCACTAAGTAATTTTTCGCGATTAGATGTTTATAAAAATGTGATATTTTAATATTGTTCATTTTATTAAATAAATATATCCACTTCAAATTTATAAATTGTTGTTTTTTTGTAGGACGCTGGCCTAGAGAAACGTATGTCATATTCCCTATTTGTAAATAAAAGTATGTATTTTTTTCCTAAAGTGTGCCAAGTTTTTACTATCAATCTTACTTTGGTCGAAAATTGACATTGATTGGTCTTGCATTATATCATATTAAAAAATGCTACAAATAAATACATCCACATAGCTTCATTAATAAAATTGCGCCTTTTAAACATATTGTGTAAATAATTGCTCATTTTAAGGTTTCTAAAATTAGGAACAACTCTTTCTTCATTATTTAAATTTAAGAAAAAAGAGAAATCGACAAATATGCAGGAACTTGCATAGTACATGTATGTGACAATTATTTGGTGCTTTAATAGCAAACATAATTACATAAAAAAGAAATACATCAAAACAACACTAATGACATTTTTAATGGTATGATACGCTTCAGAAAACAAAATTAACAAGCAGAATATGCGTTTGAGGGCAATCACATAGTGCTAAACACATGAAGTTGCCGATTGTTAGTTTACGGTATACATTACGGTCGTATTATATAATAAATAACACGTTCACTCATAGATACTTGCACGTCTATGTATCATTATGTGATTCAAATACACACTTTTCTTTCTCTCGGTAATAACTGAACGTCTTATATCTGTATACTATGAACTAAACTAACTGGACGTGTGAGAACAATGTAAATGTATAAATAATTATGTGTTTTATATTATGAGTAAGAAATTTAATTTAATTTTAAAATTTTCTTTACTATTTTTTAAAGGACATGTGTTGTGGAGAGAGCCATAAGGCTGGACAGTGAACGTGTTAAAAATAAATATATCTAAATAAACCGTAATATGGCCTAACCTAACGCACAAAACTAGTCCTGGTCAGTTCGTATTTAATTGTTTTTTAAACATACCTTAATATAGCTTACTCTAAGAAGACATAAATATATGATTTTGGCCTTTGTTCCATTTAAATTAACCCACAATGCATTATGGCCGTGTTTATCGCTTACTGAGCGTTTTCGATAGATATTTTACTGTTAAAAGTAAGATTTTCACATCATTAGAGCACTTAAACAATTAACTAGGCTATACTTACGGTAATTTTTTTTCCAAAAAAGTCATACCACCAACCGACGGAAATCAACAAAAAAATATACTTATTCTGCTGTGCATGCTCAATCCAGCTCATCGGTCTGTTCTTTTTTAATAAGTAAAGTATTTTATATATTTTGGAAAAAAAATCAGACGTCTATAAATCTGCAGGTGTTCCATTTTTACGCAAAGGTTTGTAACTTTAAATTTTCAAATAGAACACCCTATATATTTATTCAAATTTGAAAAGCACATGAAATTTGCTATCCAATAATGTAAGAACAATCATGTGTTACATTACTAAAAAATACAATGGCGAGTAATTTAAAAATACATTTATATTAAATGCAGTAAGCTTTGCATTACATTATTTTTACATTACACCTTTCAAATTTAAAGAAAATGTATTAATCCAAAATTTCATGTATTTTAAGCCAATATTTCATTATTGGATTTAATATCAGGTGTCTACTTAAAAAAATAGTATTGCAAAGCCTTCTGTATTTAATAAAAATGTAATATTAAAATAATCCGCCGTTGTATATTTTATAATATAACATTATTGTTTTTATACTATAGAATAGCAAATTTCATGTACTTTTCAAATTTGCGTGAATATATAGGATGTTCAGCTAAAAATAAAAAGATACATACCATTGCGTTAAAAAGGAACACCCTGCAGAAAAACATATACGGCAGATTTATAAACATTTTAATTTTAAATAAACTGCGTTTGAATTTTTTTTCCATAATATTTAAAATAATCGAGTTATTAAAAAAACAATGCACCGATGAATCATCCTGTACAGGTATCCCAGTACTAGCTTACGCTATCGTTATTTTAAAAAGTATTCAATATTATTTAACGAAATTTTGTATATGGGGGTTTAATTACGCCGAAAGTGGTTGATTATTTATTTATTTATTTGCACTGCCAACCTGCTAAAAGCCCTAGTACACAACAGGATACAATACAAAATATAATATGACAAATTGAACCAATAAAAGTAAACATTAAACAATTATTTCAATAATGCGATAAAGTAATGAATAAAAGTGATGAAATAAATTTAGATTCATTAATTTCATTTGAGTTATTTAAGCTATTGTAAAGCTTACACATTTTATTAATTGGTGACTGTAGTGCCAAGTTAGTACGGGAAGGTAGCAAATAGAAGAGTGTTGTATTTCTTGTGGACATTGTAGGAATATGGAAATTCAAACATAGAAAGTATAAAGGATCATCAATTTTATAGTCATAATTTGTATAAATGTATGAGATGAAATTTATTTCGTCGTATATCAAGCGATTCTACTTTAAATATCTTTAATAAAATTTCCTAATCAACCCTCTAGGATAGTAATAATTCATTATTTTATAATATATATATATATATATATATATATATATATATATATATATATATATATATATATATATATACCGGGTGGTGCTCGAAATCCGTTACATATACATTTAACATTTATAAAAAAATCTTCAAATAAAACTTGTGGAATATAAAATTGTGGTGCTGACTAATTTGCTGACCAGCAAAATAGTTACTGACTGGCTATTTATAATTAATGGAATTACATCAAAATCAGTAATCTACTTTAAAACAACAATGATCATCTTCCTGTAACGTACTAATCGTGTGCTCTCCTTCAGAGAGGTACTTTACTCAAGTGAAATATAACAAAATTTTGCTGACTGGCTATTTAGAATTAATGGACTTGCTTCAAAATCAGTAATCTACTTTAAAACAACAATGGCCATCTTCCTGTAACGTACCAATCTTGTGCTCTCCTTCAGAGAGGTACTTTACTCTAGTGAAATTAACAAAATTTTGCTGACTGGCTATTCAGAGTTAATGGAATTGCTTCAAAACAGTAATCTACTTTAAAACAACAATGGTCATCTTCCTGTAACGTACCAATCTTGTGCTCTCCTTCAGAGAGTTACTTTACTCTAGTGAAATATAACAAAATTTTGTGCGTTAGGTTAGGCCATATTACGGTTTGTTTAGATATATTTATTTTTAACACGTTCACTGTCCAGCTTTATGGCTCTCTCCACATCACATGTCCTTTAAAAAATAGTAAAGAAAATTTTAAAATTAAATTAAATTTCTTACTCATAACATAAAACATATAATTATTTATACATTTACATTGTTCTCACACGTCCAGTTAGTATAACTATATCTTTATTATATAATCTACTTTAAAATAACAATGGTCATCTTCCTGCAACGTACTAATCATGTGCTCTCTTTCAGAGAGTTACTTTACTCTAGTGAAATATAACAAAATTTTGCTGACTGGCTTTTTAGAATTAATGGAATTGCTTCAAAATCAGTAATCTACTTTAAAACAACAATAGTCATCTTCCTGTAACGTACTAATCTTGTGATCTCCTTCAGAGAGGTACCTTACTCTTGTGAAATATAACAAAATTTTGCTGACTGGCTATTTAGAATTAATGGAATTACTTCAAAATCAGTAATCTACTTTAAAACAACAATGGTCATCTTCTTGTAACGTACCAATCTTGTGCTCTACTTCAGAGAGGTGCTTTACTCTAGTGAAATATAACAAAATTTTGCTGACTGGCTATTCAAAATTAATGGAATTGCTTCAAAATCAGTAATCTACTTTAAAACAACAATGGTCATCTTCCTGTAACGTACCAATCTTGTGCTCTACTTCAGAGAAGTACTTTACTCTAGTGAAATGTAACAAAATTTTGCTGACTGGCTATTCAGAATTAATGAAATTGCTTCAAAATCAGTAATCTACTTTAAAACAATAATGGTCATCTTCCTGTAACGTACTAATCTTGTGCTCTCCTTCAGAGAGGTACTTTACTCAAGTGAAATATAACAAAATTTTGCTGACTGGCTATTTAGAATTAATGGACTTGCTTCAAAATCAGTAATTTACTTTAAAACAACAATGGCCATCTTCTTGTAACGTACCAATCTTGTGCTCTACTTCAGAGAGGTACTTTACTCTAGTGAAATATAACAAAATTTTGCTGACTGGCTAATTAGATCACTCTAAATATAATTTTGGACCGTCACGCTCCCGCCAAATCCAGACGCAAAATTTTAAATATATTCACGATTATGCGGGTCCCGACAAAAATCACGACCCGCGCCCACGTGGCACAAATTTCAACATTATTTTTACCTCCCGTCATACCGTAGTTAAGGGAGGTAATGCTATCGGTCCAAAAATGCGATGGTGAGTTTTCAGTAAATAAGTACGAATTATGGTCCCCCCAACACGTTTTCACTATTTTTCCGATGATCTCTCTCTCTCTCTCTCTCTCTCTCTCTCTCTCTCTCTGAGTGTGTGTGTGTGTGTGTGTGTGTGTGTGTGTATGTGTGTGTGTGTGTGTGTGTGTGTGTGTGCGTGTGTGTGTGCGTGTGCGCGTGGTTGTGCGTGTGTGTGTGTGTGCGTGTGTGCGCTTATGTGCGTGCGTGCGTGTATCTACATAAATTTAAATTAATAAAAATTAAAAGCGGGAGGTTTGGTGTTGGCCACATCAGATTTTCTTTTGTAAAAATAAGTGTATTTACTTAAAGTTTTGTAATACTAAAAATTAAGTGTTTCATAAGCAACAAAATTATGAACTCAAATTAAATAAAGAGGGCCGTATTCTTCCACAATGCGCACCTAGCATTAGGTTTTGGACAACATTTACAATGATTTCTCGATTAACTGCATTTTAAAAGTGAAAGATTGTTCAGCCATCGAGAGGAGAGCAGCCAATAGCTTAGTTAGTCAGAGCACTATCCTGGCAAGATAGGTGTCTCGGGTTCGAATCCCGATGGATGACAATTTTTCACAATTTATTTCATATATAGAAACTGTTAACTCATTGTTAATATTACATCAATAATTGTCTAACGAAATTAGTTAATTATATTGAAGAAGAACACGATTTTATGTTCCAGCCAGATCTCGCGTCCTGTCACTATGCAAGACAAACTCAAAATTGGCTAACTGACCAAAATATACCGTTTATTCCACGAAATGACAATTCTCCTAATATTCTCCAAGCTCATCCCATAGAAGATTTTTGGGCTTCTTTATCTCGAAAAGTAAAATTATAAAAGCGGAGAAGGCGTTAACTAGTGAAAACAGTAAAAAAAAATCTGATGTGGCCAGCACATGATCTTTCGCCAATACTGTGTTTAAAATAGCAATGAGCTTCAAGTAAAGTATTACACTTCCGGTTGATCGTTTATAAACAAAATCTAATTTGCTAGGTAGTTTACAAATTTTAAAGCAAATCCATATGTGTTCTAAGTAGCCAGTTCTGTTATATTTCACTAAAGTAAAGTACCTCTCTGAAGGACAGCACACGATTGATATGTTAAAGGAAGATGACCATTGTTGTTGTAAGGTAGATCACTGATTTTGAAGCAATTCCATTAATTCTAAATAGCCAGTCAGCAATAATTTTGTTATATTTCACTAGAGTAAAGTACCTCTCTGAATGAGAGTACAAGATTGATACGTTACAGGAGGATGACCATTCTTGTTCTAAGGTAGATTACTAATTTTAAAGCAATTCCATTAATAATTCTAAATAGCCATTCAGCAAAATTTTGTTATATTTCACTAGAATACAGTTTCTCTCTGAAGGAGAGCACAAGATTGGTACGTTACAGGAAGATGACCATTGTTGTTTTAAAGTAGATTACTGATTTTGAAGCAATTCCATTACTTCTAAATAGCCAGTCAGCAAAATTTTGTTATATTTCACTAGAGTAAAGTACCTCTCTGAAGGTGAGCACAAAATTGATACGTTACAAGAAGATGACTATTGTTGATTTAAGGTAGATTACTGCTTTTGAAGTAATTCCATTAATTCTAAATAGCCAGTCAGCAATATTTTGTTATATTTCACTAGAGTACAGTACCTCTCTAAAGGAGAGCACAAGATTGATACGTTATAGGAAGATGACCATTGTTGTTTTAAGGTAGATTACTAATTTTGAAGCAATTCCATTAATTCTAAATAGCCAGTCAGCAAAATTTTGTTATATTTCACTAGAGTAAAGTACCTCTCTGAAGGAGAGCACAAGATTGATACGTTACAGGAAGATGACCATTGTTGTTCTAAGGTAGACTACTGATTTTAAAACAATTCCAGTAATTCTAAATAGCCAGTCAGCAAGTATTTTTCTTGCCGGTCAGCAAAATAGATTTGCCCTAAAATTCTGCATGTAAATCAGTACCTAAACTAAATTCATTTCGCATGTTCAGTATCTCCAGAAATGGAATATATTTTTTTTAATTTCAGTTTAATAGTGCTAGCCATGGAATTAAAACAAAAAAGACAAACACATGTGATGATTTAAATGTCACATATTGTGATTTTTATCAAGAAAAATTAATATTTGAACAGTATAGAAGAATTAAATTATTATTCTGCTTAAGAATTTTACGTTGTCATAATTTTATTTAATAAAAAAAAAATTAAATTTTATGACAGATAAACACACGTTTGTTTGTTAAGCTTTTTGTTAATTCCACTACTTTTGAGTAGATTTTCGACATTTTCATTCCTAATTTCTGTTGTTACAAAGGATATAAAATTAATTTTGCTTATTGATTCAAAGGCAAAATTTTATGTTCTCCAACTTTTATTTGAATTTTTTTTTCTAAAATAATTTGGGGAGCAAAGCGCTAGGAAAAATGGTTTTCCCATGTTAAATGGCTATGTAACGGATTTCGAGCGCCACCCGGCATATATGTATATATATATTCCATATTCCAGAGCATTTATATCATTATTATAGATAGGAGCCCAAACAATTGCACAATATTCGATTTGCGTACTAAAGAATAATACAAACTAAAGGTGACATGAATATCAACAAAATTTCGTGAATTTCTAATGACAAATCCCAAAGTTTTTGTAGCGGCGGAAATAACATTATGTGTTTGAGTTGTAAATGTTAATTTGGAGCCAAAAAAATACTCCAAGATCTGAAATGAAGTCTGTTCTGAAAGAGCGATATTATTTACTGAATAATTAAGTAATATTGGGGACTGTTTTCGAGTATAGGTTAAGATTTTTACATTTTAATAAATTAAGTAGTAGTTAATTTTTTATACACCAGTTGTAAAGTTCGGTTAATTCATTTTGTACCCAGCAATGGGTAATATGCCATGATGATATATTTATTTATTTATTTATTTATTTATTTATTTATATGCTATCATTAACATCAGTAATTAAGCGGTAAAATTTAAGATCGTCCGCAAAGAACAGATAATGATTGACCAAATTTGATACTATGTTATTAATTAAAATTAAAAAGAGTAATGGACCAAGATTGGAGCCTTGTGTCACGCATGATGTAGCAGTAAAAGCATTTGAATTAAATCCGTTGATTTCAACAAAAAGAGATCTTTCTCGTGAATAAGATGAGATTAAATTTATAAGAGATGTCGAGACGGAAAAAGAGTGTAAATTATATACATATAATTAAACTGTGGCAAATTTTGTCAAATGTTTTGACAAAGTCCGTGTAAATGGCATAAGAGAACACAAGTTACTTGATGTTGACCTATATTACACAAATCCGTGTTGAGAGAAAGACAATTATTATGTATTTTATTTTAAATAGAATTAAAAATGATGGTTTAAAAACTTTACTGAAGTTGGACAAAATTGCTCTTGTACTGTAAGTTTCGACGTGAGTCTTGTCTCCGGATTTAAATTTAGGAACTATTCGAGCACTTTTCCAAATCAATGGAAAAAGAAGAGCAAAATTAAATATATATTGCAGCGCCTGGGAAAATGGTAAAGCACAATCTTTAATAATTAGATTAGGATTTAAATATAAGATAATGCGATTAATTCGTTAGAAACAAGGTTAATGTCTGGAATCGAGTTATAATTATCATTAGGAACTTCATAAACCCTGTGGAAATATCTGGTATACTATTTAGGTTACAATTATTATAATACATAGGGTATAGATAATTATTAGGGGAATTCTTTTAAGTTTGATAAAGTGCTACAATTTTCTTGGGTCACTGATAATATTGTTCTCGCAAGGTTTAATAAATGTAGCATACGATTTTTTTTGTATCACATTTAATTGTAGCCCTTATAGTTTTATATTGTAATTGATACTAGTCATTACTAGGGTTTTTTTTTAGATAGCTTTAAGTAGTGAGACTTTAATTTTAAATTGTTAAATATTATCTTATTAAACCAGGGTGGATAGGGTTTTGTGGAAATGAGTGAGGATGATATGCATTCATCAAAAAAGCCATACAATAATGAATATAAAAAGTTACAACCTTCAATAACATTTGTAATATATTCAATTTGTTTCCAATCAAAATTTTAAATAAGTTGATACAATTTTAGTAAGTTAGCTTTTCGAAAATTGTATTTTCTAAAATTAACATTGTTAACAGGTTTTTTCCTTTTCAGTAAGATGAGAAATACAAAATTTAATATTTAGTGTAGGATGATGATAATAATCCTTATCAAATAATAAATAATGTTCTCTATTGACAATGCAATTAAAGTTACTGAAAACTAAATCAAGTAATTTGTTGTCATTATCTAGGACATTATTAATTTCATTACAATCAGAATGTGACAGAAAGTATTTAAATAGTTTTAGAAAAAGTATCTTCCAATATTATAAATTTAGAATTTTGTAATTATGGCAAAGTATCAAAAAAATCTAGAAGTTCATAAATTTCTACAGACATGTCAATTTTTGCGGGAATATTTCCACAGTAAAAATCAAGAGATATGCACTCAGAACTCAAATTATTATTCACCAATAACAGAACACCACCACCACGTGTTGTATTACACTGTGCGAAATATCAGTCTTTACGGTAAACTGAAAATTCAGCATGAGATAATTTACTATTAATGCGATTATGTCAAAGTCTAAAGCTGGTAAGATAGAGTTGATTATGTTCAAGTCTTGTACAATTTGATACCATATATTGAAAGTTCAATTGGACAGTGAAGCATTTAGTTTTTTTTTCAACAATTATTGGAATGCCGTATTTGTACTTGATTGTGAGATTTGGGTTTCCACCTGCCTTCCTGGATTCCAGTTCTGCCTTCATACCTTTATATTGTTGCATTTGATAAGGAGTGCGGTCCGAATCAATATAGATATTGGTAAATAGAGGATCATTTCGAAGCGATTTAGTATTTTTAAGAACAGTTTCGGCTGACTTAACATTTGAGAATTGTATTTTTACTAGTCGAGATGAAGACTATTCCGTTCATTTTTCTGCCAAAATATTTTACCTCGTATTTTACATTTATTAATACTGGCGTTACGCGCTACTTTTGAAATGATAGGAGCCACACTCGTTTGTAATTCAGTAGATAAGTCGAATTCAGGAATACCGGATATTATGACATTTTTTCACGTCTGCGCCTGTCTTCAATTTCGACAATAATTGAATATGTGTTAAATTCATTTTCAGCCGGTTTATTATTTGAAATTTTTCTTTAATTTCATGTAATCATTTTGCAGAGATAGAATTAGTGATTTTAAAGATTTAAGAGTATCAGCTTCTTCTAGACATACATCACAGAAGATTTTGATGGATTTAGTAGTTGATACAAAATACAGCAATCCATTTAAAATATGAAAGTTAGATTAGTTAGTGCTACTGTTATGAAAATATTCAGTGGCGTATTTAGGATTTCGTTAGGGGGGGGGGCACAACTCAAGGCACACGTCTATTGGGCACTAACACTCAAACATTATTTTTCACATTAAATCTACAAGTAATTATTAAAATTTGTTATAGAGAAAAAATGAAAAGGATATTTAGAGGAGTGGTACAAATAAATGAAACGTATTTACTTCTGGGTTGCCATTACATCAATAACTTTCCACATTGATGCTTTTTTGTTTATGGATACTCAGAGACGCCAGTCCATTAAGCCGATTCAGAAAAATAAAGTGGATAGGTATTCAATTAAGTACATTATATGACATGCTTCTTAACAGTAGTGTTGCGGAGGTAATCTTTCACTCTCTTCAATGTGAAGAAAGATCGTTCACATGTTGCAGAGGATACAGGTAAAGTTACTAAAAGCTGAAGCAAACGAAAAATATTTAGATAAAATGATTCATCACAACTCATTAATTCTTCTATGGCATTGTTCGGTAACGATGTAGGATTCTTTTTTAGGCTCTGAGACCACAATGAAAATTCTGCTTTTATGGCGATCTTTCCCCCAAGAATATCATCGTCTTCATAATATTCCAAAAGTTTGTCAAAATTTGGAGTCCATTCTCCAAAATCCTTATTCGGTGCAGGTAATAAATTTGGAAAACCTTGAAACAAATTTCTATGGAACAAAAATTTTTCTTTCAGTACTGAAATAAATGTGTTCAAAAATGGTATGAACACAGTGGTTCTGTAATAAGTTTCTACATCGCTTACGGGAGGATTTTCTGTATGTCGCTATTTACCAACCAAACGTGGTATTTTAATTTCCACAGAATATGTTTTCCCAATATTTGAGGCGTCTTCAAAAACTTTGTGAAATTGAATTTCTGCTGTTGATCTTACATCTTCCAATACATCACATAGATTATAAGCCTGACCTAACGCACTCTTCAGATCTGTATTAATTTTTTGTAAATATTTACTAAGAGGTAAGCCATAAGCAAATATATATTCCACTACTTTGAGCGTAATAAAAAAATCACCAGTTAAAACAATTTGAAAGAGCCAGTGCATCTTTAGATGTCTGTCCATTAGGCCATTAGGCTACTCTTTAATCGTAACTAAGGAGTGTAGGACAGGTTCAAGAAGTTCCACAAAGTTTTCAACTGCGTGAAAACGTTCAACCCATCGTGTCTGATAAAGACGTTTCAAGGATTGTGCTTTAGTGTCAAGTTTGCTAATGTATTCATTCAGAACTGCTTTTCGTTTAGGTGATACAAAAAATTTCTGATTTCTTGGATAGTACCTAAACAGTATCTTATGGCAGGCACCGAACAAACATCATAAACCACTAAATTGAACACATGGCCCATGCAATGCACATAAGGTGCCATCTTAAAAGATATTCCTATAATGGATTGAACACCTCGTAAGTGACCGGGCATTGACGCCTCACCATCATATCCTTGTCCATTCAAATACCGCATTACAATACCCATATTCTTAAACTCATTCATAATACTTAAGGCTAAGCCTTCACCTGTTAAATCAGTTACTGGAACAAATTTTAAAAAATCTTCGCTTATTACTTTATCTTCCCGATTATAATATTTTACACCAAAAGAAAGTTGTGCAATTCCACATATATCAGCAGTTTCGACTGCTAAAATGGAAAATGCTTTGGATTTATTTATTCGGTGTATAATATCTTGAAGTAAAGTACATGAAGGGAAAACGTGTATCCATTGATCTCCTTCTTGATACTGAAAAAAAATAAACACATAAAATCCAATAGGCAAGACTTAAGGCCCATGCCTTGTAGTCCGCGTAGTATCTGAGACGCATCGGGTGAAAGAGGGAGGTAAGGAAGAGGCGGATCTTTACTTTACCCCTACCATATTTAATTTTATTGTCGTCTCTGTCACTGTATATTGCTATCTTTATCTTTTAGTTTGTCCGGCTAGAGGAAAAGTGAAAGTGAAAATGTAATTCAGTTTTGCTTCAGACAGACATTGGGAATATGACAACAGATTGTAGGAAATAAGTAAAAAAAACAATTTTATTTAACTAAAATAATTTTATTTGTTTCGATAAGACGGATTTTTGATAACCATGCCTTTGGGAAATTGTGGATTTATTATTTCGGGTAATAAACAATCAAAATAAAATTTATATAAATAATTTTTCATATTATTCTCCCAAAATGTCCTGTCACGTATAATCTGTAAACAAAAAAAAAAAAAAAAAAAAAAAAAAATAGAGAAATAGTTACGCTTTATAATATAGTATTACCTTTTCATAGAGCATTCCTTTTGGTGTCCAGAATACTAAAATGCAATATAATTTTTCGGTGACGTGTAATTGACCTTGAACTTGATAATAGTAAATGTGGTTCCTTTTTACCATAAATTTTCCGTTTTCATATTTTGCGAAACTTACTTTCTTTGTCGTCATTGCTTCTTCAGGTGTCAGTTTAGCAGCATTTGAAGGACATTTAATTTCCATGATGGTATCATTATTAATTATTCCATCTGGACTAGCTGCTAAGTAGCAATCTTTTTTATCTATGGATAGTCCACATTCTACTATTTTAACATTCAAATTATCCTCTAAATCTTTAATAGCTAAAGGCTCCTTTTCCATCCCGTAATTAGTTTAAATTGCCATTATATGAACTGTATAATAAATTTTTCACTGTATTAGCACAATTTGTAGTAATTCGCATTTTACAAATTTTCCCAAAGTTTGATGCGGTCAACCTTTTCAATCTTTCTGAATGCCAGAGTTGATTTTTTTTTGTCCTATCGTTTGTTTTTCAATAGTGGTAATTTCATCATTTGTTTTATAAAGATCATTTAAGAACAATTCTTTTTTCAAATTGTACATTCCAGGACACATTGTTTCTTCATACACAGAAGGACCATAATCTTTATCACTTAGAGCAAATAATTTGCGAGGTTTTATTACTTTTTTGTTTCTATTCATTTCTCTACTTTTTTTCAATAAAATTTTTTTGGTAAATATTCCAGGACTACGTTTTGTTACATTTTTGTGAATATAGTAATGGTATTTGCTTTTCGTGTTATAAGATAGTACGGCAGCAAAGCAACGTGCGCGGTAAGAACCTCTTTTAGAAAAATTTATGCGTTTTCCTTCTACAAATTTTGCAATTACCGAATTGTAAGTTTCGCAAACGTTATTTGTCATATTAACCCAATGTATTTTGTTAAATATCAGTAAATATAAGAAAATATAATTCAAAATTATGGATAGGTGGTTAGCGTATATATTTTATCTTATTCATATTACCTCCTTTTTGCAAGTAAAGTTTTTATTTTGGACTTCGCAGATTTTCTTTTACTTGGATGAGGATACCTTTTCAAATCCCTATCACCACGTGCCATTATAAAATATAATAACAAAACGAAGCAACAATATAACAAAAAAGACAAACAAAACAATATAACAAAACAAATAACCAAAACGAGAACAAAATAACAAAAATGGAAACAACAAGGACAACTTGAATTTTTAACAAATTTGAAAAGCACTTTGCACTGTCTATACGCTCCTACAAAGACAAACTAAATATATTGTTATAAATAAATGCACCCTAACCCAGACTTTAACAAATAAATTAAATGGTGGACGGAGTTTCACAGAAAGGTCAAAACTTCTTAGAATTTAACAATAATAACAGTGCCTGTTTAATTACACTACGCTACCTATATTAAACTATTGTTGCATTTATAAATATATATATATATATATATATATATATATATATATATATATATATATATAATTATTATTATTATTATTATTATTATTATTATTATTATTATTATTATTTGCAGATAAGTAATACTAAATTTCAATTAAAAGCATAATTTACACTGTTTCTCAAATTTCATTTATGCTAGTATGGGAATCTATTGTTAAAATTAAAATTTTTAGTGATGAAAATAATTAAAAGTTCGCTATTTTAGAATATTCGAAGCGTGAATATTGTTCCATAAATATAAACATTGTAAAGGAAGTCATATTTGTAATTTCGCCACTGTTTGGGCGGAGCTAATAAGAGATGAACTTAGGGGAGACTTTGGGGTGCAATGCTGCGACATCTATGTATAAATTTCGATACTAAAATTGCATATTAGAATTTCACTATTTATTTCTAAACTACATTACATATTTTTAAAAACAAAACATAAATAGAATTAATAAAGACATATTTACACGGGTCAGTTATTAGTTTATTAAAAAATATTAACATTTTAAAGAAAATTGAAGTTGAAAAATGGCTAATATTGTATTTATGATGTAATTTTTTTCTTATTTGTTACAGTTTTTTTTAAAGAAAATCGAAACGATAATAATAATAATAATAATAATAATATTTATTGTAACAAAAGTTTAGTACAAAAACAAAGGACAACACTTAAGGTACAAACGTCAAAGTCAACTAGATAATTACAGTTGTATAAATTCATCTACTGAATACAGACATTTTTTGATTAAAAAGGACTTTACCTTTTTCTTGAAGGAAGTAAGGTTATTTATATTTTTTATATCTTCAGGAAGCCTATTGTAGAAACGAGAGCCATTGTAGAACAAATGTTCTTGATAAAATTTAGTTTTATGATGTGGTGGTAATAACTGTTTTTTAAATCTTGTTTCGTAAATATGAGATGCACGGTTGTGAGAGAATTTAGAAAAATTTTGATATACATAACAGATTAATTCATAAATAAATATAGAGTAAACTGTCATTATTTCTAAACTAATAAAAAGTTGTTTACAAGAATCTCTTTGCGAAGCTCCAACCAATATCCGAATAGCTCTTTTTTGCATTATAAAAACTTTTTTAATGTCAGATGATCCTCCCCATTGCACTATTCCATACTTTAAAACAGAATGTATACATGCAAAATAAAAATTTCTAGTAACTTCTAAACTGCAAAATTTAGTTAGATGTCGAAGGGCAAAACATAGTTGTGCAATTTTCGAACATAATTGATTAATTTGTGTTACCCATTTAAGATTTTTTTCAATCCATATACCTAGAATTTTAATTGCATTAGTAGTTGTAAAAGTGGAATTATTAATAGTGATTCCAAAATCAGGAGTTGATCCGAAAACAATTAATTGTGTCTTATCTTTATTTATACTAAGATGATTATGTTTAACCCAGCATAATACTTTACTTATGGTTTCTCTCGCAGTATTTACTTATAACTTATTAATTACATCTTCCTCATTCTTCATACAAAATTTCAGTTGCTAATTTTTAATATTACAGCCAGATTCGTTGAAATTCTAAACCATGTTTTCGTTGCCGTGACGGGGACAAGTCAGCCGCCTTAATACCTATCATAGAGGTCGTTATACTATGTGGACGCCAGGAGTTACTTCTTAGAGGACATCGTGATTCTGGCAAAATTAATATAGAATTTGAAAACGATAAGAGAAATGAAGGTAATTTTCAGGCTGTTCTGGCTTATAGTCAGAGCAAGGGGAGACGAGGTGTTGACAAGTATGTTGAAAAATCAGGTGAACGGAACAAGTATATTAGCCCCGGAATTCAAAATGATATTACAGATGCCTGTTACGTCATTATACTTCAAGATATTATACACCGAATAAATAAATCCAAAGCATTTTCCATTTTAGCAGTCGAAACTGCTGATGTGGAATTGAACAACTTTCTCTTGGTGTAAAATATTATAATCGGGAAGATAAAGTAACAAGGGAAGATTTTTTTAAAATTTGTTTCAGTAACTGATATAACAGGTGAAGGCTTAGCCTTAAGTATTATGAATGAGTGTAAGAATATGGGTATTGTGATGCGGTATTTGAAAGGACAAGGATATGATGGTGCGGCGTCAATGTCCGGTCACTTACGAGGTGTTCAATCCATTATAGGAATATCTTTTAAGATGGCACTTTATGTGCACTGCACGGGCCATGTGTTCGATTTAGTGGTATATGATGCTTGCTCGGTGCCTGCTATAACATTTTTGACAAAATCTCATGTCAAATTGATATTTAATTAAATATTATTAAATTGACATACGTTTCTTTGTTCATAGTCTACTCCGAGTTAGGAATTTTTTTGAACACACTGTAGTAGTTTGGGGGTCAAACAAAACACCCAAATCTTTTATTGTTGTTTTTCTTACAATATTAGTGTTATTTAACTTTAGAAGAAATTTATAACATTTTTATTTATTGAAAACTATACCACAGAACATTTGTCTATGTTTAATTGCAAGTCAATCTCATTACAAAATTGTTCTAAATTAAGTAGTTCATTCTGTAATCGGATAAAATCTTCTGCGTTGTGTAATTCGATGAACATTTTCAGAACATCGGCGTATAATAAAAACTTGCAGTATGTAATTGTAATAAATAGAATTGATATAAAAATTAGAGAGAAAGAGACCTAAGTGTGATTATTGGGGAACACTTGATGGTACTGGAAATGACCGAGACTTATAACTGTTACATAAAACAAGCCAAGAGCGATTTGTTCTGTACGAATCAACCCGACATAATAATGAGTCATGAATACCATAAGTCAACAGTATAGCAATAAGTTCATCATGATTAACCCTATCAAAAGCTTTACTTAAAACAGTGTACATCATATCCACCTGAACTCTTTTATCCATACTTCTGCTTAAAAATTCGGGGGAAGGTATTAAATTATTTAAAACCGATTTATTCGCGAAGAATTCAGTTTGTTGCGGAATAAGGATAGTATTATATTATAATAGTGTGTAGTTCAGTAATTCATATAAATATATTACGAATTTTAAATCATTCATTGTAACGTTTATATTTATGTTTTTTATTTCAGTTTAAGTATAAAAATGAATGACAACGTCGTGTTTTATTTGGTTATGATATGATGTACAAGGTGCCAGCACCAGCCCCGGTTCTCCCTAATTGTGTCTAGTTATTTTAAAAGTCCATAGGTTTAGTTTTGGCACGTTAATCATATACATAATGTCTCATACATTACATTTATGATTGCATTTATGTTATCCATATTACCATATTTATTATTTTAAATTTTATCTACATTACTAAGCAAGTGTGTTGACATTATGCTTCCGGTCCAATGCATTCAAGCTACATGTGTTTGTGTTTGGTTATTTTAGTTTTTAGGTTATAAATTGAAGACCTTGGAACAAGATGGGATAAATCAAAATTTTCACTTTTGTAAAAAAAACGAAAAACGAAAACAAAAGAAATAATATTTATGAACTTATTCTCATAGATTAAAGTATAATTTAGCAGAGAATGGAACTTACATTGTCCAATTATACTGTATAAAATAAGATTGCAATGAAAATATTTGTTTACATCAAGGAATGACAAATACGCGTGTAAACAAAGATTTTTATATAAACAAACAAAATCAATATCCAGGAAATACAAGATGCTATCTACTCTTAACCATTGCTATCTACGATTCCCTAAATTTTCCAAAACGTCAAATGACAAAACAAAAACAACAAATTAATAGTATATTATTACATGAGGGATTATGATAGTCATTATTAATGAAGATGATATTTGCGTTACGAGACGTAGGCGAGTGATGCAAATCATCCGAGAGAATAATGCCCATAATCCCAATGGTCATCGGTGCTCGCCTAGCATACGAGTTAGTTTTTAATAAAAACCGACACCCCGATAAATCCGAGTGGCAGTAGATGTTACTTACTATAAGCTACTCTGTCTGTAACGAAGGTGCCAACAGAGGGCACTAAATATGTCTGCATAATTGTATATATGTAAATTGTGATAATTTGTATAGGTCAAATAACCTTATAACAATAACAAATAAATACATTACATTATTGCATAATTCCAACATAATACTATACTTCTTCTACTTCTGTAAATTTGGAAATAAATAAATATTTTAGAAACAGTTTAGAACTTCACAATTTATAGGAACAAATTTTATCCAACAGAACATTAAATTGATTTTTTATTACTATTTATTAAGGGAACTACATATTTATTTGCGATTGGAATGAAGAATGTATTGGCAATTTTGTGTAATTGGCAAAATTCAGAGACGAGGTTAAAATCTCACTGAAGTATTTCTGGCGGAGTACAGTTCTCATCGTCGCTCCCAGTATCCATTTTATTGTTTATCATTTTTAAAAAGGTAGAAATCAGTTGAAAAATGTAAGCACAAAAATTCAAAATGACGGGTGATAACAGTGGCAGTGACAAACCTGTCAACAGTCAGACGGCCGTAGGAAGGATGATCGCGACAGAATTAAAATAAACGGGAATAATTGATTCCTGATTATGTGATTGGCCCACGAGAATGAATTATGAACTATGATCGAAAAAATTGAAATAATGGGAATATATGTTTACAGGAGTAGAAAAAAAATTAAAATACTTTTTCAAAGAGTAGTAGAAAAAAATCTTCTGCAAAACACATAGGAAAAGTACTTATTTCCGTATGCGGTGTGTTTTTCACACCTAATGCGGAAAAATATTACTTTTTCTTACTTATTGTACAAATATCTATTTCCATTCTAGTTTTCTATTAAGTTTTTGTATCCAAGTTGTGATAGTGTCCACGATCCAGGTTATCGAATTCGAAATAAACCTTAGAATTCTGATCGATTTCTAGCATCGTTGTCACAGGCCTTTACTGCTTTTTTTTTTGTAGAAGACAGTTGATATACGTATAAATCTTGTATCAACGAACACGAGAAAAATATGATAAATAAAATATTTGACATTTTACTCGTGTATTATGTGACTACTGATTAGATCATTTAGTTTATGAATGTGATGTATATATCATTAGCCAAACATTTTTTGTAGATTATATTAATTCAACAAAGGGTGCAAAATTAGGACAGATAGGTGATATTATTCAATTATGTATGCAAAATTTGCCAAAATTTTCAAATTTTTACTAAATTTGTGATATAATAAAAAGAAAAATGATTTATAATATAGCTTTATTGCGACAGATTTACATAATATCATTCGATTAGAAAATATAGGTAGACTAGAAAAGATTTCGTGCATCAGATGAGACTAGTGTTTGTAACTGATGCTGTTGTAGCTGCTAGCACCACCGTAACCGGAGAGTTCATGTCCACCGCCGTAGCCGCCTCCATAGCCTCCTCCGTAGCCACCCCCATAGCCACCTCCATAGCCGCCTCCAAGTCCTCCTCCGAATCCACCTCCAAGTCCTCCGCCGATACCTCCAGCTCCAACGCCACCGCCGCCGACGAAGACAGGTTGAGCGACGGGAACGACAACAGTCTGTGGCACTCTAATAGGTACGGCCTGAGTGATGGTGACGGGGTACGGCTGAGGCACGGGAACAGCGTAGGGTTGTGCTTGGGGCACTGGGACTGCCTGAGGCACTGGAACAGGCACGGGCCTGCTCACAGTGACAGGGTAGGGCCTGGGCACAGTGACGGTGTAAGGCTGCGGTACGGAAACAGGCACTGCGCGTGGTACGGATACTGGCACGGGCACGGACACAGGTACAGGCACAGGTCGGGTCACAGTCACTGGATACGGCTGGGGCACTGGTACTGCCACCGTCTCGGTGATGGTGTTCACGCTGGTGCCACCGCCACCACCACCACCGCCGCCGCCGAGTCCGCCACCAAGACCTCTTCCTAGACCACCTCCTAGACCGCCGCCGAGACCTCCGCCAAAGCCACCATGACCGCCTCCGTAGCCACCTCCATATCCGCCTCCGTAGCCCCCACCGTATCCGCCTCCAAACCCGTGATCACCAGAGCTAATTCCTCCGCAACGACCCACGGTCGCTACGGCAAGGAGCACAGCTACAGTCTGAAAATTAAGTAAAATTGTTCAGTACCACTTTTACACATACATTAGAATACTAGATTATAATTACCACAAAAGTTCTCATGATGGTAGTAGAAGTGCAGCTTATGATCGAATGATAACTTTTGTTACAATTTTGTGGTATTTATAGAACATATTACAAAACTTTTACTTACAAAATTCTGCTTGGCTAACCATTTGTACGAATTATAATTACGACCACATAATAAATCAACTGCTAATGAGATGAGTGAACAAAAAAAAATTCAGGTACAGTGCATTTCACTTTATTTTTTTGACTTTTTAATTTCCTTAATCTGCATGTATCAGGCGAGTAATATTTCGTTGGATTAATAGTAAAACACTAAGAGAATATCATAAGGGTTGTAAAGATATTCATTATTGCTACAGCTTCAACTCTGCTTGTATTGTTTTTATTGACACAAATTAAAAATACTAAGAAGTCAGTAAAATGAAGTGACTTATATATTTAAGTAATATATTATGGCCTTAATGTAATATTGTACACATAAATTATGTTTAAATTACATTGAAAGAATACATAAATAATATGGGATATGTGTCCAAATTAGGTGACTTCTGGTAAATCCCCTTAACTGTACAAATAAATATTTATTGAAAACGTACGAAAATAATTACTTATTACGTGTATTACTCTTATTTATAATAATGGATATAGTGTTAACATAATTTTTAATATTATTTTTCTGTACTAATGAAAATAATTCTATACTAGCTTTACTCACTACATACATATACGAGTATATTCAGGCTGGATATCAATATTATACTGATACAAGATTGGACCTAATTCTGCACTTAAATTAAACACAACGTATTACGTGCAGATATAATATCGCATGCAGATATATACCGCCTCAATACGTCGCATTAATGTCGGATTTACTAAAGGGCAAAGTAGGCCCGAGCTAGAGCCTCGCGTTGCAGCATCTTGCTATTATTAAGTCTAAACGTGGAACTATCCTTTCTTCTAGCCTTAGGCCCATAAAATCTTCTGTCGGCATTGTGTATCGTATTATAAATTTTACGCAATATAATTCTATGTGAATATTCGCTTTATTAACTGCTAGAAAATAAATGTGAATATGCTGATTATATTCCTCGTCTTAGGAACTTAAAGATTAAAATGATGGAGATAACAAACAATAAATAAAAAACACAAATTGATAATACTACTCGTATATTGTTTTCATGATACTATAATAACTATACAACTGTGAATTTTATAACTAGTATCTATATAATAATATATGTTTTATTAATGTTTAGAAAACATATATGAATATGTTGATTATATTCCTCGACTGAGGAACTTAAAGATTAAAATGATGGACATAATAAATAATAAATAAAAAATACAACTTGACAATACTACATTGTTTTCATAATACACGTATTATTACCATTATTTTACTATTTATTCAGTAAATATAATAAACAATTCTATTATACTGTTAAAAATTTCTTGTACATTCTGCTCAAATAGGATATTCCACTTTTTTTATCTATAATTCAATATGATAGTATACGTAAAACTAAGACTATTAGTGAAAATCTGGTGAAAAAATTCCTATTAATAAGCGCATTCTAGTCCCCCTAGTTTGCATAAAATAAATGTGATGTAACGAATATAAGATTCCATCTCAAACTTTTGTCTTTGTGGTCCTAAATGTTATTAAAGTGTATGATATTTGTAAATCATATCTATGAAAAAATAGATTAGTAGTGCTTACTTTATAATTAAATTACAAGTGTATTTATATTAAAAAGTTTTAAAAGAAATTTATATTCAAATAAAAATATTTGCAAGCTCTTCTGCCATTTGAATCTGTTTACTTTCATTTGTAAACACCTGGTAGATGATCTGAGGCCTATTGTATCCGAAGTATTTTAATTATATTATTTTATTTCTTTATTCATTATTCATTATTACACATATACTTTCACTTTTTTATTAATTTCTTTTAATTCGATTGATATATTCTCCTATTTATTTACGAGTACTAATTATATTATTTTAGATACACTTTTAAAATGCGTTATGTATCAGGATTCTAATTCATAAAATACAATTTCTTTTTAATTATAAATATGTATTTTTAACTTCTCCACACAGAACAATAATTTTGCGACGGTCATATTAAAATTCTTTAAAATAACCCATGATTTACATTTTTTTACAATTTTATTTTAAATGTGTTCAAAGTAGTTTCTTTCTTACCATTTTCTTCTTCCACTTTTCAAACATCCCAATAAATCTTTTAGAATGCTTTCAAAATAAATTCTGGTGGACTTAAAAACTGTCAAATTAATATCTGGTGATTTAAAAACTGCCAAAACTCTCAAACAAATTACTGGCGGAGTTTAAAACTATCAAATTAATTTCATTATATCTTAAAACCTGTGAAATTACAAATCATGATTTGAAAATGCTTTTTGGTTAATTTAGTATTTTTACTGACAAATATAATTTAAAAAATCTAATATGGCTATCACGCCAACACATTACCATACGTCAATTAAGTATTTTAAATAAATTCCTTACCAGAAAATTTCTTGCAAAAGATTATATATTTCTAGTAAAATTTTCACAAATATTACGTATCTATTCACCCCTATTTCGTAAGGAAGTTATTAAGTCTTAGCAATGTTGCTATAAATTTTAACCAATAGAAACAAATGTAAATCCTTTCATTTTCATGTTTTATTCAGTGTTCGCAATTATTATTGGTTATTTGTTACAACAACATTGCTAAGAAATAACTTTCTTAAAAAATAGGGCTCATTATGTAGTTATTATATCTTAGTAATAACCTAACTTTTTCAATGGTAGAGCAGCATAAGTTGTAAAATTTATGAAATTATTTCTTTTTTATTTTTTATCTTCTAAGACATACATACACATTGAATAATATATCCTTCTTTATATTACCATAAAATGTTACAAATTGATGTAATAGCATTTTTTGAAGAAAGCTATAAAGAGCTGCAAATCAGGGTACTTCCGATAGACTAAAATCTAACTAGCTCTTTATATGAATGTAAAAACAAGGATGCGAGCAAATTGTAATTTTTTGACTAAAAATCGTTTCACACATACGTGTATATTTATTATAAACTCATAATCGATTTTTTGACCAAAGACAATGCTTTTCTTATAGGTGATGGAAGGTTAAAATTTTTACCTTCCAACTAAACTTTTAGAATGGTTTTTCAAATATCAGATAAATAACTGTTTAAAATAACAATGAAATTTTATTTCCCACGGCCTACATGATTTGCTTATCTTCAATAATTTTAGCGTAACTCTTGTATTATAAAAGCAAGGGTGTACATATTACTGTGGATTATCTTGTTACGTCTCTAATTTATTGCAGGTATATATAAATATTTAAGGTACCGGTAGGTATATACTATACACAGTCCAGGCGTGAATATTATTTTTTATTTAGTTTGTTGGCAAACCTTATTAGATTATAATAATTTAGTGAGTAGTGATAGTACTTATTCGCAAATTTATTTTCTTTTATAAATATCATATTCAACATTACATTATTCCAATTAAATATTTTAGTAGTTCTGATTAACGCAATAAGAAAATATGGAAGAATTTTATTGCAAAGATAGAGGAAGTATTTGAAATATAAAATTTATGCAAAGATATGAAAGAATGAAACAAATTAATTTCATTATCGATGCGTGAAATACAATTTCGGTTATGCTTGGCAAGTATAAATAGCCGTAAATATAAGCTGGAATCATCAGTCTTCAGTGATCACAAGTTCCATTCACATCATGAAGAATACCACGGTAAGAAAGCTTATTAAATATGTGTGCTTCTGTGGCATACATTCATATTCTGTTTGCAAGAATTTGTTGGTTTTGTGTATGATTTCATGTCTGTTTGTATTTTCCAGTTAATTGTCGTTCTGCTAGCTCTGTCCGCTGCTTTAGCGGCTGAGGAGATCAAGAAAGGGCAAAAACGTGGTATCTTCGATGAAGGTTTCAGCCACGGGTTCGACTCCGGTTTGAGCCTGGACAGTGGCTTCGGCTCTGGCTCTGACTCCGGCCTGTCCCATCACGGTCCCATTGACCTGGGATCCTCCGTTCACAACCACATCACGATCACCAAGAAAGTCGGTGTTCCTGTCCCGAAGCCGTACCCGGTGCACGTGGAGAAGAAGGTTCCCGTGCCGTACCCCGTCGAGGTGAAAGTCCCTGTCGACAAGCCGTACCCCGTGCCAGTACCCAAGCCCTACCCCGTCCACGTGGATAAGCCTGTGCCGTACACCGTTACGAAGAACGTACCCGTGCCGGTGAAAGTGCCCGTGAAGGTGCCGTACCCCGTCAAAGTTCCAGTGCATGTCCCCAAGCCCTACCCCGTGCCCGTCTACAAGAAGGTACCAGTTCACATCCCAGAGCCAGTCATTGTCAAGAAGCCCGTGCCTGTGTTCATCAAGGGACACGATCATGGCAGCGAAGACCTGTCTTCCTTCTCCTCTGGGATCTCAGGTCTCGGTGGCCACGATTCTGGACTTGGTGGATTTGGCGGCCATGATGGTGGATTTGGAGGACATGATGGTGGATTTGGTGGATTCGGTGGCCATGATAGTGGATTTGGAGGACATGACAGTGGACTTGGAGGATTCGGTGCTGGATTAAGTGGCCACGATTGGCACTGAATGGAATTATGTTTCTCATTCTATTCTGTGATCACTGTATCTTGTCCCTCCATTTCATGTTTCATTAAAAAATCTTTCATACTTCAAATCATTTATTTTATTGTTTTACTTATGAAATAAATTTGTCTTTTTATAATAATATTCCCTTGTTTATTATTTCATTTCATTATTTTGATCTCTTTTGTACATTGTATTGTCCCATAATTTTTTCTATTTATACATGATATCTTTCTCGTATACATAAATGAAACATTCATATTTCTCAAGAAATCAAGTTTAGTGCAAAAGAAATACTCGTACATATACACAGACGTGAACGCTTTATTCACAGTAGCGACGTAAACACGGTAGCCACTAGCGCAATTTTAAAATTAAAGCGCTTTTATGGTGTGGAGATTCACGGGCTTGGCTTGGCTGGACTTGAAAAATCAAGCCGGGCCTACATTTCAAAAAAGCTTGATGTTTCAAGTAAGGCCAAACTCATGTTTCATCATGCCCAACATTAAAAACCGTAATTTCATAGATGTAACGTGCCTACTTTTTCATTGATTCGACACATTCTTGCGAACTTCTAAGAACTGGGGTCCAGCCTTCATACCTTCCATTTAGTTGGCTTCAAAATTTGTAAATAAGAAAATTCTGGTACTCTGCGAAAGTCTGGCATCAATAATATTTTGTTTATTTTAAATTTTTGAGACATACAAAAAAATTACAAAGGGGCTCATAAGATGATCGCAGTATGAATTTTGTATAACTTTCGGTTTTAGCGGAAATGGGTACAACAACTTTGCATGCTATGTTTTATTTTATCTGAAATTTTATTAATACATATTTTAAAAATAAATGGTTGCCATTTTGAAATTGTTAAAGTAAAACTATGATGTGCTGGTATCGTTGTGAAGCTAATTTTATGCAAATTCTGAAAACAAATACCGATTCCCTTAGATTCAAAGTTGTGCCCTTTTGTGCTAAAGCCGGAAGTGACACAATTTTGACTACGATCATGTTATGAGCCCTTTTATCTAGTTTAACTTTGCTTTTTAACATTTTTTGTATCTCTCAAAAACTGAAAACAAACGAAATATACTTGGTGCCCGAATTTCGACTATCACCTGTATGCATATCAATTAACAGCCCAACCAGTCTAACGTGACAGTCTTCGCTGGTATGACTAGAATTGTTTTAACTCAGTATAATAAGTATTAACACGGACTTGGTACATGTACTTAAGTACTTTCAAAAAACTACCTAAAGTACTTGATTTTCAAGTACTGCATCTAAAATACTTGTACATAGCAATTAAAATGGTACTTAAGTACCAATAAAAAGTATATCAGTCCTTTCACGGTACTTAAATACTTTCTAAGCAGATACATATGCACCTATGTTCAAGAGGTAAACAATGTTTTCATTAACATGTTAACCAAACTAACAAAAATACTATATTATTACAAAATTTAAAATATGTACATAATTTGTCAATGATAAAAAAAATTAATTCCTGCTATAATTGTCAAATTTTGCACATCTTTTGATGTATTATGTTTTTTTTTAAATCTGATTTCTAGTTACAAGTGCCTAAGTATCTAGTCGCGAATCTGAGAAACAGGGTTCAAGCCCGACCAATAATAAAAAAAATTCGAATTTTAAATGACACGAAAGTGACCTCTGTGGTTCGTTTTCCACCACAGAAACGTATGCATGCGAAGTGAGGCCTGCTGAACGCCCGCACGGTACAAATATGTCATCATTATCGAAATCTGAATACAAAGCATATTGGCACACCCAGTAATGAGTAATATGCCGTGATGATATATTTTTATTTATTATTTATTACATGTGTGCTTCTTAGGAAGTACTTGAAAAGAACTTGGAAAGTACAGAGTACTCTTAACAAATACTTGTACTTAAGACTTAAGTATTTTAATAATTGCTTTACTTATACCAGGTTTCAACAACATCAAATAAATCTCCAAATAGCTTATTCGTCGAATAAGAGGAAAATATCGCATCGAAACCATACCGCAAATCACGGTATTCATTCTAGCTGTCATCTATTGATGCGATATATTTCACTTATTCGAGAAATAAGCTATTCAAAGATTTAGTGCCCCCGCAGGCTACTGACTTTAATCAGCCGACAGTTTAATCGGTTGTGAATTACAATGACGACTATACTGATTCCGAATCGTTAAATGTGCGCACTCACTATAGTTTTAGTACTAATTAAGCAACCCATTAAACTGTCGGCCGGTCAAAATAGGATTATGAACAGGGTGTAAATCGAAAAGTGGAACATAGGCGTTTAACATGGGAAATCAGTATTTCTTAATGACAGCGGTCATCTACGGCAGATGAAACTTAAACGAGTTTGTAGTAGTTAGCTTCGTAATAGACCAGAAAAGTAAGGTTAGAATTTGCTTTTGGCGCGAGTTCATAGTTTGAATTCCTCACTATAGTGTTTATTAGGCTAAACATATAACAGCACGCTGCGTTTTAATTGTTTATTTATAAAAACCTTTTCGATGATCGATTTCGGCTATGGATGGCCATCTTCGGATCGAAGCTAAAAGAAGATTACATTATATATATATATATATATATATATATATATATATATATATATATATATATACAGGGTGTTGCCTTTAAAACAACCAGCGTTTTTTTGGACGAACTAACAACTTTAGAGAAAAATGTTTTATACCAAAAATGATCAAGAATAAAGGTATAACGTATCATTAGTAACAAACCGAATATTTAACCTGTGGTTCTCAAACGGTAGAAAAAAATTAATTTTTTTTAAATGGCACCCTATATAATTTTTAGCCCTTTAAATAAAATATTATTTTCTGATTTCAATGATATAAATATAACATAAGATTGTATAATAATTAGTTCGATAAAAATGGTATTAAAAACTAGAAATAATGTAATAAAAAATGGGTTTACTACTGTTGCCTACAGACGTATTATAATATTATTTCTAATACCATTTTTCTCGAAATAATTGTTATACAACCCTATACCATATTTATATCGTTGAAATCAGAAAAAAATTCTCTATCTAGTGGGCTAAAAAATTATATAGGATATCATTTAAAAAATATAATTTTTTCTGCCGTTTGAGAACCACTGGTCGAATTTTTGGTTTGTTATTATTAATATATTAGCCTCTTATTCTTGATCATTTCTTGTATATAACATTTTTTCTAAAGTTATTTGTTCGCCTAAAAAAGCGCTGGTTGTTATACAGGAAACACCCTATATATATATATATATATATATATATATATATATATATATATATATATATATATATATATATATATATATATATATACATATATATATATATATATATATATATATATATATATATATATATATATAATAATAATAAAAGTTATTTGGTTTTGAATTTTTATTTTAAAACTTTTATTGTGTGTCGTAGCATTGTCTTCTTTAGCTGCTGGAGTTTAACGGATACCTCCGCTTGTTCAATCATTTGGATAAAAGGCTCCATTTCAGAGTGCATATTTAGGGTTTATTAGGTTAAATATATTAACAGCTCGCTGCGTTTTATAATTGTTTATTTATAAAAACCTTTTGGATCGAAGCTAAAAGAAGATTACATGATATATATAAAAAAGTTATTTGTTTTTGTATATTTGTTTTCATTTTTTAAAAAATTTTGATAAAGAAGATGTGTAAAATGTAAAAAATATAAAAATTATATATAAAAACTAGAGATAAGATAACATGAAATGGTTTATATAATATTTTTTGGAAATATATTATATAATTTGTATTTGCAAAAATATGTACGAATTTTATGGTTTTAAGAATAATTATACATTTTGAAAGAAAGATTATATTTTATAGAATAGACCATTCCAGAATGACGTTACAGAATCGTCGCTGTTTGTTGAGGGGCATACAGACCTGTCATTCGCGTTAATCTCGTTTGAAAACGTTGGGCTGTTGATATTTTGTGGTTTTTAAACTTAATTGTGACATATATTTGCTTATATATCTTAATTATGGATGTAAAAAGTGATTATTTTTGTAATCTGAGTAATGATGTTAAAGAACGTTATAAGAAAAAAATATCTCTTATAAATAACTTTGATCCTTACTCTTTGAAGGATTTGAATTTTAACTTCTCTAATTTTCCAAATATTGAAATGATTGATTTAGTCAATTATTTAATATTAACTCACAGTTATTATACTGGGCAACAGTTAAAAGCTTTTAAAAGTTTGGAAGCTTGTAAATATTACGAAGCAGGTTTACTTTAAAACATTGCTTACAAAAAAGGAAAATTTATAGTTGTCGCATAGGTAAATAAATTCTATTTGTATAACATTTTTATAAAAGTTTTCAACGAGGTATTATTGCAGGTTAAACACTCTCAGAGATTTAATGAGAAGAATTTAAAATTGTGGATGATTATTTTAGAAGATGGTGCTATATCTTGTGTACATTGTTCTTGTGTTGCTGGTTTAGGCGAAGTATGTAGTCATGTAGCTACTGTACTATTTGCATTGCATTCCAGAAAATTAAGTACTAACGAATCATGTACAGACGTACTTGCTAAATGGCCTGTTCCATCCACGAGTGCAGCAGCAATGGCTAAAATCAGTGAATAAAACTAGGGAGAAAAGCAGTAATTTCACTTCACATCAAAATCAGTTCCAACATTAGAGAACGACAATTTACTAAAATTTCTTCGTTGTGTGGAAGAAACTGATACTAATTCTGCAATCCTTCGTGTTGTGGAACCGTTTGCTTCTAATTTTCACATGGATACACCAGAAATATCTTTACCTGTGGAATTAAGTAATTTGTTCAATGAACATTCTTTAAATTTATCGTTGGATAAACTTGTGTTGTTGGCTAAAGATATAACATTGTCTTTAACTCAAGAAGAATGTGATGCAGTGAATAAAATAACTGTCGAGCAGAGTTCTAGTACTAATTGGTTTAAGTTCAGAACAGGACGAATAACTGCATCAAATTTGAAAGCAGCATGTCGCACCTCAGTAAATAAACCTTATTTAACATTAATTAAAGGGATATGTTATCCCCTAAAAATGGTATTTAAAACCAAACAAACTATGTATGGTTTAAAACATGAAAAAAAGGCTTATCAGATTTTACAAACAAATGTAAAACATACCATACCAATTTCAAAGTTAGCAATTGTGGCTTACGATAATTATCTCCGGAATATCCCCAACTTGGAGCATCACCCGACGCGATAGTTTCATGTGACTGTTGTGGAAATGGCTGTATAGAAATTAAATGTCCTTTTAGTCTCAAGAACAATGACATAAGTTTAGAACAATATTCGGAAAAACCAAATAGTTGTCTTGCATACAATAAAGAAACAAATGAATTTCACCTTCATAAAAACCATAGCTATTATTACGAAGTACAGCTGCAAATGTTTCTTACAAAGAGTGACTATTGCTACTTCGTAATTTGGTCACCAAATTTGATGTTTATTGAAAAAAATCTAGTGATATTATTTTTATGGAATCTGAACTTTCAAAGGCTGTAACTCTACATGAAAAAGTTATTCTTGCAGAACTTATGGGGAGATATTTTACCAGAAATGCTGCAAATAGAGAAGTACCTATTTGGTGTATATACAATGAGAGTGACGATGGTAGGGCCATGATTCAATGTGGAAACGATGAATGCAGTATAAAATGGTTTCATATGGAATGTTCGGATATGTCGGAAGTACCTAAGACTTCCTGGTATTGTTCTGCTTGTGTAAACAATATATAATTTTTCTTAAATTATTTCAATAGTTAATAGGGCGACTGGCGAACTTTTCTTTTACAAAAAAAAGTAACGCGCCATTGATAATTCCTCAGTCCTACTTAGGATAAAGAGGTGTGGAAGTCTGTCACAAAATAAAACAAAACATTTTTAATTCTTTATTTAAAAGTCTGCAAATTAATATTTTATTAAATAAAAATTATTTAACATTTTTTCTTTCCCATATTAATACAAACCACGTGCAATTAAAACAACAGCATATTATTAGATAAAATAGAGCTAAAACTTGTTATCAACATGCAACACAATTAAAAGATAGTGCTACAGAAATAATTAGAAAATACTAGTGAAAATCCTGACGATTACTTATTCGAAATTCAGTGTGACATTAGACAACTGTTGGAACAAAAATTGACAGAAAAATCTAGAGCATTAAAAGAAAAATGAATGGACAAGTTCTAGAAAATTAGAAGACTTGGCAGAAAATTTTAGAACATTAGATGAAAAATTAATGGTAAGCTAGAAAAGCAGAAGAAAATTCCAGAATATTAAAAGAAGAATCATTGGGACATTCTAAAAATTTAGAACAAAAGTTAGAAGAAAATTCTAGGAGTTTAGAACAAAAGTTAGAAGAAAATTCTAGAAGTTTAGAGCAAAAGTTAGAAGAAAATTCCAACAGTTTAGAACAGAAATTAGAGGAGAGTTCTAAAAAAACTGAAGAAGATGTGAAGAATTTAGAAGATTGAAGAATTACAAGAAAAGGTCACTAAAATTACATTGTCGTCAATGTCGAATTCAGATGTAGCGAAGGCAAGTTTACAAGAAGAAGGGAAAGTAGTGAAATCCGAAATGTGTACAACAATGCACATTAAAACGCCAGAATTTGATGGAAAATCTTCGTGGCCGAACTATTTAAAACAATTTGAAGCGGTTGCGAAAGCACATAACTGGACGTGGACACAGAAGGCTACAGCGTTGACTGTCTCGTTACGTGGGGAAGCCATCGACATCCTACAAACGCTGAAGGAAGAAGAAGAGGACTACGACCAACTAGTCAAGCGGTTGGACATGCGATATGTCAATGCGCACCTGGAGCAGGTGTACCAGAAGCAACTGAGAAACCGCTATCAGAGTTCAAAAGAGAGTCTTCAAGAATTTGAAGTCGACGTAGCTCGTTCGGTTCGTCTCGCACATCCATCAGCTCCTGACAGCGTTTTGGAGTGCCTGGCCACTCAAGCATTCATCTACGGAGTTCGAGACAACGAAACGCAGCAAGCACTGCGATTGGCCCGCCCAAAAACATTAACTGACGCACTTTCATATGCATTAGAACATGAAGATGCCAAACAAGCTTCACGTAACCAATCGCGAGTGCGAAATATTGATGCCGAGAGAAAAGAAGACACGGAAGAACTAGAAGAGAAAATGCGACGAATTGTAAATGAAGTGTTTCCTGGAAGAAAGAAATTCCTCTGTTTGGTATTGCGGTAAAAATCCGCAGAGAATTTGCAGAAAAATGGAAAGAGAGACAGAATCGGTAAAAGGAGAAAAGGAGTCGGAAAACTAAGTCGGGTTGATGCGAAGGGGCAATCGTCGACCCGTAATTTAATAGCATCACAATCCATCAGTTATGTCGAAACCCTTCATCATCAAGCCAGCAGCGTCTACGTGAATGGCATTGTTGATAGAAGGCCACTAAAAATGTTACTAGATACGGATGCGACAAAAACTATAATTAGACCCCATTTAGTAAAAAACATAGGCAAGATGCATCTTCAATTAACCAAATGGAGATTACACACAGCGACGGGAGAACAAGCTACCACATTAGGAGAATTAGATACGACCATCACTATTGGAAACACATCCTTTAAACATCGTGCGCTGGTAGCTGACGTTGAAGATGAATTAATATTTGGTATAGACGTAATGAAAAAGCACGGTTTTAAACTTGACCTGAAGAATGGAGTAATGATGGTCATTGAAGAAGAACTTGTTTTAAACCCACGAGAAGACAAAGCTGTGCGCATACTAATGGCCGAAGATGTTACCCTTCCAGAGCGAAGTGAATCTATTGTTATGCTTGAGTCGAAGAATGATGATGTGAAGACTGGTACTGGAGTTGTTGTAGGAAAATCACTGATCAAAGCCAGTCAAGTAATACCAGTTCGAATAATGAACGTAAATTGTTATCCAGTTGTTCTTAAGAGAGAAACAATTGTAGGAGAATGTTTGGCAGTATCCTCGATTATTCGAACTGTTAAGGTCAAAGGAAACATATTTGAGGAAGTTCCGGACACATTAATTAACCAATTATCAACATCCTTCCAAGAACTGACCGCCGACCAGAGAACCAAGGCGAAGAAATTAATTGGAAGATTTCAAGATGTGCTTCAATTTGAGAAGAAGACCAACGAGAGAACTGATGTGGTTCACCCTAAGATAGACACCGGCGACGCAAGACCCATCCGCCAATCAGCAAGAAGACTACCATTGGCGAAGCGTGAGGAAGCGGAAAGAATTATTGAGGACATGAAAAAGGAAGGAGTGATCGAACATTCAAGCAGTCCATGGGCTTCACCAGTGGCGTTAGTGAAGAAGAAGAAAGACTCTACACGATTTTGCGTCGATTACCGTCAACTTAACAACGTAACTAAGAAAGATAGCTACCCGCTACCTCGAATAGACGATACACTAGACATTTTCGCTGGCTCGAAGATTTTCTCTACTCTTGATCTAAAGAGCGGATACTGGCAAGTAGATTTGGATTCAAAAGATAAAGAAAAAACAGCCTTCACCATTGGTACCGGACTCTGGCAATTTATTGTAATGCCATTTGGGCTCTACAATGCCCCGGCAACGTTTGAACGACTTATGGAAACAGTATTGGCTGGCCTGCCATGGAAAACCTGTTTAGTCTATCTCGACAACATTATTGTGGTAGGTAAAACATTCGAGGACCACACGAAGAATTTGCAAGAGGTTTTTCAGAGATTGCGGAAGGCTAATCTGATGCTCAGCCTCAAGATATGTCACCTGTTTCATAGGAAAGTTTATTACCTTGGACACGTGGTTTCTGATAAGGATTTTGCAGTTGACTTGGAAAAGATAAAGGCTGTGAGAGATTGGCCAGCATTTGGAGACAAACACGAACTTAGAAGTTTTCTTGGTTTGTGTACCTATTATCGACGATATGTACCTGGATTTGCCAACATAGCCAAGCCATTCACAAGGCTTACTGAAGAAGGTCGAAGATTTATCTGAGAAATGGACTGCAAACTTGCGTTCAAAGATCTGAAACATGCTTTGACAAGCGCACCTGTCCTGAATTATTCTTTACCTGAAGGAGAGTTCATATTAGACACAGATGCCAGCAACGTGGGAATTGGTGGCGTTCTTTCCCAGATACAAGACGGACATGTGAAGGTTATTGCCTATTTTAGTAAGACCTTGTCAAAACCAGAGAGGAATTATTGTGTTACTAGAAAATAACTCTTGGCAGTCGTGAAATCCGTGGAACATTTCTACAAATATTTCTATGGAAAGAAATTCTTAAAACTGACCATGCTGCATTAAAATGACTGCTACAATTCAAGAATCCTGAAGGTCAGGTGGTAGATGGATTGAGACTACAGGAATACGATTTCAAAATCGAGCATAGGACAGGTACCAGCCATCGTAATGCCGACGCATTGTCCAGAAGGCCGTGCCAACATGATTGCAAGCAATGTAGTCGACTAGAAGAGAAATTTTCTATCGTCGCCAGTACAGCAGTAGTAAACAATAATTGGCAGCTCGATGGACTACGCGAAGATCAAGAAAAAGACCCGACTTTGAAAATTATACTAGAATGGAAAGCAGAAAAGAGCAAACTAGTATGGGAAGATATTGCACCGCACTCAACGAGTGTAAAATCGTACTGGGCGCAATAAGACTCCATGATGATTGAGGATGGCCTGTGAAAGCGTGTGGTAGAAAATGCTGATGGACCTGAGAAGAGAACTCAGTTAGTTATTCCTAAGAGTAGAGTACCAGACTTGTTGAAAGAGATCCATAACGGATCTGGAGGCTATTTTGTAGTTATCAAAACGCTAGAAAAATTGCGCCAGCGGTTTTACTAGGTTAACTTCACGGAAGATGTTAAATATTGGTGCAAGAAATGTGTGGTTTGCGCTGGAAGTAACAATCCGCATAAACGACGGAAAACTCCAAGTGACGAAGGAAATAAATACATCGTGGTTGTCATGCATTACTTTACCGAATGGGTTGAAGTATATCCATTACCCATCCAGGAAGCCACCACGGTCGCTGAAACTTTAGTTAAAGAATGTGTATGGCGATTCGGAATACCACGTGAACTCCACTCCGACCAGGGAAGAAATTTTGAGTCTGCCGTTTTCCAAAATGTCGGTAAGATATTAGGAATTAATAAAACTAGAACAACTGCATTACATCCGCAGTATGATAGCATGGTTGAACGAATGAACAAAACGATCAACCGATATTTGTCGAAGGTAGTCTCCAACCATCAAAGAGACTGGGACCGACATCTCCATCTGTTTCTGATGGCTTGTCGTTCATTCGCGCATGAAACAACAAGGCAAACTCCTGCGAATATCATATTCGGGCGTGAGTTGCGCTTACCATGCGACTTGGTGTTCAGCAGTAAACCTGGGGAAGATCTGGCCGGGAAAGATTACGTTACGGACTTACAGAGAAGAATGGATGACATTCATGAACAAGTCCGTACGAACATTCAAGCTGCCAGCGACCGAATGAAGGACCGATATGACATTAAGGCCGAAAAGGATGGATATCAACCTGGGGATTTAGTGTGGCTTTACAACCCACAAAGACGTCGCGGTTTGTCACCAAAGCTGCAAAAGAATTGGGAAGGTCAAAAGGATAAACGACGTGGTATACAGAATTAAGAAACGACCTACCGGGAAGCCGAGAGTAGTACACTTTAATCGGCTAGCCCCTTTCGCCGGAGACAACCAGGAGGACCATAATGGAGCAACGGTTCGTCGGATCATAGCACAAGAACCAACTTTTGAAGACTTCATGGAGAACTATTCAATTGGCCGCAAGGCGCGGTTCGGCGTGACGAAAAAAGAATACCGAGATCCATTCACCGTGTCTTCAGATTATTCCCTCGGTTACTGCGTATCAGAAGACTTAAAGATGTCCTGCGGCATAGCTTCAGTCTTTAAGGCGAAATTTGGGCAACTACAAGTATTGGCCAACCAACGTTCAACTGTTGGGAAAACGCTGCGCCTGAGGAATAGGCCATCAGCGATACATCTATTACCTGGTTACAAAACCACGCTCGTACCAGAAGCCGCCGTATCGTAGCCTGTAGAACTCGCTGTGCGTTTTGAGAGATCGTCTGCTAGAGAATGATATTTTGAAGCTAGCCGTACCGAAATTAGGTTGTGGTCTAGATGGTTTGGATTGGAGGATTGTTAGGAACATGGCAGAAATCCTCTTCCGTTTTACCTGCGTTGAAATCCTCGTTTGTAGCTTTAACCCTAACGGACATAAAGAAGAAGTTGAGCGGACCATCGACTGTCATTTCTTCAAAACTTCGAAATACACCAAGGGTAATGCATGCAGATTTCGTCATCACGAACTGTTCCGGAACGAAACAGTCTTAAATAGGGGGCAATGACGCAATAGCCACGGAGGATCGTGTGTTGTCACCAAACTTGTCCGAACCTGCTTAATTACTCGGGTGATGCAATCTATTGTGTTTGAGTTTTTATCTGGAATACTGTTCTAGAAATTTCTCAAATACAAATGCCAGCGTATATTAGCACTGTTAGCGAAGGCATTGGACAGTTAATATAAATAAGCGTCGCGTATTGAATAGTTGGTGATATAAACAGATGGTCGACGAGTGATAAACATAAATAAATATAGTTGTATAAATAAATAAGTGAGTTATATAAATAATCTTAGTGTTTAGGAGTTTTATAATATTCTTTGTCTTTAATTAGTGTTTAATATTTGTTTAATCGCAGTGTTCGTTATATTTATCATCTTTTAATTATATTTAATATCTATTTATCGTTATAATAAACTTTTATTTTAATTTATAATAATTGTATAATATTTACACTTCACCCAAAATAAATAAAAACATTACAATATTATGCGATTTCTCTCTGGGAGAAAAGAAATCTCAAAAGATGCAAAGGCAATAGTATTCAATTCAGTTATGGTTCCTATATTAACATACGATAGTGAGTTGTCGGTACTTACGGAGAGACAAAAATCAAGAATTCAGGCATTAAAAATGAAAGTTTTAAGCAGAATAGGTGCAACATGGAAAGATAAAATTAAAAATGAAGTAGTGAAAAAAAGACTCGCAGTGAATTCAGTTCTAAATACAATTGAAGACAATCAGTTACGTTGGCTCGGAAAGTGTGGGAAACGGGAGTGTGCGGAAATAGGTCAAAGGGTAGACCTAGACGTACGTAGCATTAGGACAATCCTGACGAGCAGGGGTGCCAGCTGGGGTACAGCAAAAGAAAAGGCCAAGGACTCGAAGAAATGGAGAAAATTCATCCAAAGGGAGCTTTGAATGCGAAGCTCCATACCTTGACAACCCAAAAGGGTAAAGGAGGTAAAGATTAAGTAAGTAATTAAGAGTAAGATTTTACATGTTAAATGCTAATGTTCGCATGTTCGAGTCACCATCTTGTATGTTTGTACGTATTTTTTTTAGATTCAATAAGTTTACTTTATGTTAAAGGTTAAATAAATATTTTATAAATTCAGAAATATACTTTTATTTTAACCATAATCTAACAAAGGTTATGGGCCCTAGAAACTCAGTTAGTGTAATTTAGACTGATCCTTAGCAGGTAAACGAATATCATTAAAATGATTAATATTACATCAAACAACGGTATAAAACCATTCGATGGCTCAAACTTTGCTAATTGGAAGTTCTGAGTATTAACACTATTACTGTGAGTGTGATAATGTAATTCTAGTGTGGTATTTTCATTAAAGCATTGAATGGGATAACAAGACTATTACATAATTAAAATGAGTACGATATGGTATATGGTGATACCAATATGCTATAAGTAAATGTAGAGTGGCGCATCGCATGCTGAGCGCGTACTACACCCGTACACAGTTGAATGCTCAGCTCAGACACTACAAGTTGCGCTACGCAGTAAAGTATTATTAAATTATTAGAATAAAATATAATAATTTTATATCAAATGAAAAAAACTGGCTATTAAAAATTCAAATCAAAGTTATGAATGCATTATCGACTCAACTATTTCAAAATGACGTACATCTATTTTCCAGTATTAAACTACACTCAGAGCGATCTATTTTTCCCAGTTAGTAAAGTTAATAATTAAAATGTATTTTACCATACGGGTCAACCATATTTGTAGGACTGTTTCTACTATATAAGGAACTAACGTTCTGCAATTTTTGACCAAAACAATAATTTTGAAATGTCAACAAAAACATTTATTTATTTTCTATTTCATATTCTGATTATTTTCACAATTTTGTTTATTTTAATTAAAGAATACGTTTTTGTTATTGAATTTTATATTTTTTATGTACCTAGGTGATTACTTTCATAATAAAATACTAAATTTTCACTACTATTAATTTTGGTTTTTATGAACCTACCTAGCTACTTTTTCAGTATATTAATAATGCAGTTACAATTACAGGCGTAACTAGTGGAGAAGGCCCATAAAATTCCTGAACGCTTTAGAATTTCCTTTTTACCTCTCGCTAAGAGAGGTATTGTATTCATGCTAAAAATCGCATATCCAGATTTTAATGAATAAGCACGTTTTAAGGTCCCTAGAATCCGATTATAACATTTTTACGATCATGTCCGTATGTGTGTGTGGATGTGTGTGTGTGTGTGTGTGTGTGTGTGTGTGTGTGTGTGTGTGTGTGTGTGTGTGTGTGTGTGTGTGTGTGGATGTTGGATTCACTATATCTCAAATACTATAAAACTTAAGACGTTTTTAGCTACGGATTCCTCAATCTAACAATAATGGGAAGAATCGAGTCAGTTTTGGTAACAATTAGACAACCGGAAGTAGTAGTTACAAGAAAAAAACCATCTAAATATTATTTATCGAAAATTTATGTAAATACTTATATTAAAGAACGTTAAATTCTTTATTCGATAAATATAAATTCATAATTATATCTTCTATAGATTTAGAGATAAAGAAAGGCATATAAAATAATTTGATGTAAAAAATCTCATATCAAACTACTACAAGGCAAGAAATTCAAATGTTTGTAATTGACACATAAATGTCACTATCAAAAATATTTGTATATATATATATATATATATATATATATATATATATATATATATATATATATATATATATATATATATATATAAAATTTTAAATAGCCACACAAACAAATAGAACTTTTTGGAACTTTTAGAAAAATTCTAGAACGATGAAGAACTTTATGAAAAATCTGATGTGACCAACACATAACCTCTCGCCAGATATTTTACCTGGTTGTACGCATAAAACGAAAAATATTTTTAAATACAAATACATATTATATTCATGTCTCACTACAAAATAATTCTCACATATATTTGCAAAATCTATGGGATATTTTAAAATAAATTATGTACAATACATACATTTTTTTTATATTCAATATCCTGATATTTTCTTTTTCTACTTTCCTTTTCTTTTTCTTTATATTCGACATTTTTTCGAAAATTTCTTTTATATTCTTTTTTTACGTATATTCTTTTGCGTTGTTGACTTTTTTTATTTTCATAATCTTCATAATAATGTACAAATATTTTTGACAGAGGCGTACAAATATTTTTGACAGTGACATTTATGTGTCAATTACAAACATTTGAATTTCTTGCCTTGTAGTAGTTTGATCTGAGATTTTTTACATCAAATTATTTTATATGCCTTTCTTTATCTCTAAATCTATAGAAGATATAATTATGAATTTATATTTATCGAATAAAGAATTTAACGTTCTTTAATATAAGTATTTACATAAATTTTCGATAAATAATATTTAGATGGTTTTTTTCTTGTAACTACTACTTCCGGTTGTCCAATTGTTACCAAAACTGACTCGATTCTTCCCATTATTGTTAGATTGAGGAATCCGTAGCTAAAAACGTCTTAAGTTTTATAGTATTTGAGATATAGTGAATCCAACATCCACACACACACACACACACACACACACACACACACACACACACACACATCCACACACACATACGGACATGATCGTAAAAATGTTATAATCGGATTCTAGGGACCTTAAAACGTGCTTATTCATTAAAATCTGGATATGCGATTTTTAGCATGAATACAATACCTCTCTTAGCGAGAGGTAAAAAGGAAATTCTAAAGCGTTCAGGAATTTTATGGGCCTTCTCCACTAGTTACGCCTGTAATTGTAACTGCATTATTAATATACTGAAAAAGTAGCTAGGTAGGTTCATAAAAACCAAAATTAATAGTAGTGAAAATTTAGTATTTTATTATGAAAGTAATCACCTAGGTACATAAAAAATATAAAATTCAATAACAAAAACGTATTCTTTAATTAAAATAAACAAAATTGTGAAAATAATCAGAATATAAAATAGAAAATAAATAAATGTTTTTGTTGACATTTCAAAATTATTGTTTTGGTCAAAAATTGCAGAACGTTAGTTCCTTATATAGTAGAAACAGTCCTACAAATATGGTTGACCCGTATGGTAAAATACATTTTAATTATTAACTTTACTAACTGGGAAAAATAGATCGCTCTGAGTGTAGTTTAATACTGGAAAATAGATGTACGTCATTTTGAAATAGTTGAGTCGATAATGCATTCATAACTTTGATTTGAATTTTTAATAGCCAGTTTTTTTCATTTGATATAAAATTATTATATTTTATTCTAATAATTTAATAATACTTTACTGCGTAGCGCAACTTGTAGTGTCTGAGCTGAGCATTCAACTGTGTACGGGTGTAGTACGCGCTCAGCATGCGATGCGCCACTCTACATTTACTTATAGCATATTGGTATCACCATATACCATATCGTACTCATTTTAATTATGTAATAGTCTTGTTATCCCATTCAATGCTTTAATGAAAATACCACACTAGAATTACATTATCACACTCACAGTAATAGTGTTAATACTCAGAACTTCCAATTAGCAAAGTTTGAGCCATCGAATGGTTTTATACCGTTGTTTGATGTAATATTAATCATTTTAATGATATTCGTTTACCTGCTAAGGATCAGTCTAAACTACACTAACTGAGTTTCTAGGGCCCATAACCTTTGTTAGATTATGGTTAAAATAAAAGTATATTTCTGAATTTATAAAATATTTATTTAACCTTTAACATAAAGTAAACTTATTGAATCTAAAAAAAATACGTACAAACATACAAGATGGTGACTCGAACATGCGAACATTAGCATTTAACATGTAAAATCTTACTCTTAATTACTTACTTAATCTTTACCTCCTTTACCCTTTTGGGTTGTCAAGGTATGGAGCTTCGCTTTCAAAGCTCCCTTTGGATGAATTTTCTCCATTTCTTCGTGTCCTTGGCCATTTCTTTTGCTGTACCCCAGCTGGCACCCCTGCTCGTCAGGATTGTCCTAATGCTATTATTCCACGTACGTCTAGGTCTACCCTTTGACCTATTTCCGCACACTCCCGTTTCCCACACTTTCCGAGCCAACGTAACTGATTGTCTTCAATTGTATTTAGAACTGAATTCACTGCGAGTCTTTTTTTCACTACTTCATTTTTAATTTTATCTTTCCATGTTGCACCTATTCTGCTTAAAACTTTCATTTTTAATGCCTGAATTCTTGATTTTTGTCTCTCCGTAAGTACCGACAACTCACTATCGTATGTTAATATAGGAACCATAACTGAATTGAATACTATTGCCTTTGCATCTTTTGAGATTTCTTTTCTCCCAGAGAGAAATCGCATAATATTGTAATGTTTTTATTTATTTTGGGTGAAGTGTAAATATTATACAATTATTATAAATTAAAATAAAAGTTTATTATAACGATAAATAGATATTAAATATAATTAAAAGATGATAAATATAACGAACACTGCGATTAAACAAATATTAAACACTAATTAAGACAAAGAATATTATAAAACTCCTAAATACTAAGATTATTTATATAACTCACTTATTTATTTATACAACTATATTTATTTATGTTTATCACTCGTCGACCATCTGTTTATATCACCAACTATTCAATACGCGACGCTTATTTATATTAACTGTCCAATGCCTTCGCTAACAGTGCTAATATACGCTGGCATTTGTATTTGAGAAATTTCTAGAACAGTATTCCAGATAAAAACTCAAACACAATAGATTGCATCACCCGAGTAATTAAGCAGGTTCGGACAAGTTTGGTGACAACACACGATCCTCCGTGGCTATTGCGTCATTGCGACGGCATGCGCTGCACATTACACTGCCCCCTATTTAAGACTGTTTCGTTCCGGAACAGTTCGTGATGACGAAATCTGCATGCATTACCCTTGGTGTATTTCGAAGTTTTGAAGAAATGACAGTCGATGGTCCGCTCAACTTCTTCTTTATGTCCGTTAGGGTTAAAGCTACAAACGAGGATTTCAACGCAGGTAAAACGGAAGAGGATTTCTGCCATGTTCCTAACAATCCTCCAATCTAAACCATCTAGACCACAACCTAATTTCGGTACGGCTAGCTTCAAAATATCATTCTCTAGCAGATGATCTCTTAAAACGCACAGCGAGTTCTACAGGCTACGATACGGCGGCTTCTGGTACGAGCGTGGTTTTGTAACCAGGTAATAGATGTATCGCTGATGGCTTATTCCTCAGGCGCAGCGTTTTCCCAACAGTTGAACGTTGGTTGGCCAATTCTTGTAGTTGCCCAAATTTCGCCTTAAAGACTGAAGCTATGCCGCAGGACATCTTTAAGTCTTCTGATACGCAGTAACCGAGGGAATAATCTGAAGACACGGTGAATGGATCTCGGTGTTCTTTTTTCGTCACGCCGAACCGCGCCTTGCGGCCAATTGAATAGTTCTCCATGAAGTCTTCAAAAGTTGGTTCTTGTGCTATGATCCGACGAACCGTTGCTCCATTATGGTCCTCCTGGTTGTCTCCGGCGAAAGGGGCTAGCCGATTAAAGTGTACTACTCTCGGCTTCCCGGTAGGTCGTTTCTTAATTCTGTATACCACGTCGTTTATCCTTTTGACCTTCCCAATTCTTTTGCAGCTTTGGTGACAAACCGCGACGTCTTTGTGGGTTGTAAAGCCACACTAAATCCCCAGGTTGATATCCATCCTTTTCGGCCTTAATGTCATATCGGTCCTTCATTCGGTCGCTGGCAGCTTGAATGTTCGTACGGACTTGTTCATGAATGTCATCCATTCTTCTCTGTAAGTCCGTAACGTAATCTTTCCCGGCCAGATCTTCCCCAGGTTTACTGCTGAACACCAAGTCGCATGGTAAGCGCAACTCACGCCCGAATATGATATTCGCAGGAGTTTGCCTTGTTGTTTCATGCGCGAATGAACGACAAGCCATCAGAAACAGATGGAGATGTCGGTCCCAGTCTCTTTAATGGTTGGAGACTACCTTCGACAAATATCGGTTGATCGTTTTGTTCATTCGTTCAACCATGCTATCATACTGCGGATGTAATGCAGTTGTTCTAGTTTTATTAATTCCTAATATCTTACCGACATTTTGGAAAACGGCAGACTCAAAATTTCTTCCCTGGTCGGAGTGGAGTTCACGTGGTACTCCGAATCGCCATACACATTCTTTAACTAAAGTTTCAGCGACTGTGGTGGCTTCCTGGATGGGTAATGGATATACTTCAACTCATTCGGTAAAGTAGTGCATGACAACCACGATGTATTTATTTCCTTCGTCACTTGGAGTTTTCCGTCGTTTATGCGGATTGTTACTTCCAGCGCAAACCACACATTTCTTGCACCAGTATTTAACATCTTCCGTAAAGTTAACCCAGTAAAACCGCTGGCGCAATTTTTCTAGCGTTTTGATGACTACAAAATAGCCTCCAGATCCGTTATGGATCTCTTTCAACAAGTCTGGTACTCTACTCTTAGGAATAACTAACTGAGTTCTCTTCTCAGGTCCATCAGCATTTTCTACCACACGCTTTCACAGGCCATCCTCAATCATCATGGAGTCTTATTGCGCCCAGTACGATTTTACACTCGTTGAGTGCGGTGCAATATCTTCCCATACTAGTTTGCTCTTTTCTGCTTTCCATTCTAGTATAATTTTCAAAGTCGGGTCTTTTTCTTGATCTTCGCGTAGTCCATCGAGCTGCCAATTATTGTTTACTACTGCTGTACTGGCGACGATAGAAAATTTCTCTTCTAGTCGACTACATTGCTTGCAATCATGTTGGCACGGCCTTCTGGACAATGCGTCGGCATTACGATGGCTGGTACCTGTCCTATGCTCGATTTTGAAATCGTATTCCTGTAGTCTCAATCCATCTACCACCTGACCTTCAGGATTCTTGAATTGTAGCAGTCATTTTAATGCAGCATGGTCAGTTTTAAGAATTTCTTTCCATAGAAATATTTGTAGAAATGTTCCACGGATTTCACGACTGCCAAGAGTTCTTTTCTAGTAACACAATAATTCCTCTCTGGTTTTGACAAGGTCTTACTAAAATAGGCAATAACCTTCACATGTCCGTCTTGTATCTGGGAAAGAACGCCACCAATTCCCACGTTGTCGAATATAAAGAAAAAGAAAAGGAAAGTAGAAAAAGAAAATATCAGGATATTGAATATAAAAAAAATGTATGTATTGTACATAATTTATTTTAAAATATCCCATAGATTTTGCAAATATATGTGAGAATTATTTTGTAGTGAGACATGAATATAATATGTATTTGTATTTAAAAATATTTTTCGTTTTATGCGTACAACCAGGTAAAATATCTGGCGAGATGTTATGTGTTGGTCACATCAGATTTTTCATAAAGTTCTTCATCGTTCTAGAATTTTTCTAAAAGTTCCAAAAAGTTCTATTTGTTTGTGTGGCTATTTAAAATTTTATATATATATATATATATATATATATATATATATATATATATATATATATATATGTATGTATGTATATAGGGTGAAATAATTGCGTAAGCTTCCACAGTCTGAGTCATGAGAAATATTCGTTTTCCGGGAATGGACTGTGTCATATTTTGAGTTAGAGCTCAACGTTTCGCTCACAGTCGTATGGGGCATTTCACTTTTAATAAACAATTTTACAAACAGGTCTCAGGTGCAGCAATGGGCTCTCCTCTTTCCTTCGTGGTTGCCAGTATATTTATGGAACACTTTGAAACAAAGGCACTAGAATCAGCTACATTCAAACCTAAGGTATGGTTTCGCTATGTAGATGACACGTTTGTCATTTGGCCACATGGTCCGGAAAAACTCACTTTGTTCCACGAACACTTAAACAGCATACACCCGGATATTCAATTCACCATGGAGGTAGAAAATAACAGAACTCTCCCCTTCCTTCTGGTTAATCGTAAACCCAACGGACAGTTAGGACACGCTGTTTATAGAAAACCCACCCACACTGATAGGTATCTCAATTTTAATTCTCACCACCATCCCTCGCAGAAACTCTCAGTAGTCAACGCTCTCGTACACCGTGCCATCAAAATCTCTAAACCTGAAATCCTACAGCAGGAGCTTGACCACATCAGACAGTTTAATCCAGAACAACTATGACGTAAAATTAATCAATAATGTAATTCATAGACAGTTAAACCCTTTACCCCAAAAACCCGGGATACCTCGTTCGAAACATTTGCATCTATCCCTTACATTAAAGGATTCTCGGATAAAATAGGTAGAATTCTTAATAAAAACAATATTAAGGTCGTTTTTAAACCGCCACAAAAAATTTCAGAAATACTCCCCCAAACTAAAGATAAACGCGAATCCGGGCCGGCCGCAAGTTGCGGCGCAGCTTAGTGAGGTGACGCAGGGTGACTCACTGTGAATTTCTGCGGGAAAAACTGCTGGTGAGAGATCACCGCAAATTAAAAAGCAGTTTTATCAAGCAGTTTCGAAATACCTAGTGTTGATGAACTTCTGATGATAGATTTCAGTTCAGAATCGGAATCGGAAAATAAATATGAGGACGAAACGATAGTTTCAGCTTATCTGATGAAGAAAAAATCTGGGAAACATTTGTATTTGGAGAAAAGAAGAAGTCATGGGGAATTTGCTCTAACTAAAGAATTAAATAACGACAAATTTACAAACTATGTTCGGTTATCCCGTGACCAATTTAAAGAAGTACACGAAATAATAAGGAATCAAGCCTCAATTAATTTGTCTTCCATTTTTTTCACAAAACACGCCGTGACAACTGAAGAAAACTGCAGCATGCGAGCTGCGTTACGCAGGGTCACGTACAGTGATTACTGCTTCACGTCACCCTGCGATGAAACTTGCGGGGTACCTATAATTGCTGTGTTTCACAGAAACTCACCGTGAGTCACCCTGCGTACCCTCACCAAGCTGCGCTTCAACTTGCGGCCGGCCTTGTCGTCTCCCGGTGTTTATAGTGTTCCTTGTTCTTCACAGTATACATAGGTGAAACAGGAAGGAGTGTTCACACTAGATTGTCAAAACACAAAAGCTGTCTGCGTAATGGTATGGTATTAACATCTGCGGTCGCAGAACACCAACACAACACAGGACATAACATCTTATTTGAAAATTCCCGCAATTTAGCTCCTGTCCTTGAGTTTTACAGACGTAAATACAGGGAAACTTTAGAAATATGGAAACATCCTAATAACATCAATCGGGATGATGACTATTTCTTGAGCCACATGTGGAAACCGGTGATTCTCGGAAAACGACACGCCCAATCTACCATTACGAACTCGATTCCCATTGGTCCTCATTAGCTTTGCTCATCTACCGTATCTTTTGATTAGTATATAACTGTCTTCTCGGCCTTCCTTTCGTCACTTGGTTTATTTGGCCTCTAGCGTGGTTTACACGTCGGGTAACCTTGTAAACTGAGTCTCCCTCTCTTGTTGCTTAAACTCGGCCTCTAGCGTGGTTGACACGTCGGGTAACCTTGTTTAAGACAGTACTATCCCCCTTGCTTCTGAAGATGCCCCATACGACTGCGGGCGAAACGTTGAGCTCTGACTCAAAATATGACAGAGTCCATTCCCGGAAAACGAATATTTCTATATATAGGGTGTTCAATTTAAGTGTTTCACTATTGCTATCTCGAGAACCGTAAGAGATACGAAGTCGGTTAATTTAGCAAACAATTTCCATATTATAAGACTATTAAAATGAGCATTACAAAAAAAATTCAACCAGTGGTTCTCAAAATACAGAATTAAACTTTTTAATTTTAAATGAGAACCTATTTTTTATTCGCTTATTCGATTCAGCATTTTTTTCTGAATACAACAATATAAAATGTTTACACCCTTACATAAAGAAAAAAACGAGAAAAATACAAAATAAAAATTATTATTTTCATATTTATTTCTATATGTAATCAGAGTGCCATGGCAAAAACAATTGAATATTTTGTTCTGTATCACATGTCAAAGTAGTTCGTTTATGAATTTTCTTGTTTTCTATTGTGTTAAAATTAATTTTACGCACGAAGAAAAAATAGATATGAACGAAATTTTTATATTGTCTCTGAAAAATACTGTTGCTGCAAAGAATATGTATAGGGAACGTTATCCTGAGCGGCGAGTTCCTTGTCGTTAGTATTTTAGAAAATTAGAAGTAGCACTGCGCGCTAATACGGATGCATTCGTATCGAAGCGAGTTAGCGTACAAGATCAAGAAGGTGAGATAAATATATTAGCATATTTTGAAGCTAATCCAACAGCTTCAGTTAGAATGGCTGCCGCTGACTGTAATTTAAGTGTGGGCAAGTTTCATAGGATTTTAAAGAAACATAAATACAGACCAATCAAAATGATTAAAATTCACCATTTACATCCTGGTGATCGTGAGCGAAGATTAGAATTTTGTAATTTATTGATAAATGAGGATTCAGATATCTTAAAATCAATTATTTGGACTGACGAAGCCAATTTTTCTAATAAAGGTATGTCAAATAGAAAAAACACACACTACTGGAGCCGAGAAAATCCTGTTACTGTACGAGAGAGAAGTTTCCACCAAAAATGTAATATAAATGTTTGGTGTGCCATTTTCAGTGATAATGTTCACGTACACATGTACGAAGGTACATTGAGTGGTAACAGATACCTGAATTTAATTCAAAATATGCTGGGCATTATTTTTGAAGACATACCAGTAGCTGATTTGGGAAACATTTATTTCCAGCAAGATGGTGCACCTGCTCACAATTCGCGTCAAGTTAGGGATTACCTAAACGAACGGTTTCCAAATCGGTGGATTGGTACTTATGGTCCTACTCCGTGGCCCGCAAGATCACCAGATCTTAATCCCCTGGACTTTTTTTATGGGGTTATGTTAAAGATGAAGTCTACAAAACTATCTATCTAGACATTCAGCATTTAAAAAATGCAATCGAAAATATTATTTCCCACATACACGGCCGAAATTTTAAAAAAGTAAGAAGTAATATGTTCAGAAAGCTAGAATTATGTATAAATCAGCATGGCAATAATTTGGAACAATTTTTATAATATTTTTTAAAGCATCTAAATTGCCCAAACAATGATGAAAACTAAATATTAACTTATTTTTGTGATTACATGTAGAAATAAATATGAAAATAATAATTTTTCTTTTACATTTTCTCGTTTTTTTCGTTATGCAAGGGTATAAATATTTTATATCGTTGTATTCAGAAAAAAATGCTGAATTCGAATAAGCGAATAAAAAAGTACGTTCTCATTTAAAATTAAAATTTGAATCCTGTATTTTGAGAACCACTGGTTAAAAAATAAATTTGTAATGCTCATTTTAATAGTCTTATAATATAGAAATTGTTTTCTAATTTAACCGACTTCGTATCTCTTACGGTTCTCGAGATAGCATTAGTGACACACTTAAATTGAACACCCTGTATATTTAAACATATTATACTCGTATATCTGTGAAACTAAATATGTATTAATATAATTATTTATTTATTTCGAAATATGATGTACTTTTCAACACAAGTTGTATTATTTACTTTTATAATTGCAATATATAAGTTAAATTAGTTCGTTAAAAATAGTTCAGAAATGTTACAAGTGGCCTGCAACCTACATTGCAGATTATTCCAAAGATGGCGTCCAGTTGTGTACGGCCAGCAGCGCTCACCCGCCACTCTATATTTACTTATAGCTCGTTGGGTGATACATAAAATTTTGTACGATATTCGTGGGATACTACATTATTAACGCACTATGTGATTACTCTGACTCGCCCTGCAGGCTCGTAATGCAATTCACATTACGTACGTTAATAATGTGTGTATCCCACTTATATTGTAAATTACTATTATATTACATATTATTATATTAATGTATTATGTAAACATTATTTTAAAGAGGAGGAGTGTTAAACATTATTTTAAAATAATGTAGTCGTCTATGACATGTTCTGTTGTTGACACAATATAAAATAAGTGCATATATGTCAAAGTTTTCGTTAATCTTAAATAAATATTTTATAAATTGAGGAATATACTTTAATTTAAACGCAATTTAACAGGCACACATGGGAAGAATAATGGGTGAGGTATTGTATGTACCAAGAGCTGCAAATTACATATATAGAATGAGGGTCAAGTTCACGGCGTCCAATACTCACACAATGGCAAGCAGGTCGACTGTGGGAAATGGTTTGAAGTTGACCTGGACCAGCGTCGCACACAACCAGACGCCATGGTCCTCGACATTAATTAATATGTTAATGAAGAATATATTTTTTCCACACTACTAAAATTAATTTCTGTTTTTACAAAATGTAAAACAGGACTGTGATTTTGATATTCACCAATGAGATATACTAATGTAAAATTTAAGGTAAAAAGCTATATATTCATCCCCAGGGCCAAACTGTAAATAAGGAATTTTACTTTATGGTAAATAATTACTTTGATAAGAACAATGTCACCACTCTGGAACACCCTTCTTATTTGCACTAGCCGATTTTTACCTGTTCCTACTGCTAAATATATTTAGTTGACAACGTTTTGCTGATTCAGCAGAATTTTGCGACGAGGCAGCTTATGCAGCTGTCATAAAATGGTTTCCAGGGTCTCTATTCTGTAACTTTTTTGATGTGATAAGTAAAGTTTTTCGGACAGTCATGCAACTGTAAAAGCCGGAGAAGCTTATCTCCCCTGGAAAATTATATGTTGCTATTATTTTATCTAATTAATATGTTAATATAGAATATATTTTTTCCACACTACTGAAATTGATTTCTATTTTTACAAAATGTTAAACAGGACTGTGATTTTGATATTCACTAATGAGGTATACTAATGTAGTAAAATTTAAGGTAAGAAAACGATATTACATTGCGTATTATGATAACAAATAACGGAATAGTGTAAAAAATCAAACATTAATTTTTCTAATATGACGAATGAGTGAGTGACTACATTTCTAACAAATTGTGTGCTTAAAACTATACCATTAACGAGAAACCTTTCTCTGCCATTGATGCGTTATTAACAGTCTTGCTTGGCTTAGTTTTATTACCTTTTATGTGTTACAAGTTTTCTATTTCAATAATATTTCTATATAAATATCATTTGCTCTACACACGTCGCGTGCGGAAAAATTAAAATTTTCAAGTAATATTAAAAAATTTATATCTCACTTAAATTAAACAAAAAAGAACTCAAAATTTTAGATTTGTAGTACAAATACGTGAAAGTTTAAGCAAATTAAAAAAAAGATTTTTTTTTTGAATTTCATCAGAATTTTTTTTTGCCTCCCTGGGAAAAAATCCTGGCTACGCACATAGTCATCGACGCCAACGATCTCAGCGAGACTGTCCCCATGACAAAGATAGCCCTATCAGCGCACATGGTGTATACACCCAGCAGTACATGGATGCATTTCAGCAAACGCTGCTCTTCCCAGTCGAACGACGTGCCTTGACAAACATCATAACGCAACAAGTAATAGGAACAGGGACTAACGGACAGGACTTCCACCTGCCAGATGTCTCCAGTAAATATGAGTTTGCTAAAGCTATAGGTTGTTTCTTTTCTATGCGTTTTTTTTTTCGTTCGTAGAATTTTGAAATATCATTTTTAGAGCAGCGTGCACACAATAAATACTGCGTTCTGTTGGAGAAATCATCATCTGTGACCCTTCGGATACTAAAGAAAGCAGAAATGAGGCGATGATCAAATCGACAGTGTATGGGTGGCACAAGCAAAAATATCACTTGAACAAAAGCAAGGAAAAATTATTTGGAAGTTTGTTTGATTACTAGGACACGATGCACCACAAATTCATTCCCCAGGGTCAAACTGTAAACAAGGAACTTTAGTAAATAAATAAAATGCACTATTCCTTTTCTTCACTGAACTTTATTAATACTTATGTACATTTCGAGTGCTAAGCCCTATTTCAAATTGCCAACTATGCAAACTTATAAACTAACAAAATTCTTACAGACTACGTCACAACCAATCAAATTACATTATGTATTCATTTAATTTATTTAATAAAATCTTCACGTAGCTCAACGTGTAATTAATTATAAGGAACTTTAGTTTATAGTAAAAAATACCTTACAAAGAACAATGTCACCACTCTGGAACACCCTTTCTCTTCTCCCAAATTTGCACTAGCCGATTTTTACCTGTTCCTATAGTTATAAATGAAATTAAGTTGACGTTTTGTGATTCAGCAGAGATTGTGTGACGAGGTAGCTTATGTGACTTTTATATTTTTTTCCAGGGCCCCTATTCTTTTTGATGTAAGCGAAGTTTTTCGGACAGCCATCTAACTGTAAAAATCGGAGAAGCTTGTCTTCTTTGAATTTTATCAATATGTGATGACCTTTTTGTTGTTGTTGTTGTTCAATGGGGGGGGGCCTTACAGCCGCGCGTACTCAGGCCTACTGACCCATTGTACTTCCCCTATACTCAAGGTTCCTTAGCTAAGTCCTGCCGCCTCCACGAAGGTGACAAGCCTATTGTAAGAGATCCTCTGGATTTCATGAGGCTCTGGAAAGAGAACCTCCATGTGTCTCCTTCTGGTAGCAACTAGTGCTGCACATTCACAGAGTATATGTTCCGTCGACTCTTCGTCGATACCGCAGCTTCTGCACAAATCGTCATCGATTATGCCGATCCTCTTCAGATGTTTGTTAAAAAAATGCCCCGTGAGCATTCCAACGCAAATTCTAAGTTTTCTTCTACTTAGTTGTAAAAGATTCTTGGCTTTCCTTGGAGCAGGTCCAGGTATGAAGATCTTTGATTGTCTCAAGCCCGGTTGTTCTGACCAGTATACTAAATGTTGGGTGGTCATCCAGTTCCTGATCGTGTGTCTAGTAAAGCTTTGGGGGAGCCCGAATGCTGGCTCCGGCCCAATATAGGCCCCGTCTGAGCCATCACGTGCCACCCACACAAGTTTCACAGAGTTAAACTGCGCGAGCATCTCCAGCTTTCTCCGACACTCCAAGACTAGTTTTGAGGTCACTTTGACGTTGTCTAGCGCCCTCAATGCAGCCTGGCTGTCAGAACATATGTAGATGTGCTTTCTTCTGTAAGCCTCTCTTAAGATTTCATCGCTGCAGGCCATGATCGCGAAGATTTCAGCCTGAAACACAGAAGAATATGAGCCAAGAAGAAAGGATAAACTTAACCTTGGCAATTCTCCGAATACACCAGCTCCTGTGCCCATTTCCGTTAAAGACCCATCTGTAGAACAAACTAGTCCCTGCGGTCGTACTGCAGGATAGGAGTTATCCGTCCATGCTGACCTGGAAAAGGGTAATATGGAGTATGATTTATCAAAGATGTACCTTGCGAGCATGTGATCACTCCAATGGTTTAGAATAGGATAGGATTCTGTCAGAATGGACAAAACCCTGCCATGGCCCACAAAGGCACTTCTTGGAGTCCACTGCCCAGAGCATTTTAATCTTACAGCGGCCGCCATCGCCTCTCCCTCCACCATTAAGTGCAATGGCGGCAGGTTGAGCAATGTTTCTAGAGCTGCTGTAGGTGTCGTTTTCATTGCTCCGGTTATACCTAAGCAAGCGATTCTCTGGATGTGATTAAGCTGATTCCTTACTGTTTTAACTGTAGTTCTCGGGCACCACACCAAAGCTGCGTAAGTGACTATAGGCCTAACTAACGCACAATATAACCAGTAGGATATATTTGGTTGTAAGCCCCAAGCCTTACCGATCGTACGTCTGCACGACCACCAGATCGCGCACAAATTTTTAAAAAATGCCTCCACGTGTTCTGTCCACAACAGTCTACGGTCCAGGATGGCTCCCAGGTACTTAACCGAAGTGGACAGACGTAGCGGTTGTTCAAAAAGAGTGAGATTTGAAACGTCTATCTTCCTCTTATTGGTAAATATCACGAGCTCAGTTTTTGTAGGATTGACTGAAAGCTTATGTCTTGTGCACCAATTCTCTACAACTGACAGAGTCCGCTGAGCTAGCTCGTTAACAGTTCCAGGGAATTTGCCAGTTACTAGGATAGCTAAGTCATCAGCATATCATTGAGTATAGAAGCCCTGATTGTTCAGAGCCCTAATTAATTCATCGAGTACTATACACCATAACAAGGGTGAAAGTACTCCTCCCTGAGGACAACTTCGATGAACGTTCATTCTAACCTTAGTGTCTTTTAAAGTTGCTGTTACTCTGCGCTGCGTGAGCATAGAGCCGATCCACTCCACGAGTGTGGAATTGAAGCCCCTCGCTCTTGCGGCTGAGCAGATGGATTCTGAGGAAGTATTGTCAAATGCTCCTTCGATATGAAGAAATATGCCTAGAGCGAGCTCCTTTTCCTTGAGCACCTTCTCTAACCTAAAGATCAGATGATGAAGGGCCGTTTCGGTAGATTTGCCAGCCTGATAGGCTTGTTGATTGTTGTGAAGTGGCCTACTTATACGGAAGGATTTCGCTTGGACGTATGCAGTACGGCCAGCTTTTGGGATGAACACGACCTTAGCTTCCCTCCACGGTGTAGGAACGTATCTGCGGGCAAGACAAAATCGGTAAAGTTTACAAAGTGGTCCTGCTAATGTTGCGAGGCCCTCTTGTAATGAAGCAGGGAATATGTTGTTATATCCCGGTGATTTGTACGGAGCAAATGTTTTAATCGCCCAGCATACCTTGTTATAGCTTACCACTTCTCGAGAGACCCGCTAGTCTTCTCTGGTAGGTCTATAATACGTGTCTCCTTCAGAAGTAGTGGTACTCTCTGTACAGCCAGGAAAGTGCGTTTGGAGTAGAATTTCCAAAATTTCTCTGTTTGAGTCCGTATAACTACCATCAGTTCGTTTAACAAACTCTAATTTGTCTTTAGGATCCCTTGCAAGAGCCTTTTGTAACCTCGCCGCCCTGGGCATGGATCCCATGTCCGAGCAGAAAGATCCCCAAGAGTCCCTTTTAAAGTCTCTAATGGCCTTTTTGTAACTGCGTTGGGCGTGTTTGTAGCATTCCCAGTCTGCGGTGCTATTTGTTCTCGACGCCTTATTTAAAAGACGTCGTGTTTCTGCTCTGAGTTGCCCTAGTTGATTGCTCCGCCAGGGTACTTTTTTGGTTATTTTCCTAGTTTTAAGAGGACAATTGTCTTCGTACGATGTCAAAATAGCCCGTTGAAGTACATCAAGGGCCGCTTCTACACCTTGTACGGTTCTCCATTCGCCAGGAAGTTCACTAACCCTTCCCGCGAGGTCCTCCCTGTATAAGTCCCAGTTGGTAAGTCTTTGTTCCTGTATGTGATCGTTACTTTATCGGCCTCCAACCTGAAACAGGTATGTCTGAGGTCAGATAAGGACGGCTCCAAAGAAACGTGCCAGTCATTTATTTCACTTGCTATGCCCAAAGAACACAGAGTAAAATCCATGGTCTCCTCCTGTCTACTTGTGACGAAAGTGTGTCTACTACCTCGATTTAGAATTTCTAAATCAGTGGTTGATAGGTACTCAAGAAGAGCTTGTCCGCGCGGGTTAATGTTCGTGCTCCCCCATGCAGTATGGTGCGAGTTAGAATCGCAACCCACGATTAGACTTTGCTTGTTGGTCCTGCAGTATTCTATCAGTTCCGCCAGCTCCTGAGAGAGTGGAAGTGATATTGAATCGTAGAGTAGGTAGGCGGAGCATACTACGACATCTCGATTCTCCTCCCCTGCCTTGTAACGAACCAGGACCGCAACGAGGTCTCTAAAATAGAAATCTGGCAACAACGATGCATTTAGATGTCTTGCGACATAAACGCATGTTCTTAGCCGTGAGTCATTAATGCAGTGATAAAGTGCCCCAAGATGGGTATGAATACACTTAATCAACCCCTTATCAACATAAGGTTCTTGAATCAGTAATAGGTTTCTGTGCAACATTGTCAGCTGACGACTGATAACAGTAGAGGCAGCGATGAAATGTTGCAAGTTACTCTGAATAAAGCTAAGTCCTTTATCAGTCATGAGTGGTCGAGGGCTCCGCTTCGTTTTTTTGTCGGTCTTTCCGAGCACTTTCACAGACGCCCTGGAAAACCCGAAAAATGGTCGGAAACCGACAGCCTCAAAAGCCTTCAATAAGTCACTGTTCACTCCCAGAATGAGCACCGGCCCCTTCTGGTCGTAGACCCGCCACCTTTCGTCCCGGGGTCCCTCGTTTCCTCGTTTAAGCAGGTTTGACCTGTTTCGGTTCCCTCGCGGGACCCGGAACGAGCACAAAAACTCGCTGGAGTTTTTGGAGAGCCTCTCTCCACCAACCGTAGAGAAGCGCCCTCCCAAAGGTTTTTGAGTCCTTGAACTATGTTTCGCAACCAGTTCTTGGACTCGTTTGCCGCACAGGTCACCTTAAGGGCACCTGGCCTTCTAGGTGCTTCTCAGCTCCCGACCTGTTCCTCCTGAGGGAAGCCCTAGCCGGTTGCTGGGTGGTTGTCTCACCCGCTGGTCGGGTTGGTTGAGACGGTAGATAAGATGTTTGGGGAGGGGGTGAGGAGAGCCATGTATCACATTTTTGATAGATGAAAACAGTTTTTTGTTGTAACAATTATTTGAACATTGTATTATTTAAATTTTATTTATTGTGTTTGCTGATAAGTCAAAAGTTAGTTTTTATATTACAAATTATTATTGCAGTCTATAAAATCAATTTTAAATGACCGAAATTAATTTTATTGGCACACGGTTTTGTCAATTTATATTAAATTATAAGGCCGAGTATTGTAATAACATTTTGTATGTAATTTTTAAATTATTTTTATATTTATTCCCGATATGACTGTTCCGGCATCTAGTTATCGCAACGAGATAAGAGCTTATATAACAGATGGCTTTAGTGACTAATATACATGCCACACGAGTGTATTTGTTATTGAGAAAAAATATCGCTTTTGCAGATCTGGCTTCGTTACTTACATCATTTCCCGCCTTATTGTGTTTATTGTTTTCTATTGAACACCATATCTTTTTTCACTTGCAATAATTATTCGCATTTGGGGACTCCAGAGTTGGTAGTTTGTATTATTTGGTATCAGTAAGCTTTAAATATTATCCATATTTAAAAATTTAAATATTCAACAATTTCTTTCATACAGTAAAAATACAGACTCCAGCAAAATTAGAGAAACATACGGAAGGCTATGTATTTAACAAAGTTTGAATAATGACTTTCATGTGTATGTTCTGAATTCCATAAGAAAATTTAGTAAATAACAGTTAGCGATATAATAAAGCCTAATGATCATTTATGGAGATGTTATTCTTTCAGTGGTGACGTACCTAAGGCGTAAGCATAACTACAGTGATCTCTATAAAAAAATGGATAGGAAACGTAGCGTGGTTTAATGTTACCAAAAATATTGCTGCAAACCGCGCTTCGTTAGCATAGACGCCATCTTTGAGCAAAATTTAGGTTATATACTTCATTTCACGTAAGAAAATAAAATAAATTCTGCCTTTTGATTGATCAGAATGCAAACCTAGTTCACAAAGACGAAAGAAAATATCAACTGTCAGTTGATAGTTATCATATAAATTCCACAGAATTAAATGAAGTTTTGTTGAAATTTATTACTTATGTGGTGCCAGAGTGGCATCACACTTTTTTGACCGTTCTGGCTGCGTGAGACCTATGTGGACTCATAATATCAAATTCATTTTACATGTTCGGCTGTGTGGTGCCGCACTGTCTTGAATATAGTTCTGAAACTTATGTGAGAGGATAGAGTGCGGCTTGTCGTGTCAGGCCTACTGATTTTGCGATACCAATGTGACTTCATGCGGTCATAAATTCTGGATTATACAAATAGTAATTTTGGAAGTAGGCTTGTTACAATTTTGTAAAAAAATACTTAATATTGTAACGTGTGAGCACCGCCGTTGTGCTGAGCAAGCGTCTGAGTTGAGCGATGACGTAATCGCGCGAGCAGCTGGGCGACGTAAGCAAACGAGTCTCGACGTGTTTAATTACTTCCGGTTGCCTAAACCTTTTGTATTTAATGGAATGTTTGAGACTTCTCCATATGGTAATGTACATACGCAGTTGAATGAGGTGACGAGTTGAGTTCCATTAGTGAAAACGGACGAGTGAAGACGCGTGAGGGAAGGTAAACTCGGGCAATGGAGCTCAGTTGTGTATACAGAGGATGAACAGGTACGTCGTCCATCTTGTTTGTCAGGGGTCACCAATTTATGTAGAGTATAGGATATACTACTTCAGTACTATAATACACTGCTTTATTTATTTGTCTAACAACATTCAACTACTTTTTTTTGTCACTTGATCGAACATACATAAATATATTTTGCTTACTAGATGTTATCATACGACTGCCTATTGATATGGTGTCTAATTTAACTTTTACTGAAACTTTCGTTTAATTACTTTGTACGGTCCATCGAAAGGTTATTGCAAGGGGGGGGGGTACTTATTGCATTGTTTTATGAAAAAGTGGGATGCGCGAAATGCATCCGGGTTTATAAAATATGGTTTGCTTTTTAAGGTTGGAACTGTATGCTTTAATTTGCTGGTTATTTGTTTTAATTGTTGAAGATAATGAGGCATGTTAGTGTTTGGAATTATTGGTGATTGTGTGAAGAATTCGCCTGGAATGTGTAATTTGGTGCCGTAGACTAGTTCTGTTGGGCTGCATTTAATAGGCTCTTTACAGGTGATGCGTAGACTCAATAAGATAATTGGTAAATTAGTTGTCCATTCTGTTGGACTATTATATGTTTTAGGGAGGTTTTTAGCTGTTTATGGATCTCTCGATCATACCATTTGATTGTGGATGTTATGCTGTGGTTTTTATGTGGTGCACACTTAATAATTTCAGTAGATTTCTGAAGAATGCAGATTCAAATTGTTCTCCTCTGTCTGTTGTAATAACAGAAAGAACTCCGAATCTAGATATCTAATTGTTTACTTATGTTTCAGTTATTGTTTGTGTATTTCAATCTTTTGATTGGTATTGTTTCTGGCCATCGTGTAACAAGATCTATGCATGTGAGAACGTCAGAAAATCTTTTGGAAATACGTAAATGAACTAAGGCGATATGAATGCTGTCGAAACGACTGTTTGGTTCAGAAAATGATTTAAGTGTACGTTGGCAGTATACGCATTGTTTTGTCAAAGATTTTATGTCTATTCATTATATATCAGATACATTTAGAATTTATTAATTTAGCTGTTGTTTTTATTCCTGGATGAGATAGTCAGCGGAAATGGTTAAATTTGTTGATTCGAAATTCTTTTGGTATATATGATCGGTATTTACTGGTAGATATGCCGCAAAGTATAGTTAGAATTTGGAAGTTTTATGCTTTTAAATTGCAAATTGTTTTTCTTGTTCGTCTGTAGTGTAACTAGTTCTTTATCGGTTTCTTGAGATTTAGCGATTTGGATCGATGTTTTTGTCTGTATGTATTGAATTTATTTGGGTTCTGGACAATGCGTCGGCTACTGCGTAGTTTTTGCACGAGCGTGGTTCTAACACCCGTTTTAACTAAAACCATGCCAACGACATGGCACATACTTCAAGGTTATTAACAAAATCAGTGTTGCCAATATACTGATTAACTCGAAAATGTATTGACAACCATATTCAATAAATTTGACTTCATTATTTTAAATTGTTTATACTATAAAGAAAGCAAGACAAAAATCGTATTAAACACTTTTAAATAATGCCGTCAAATTTATTAAATATGGCTGTCAGTACATCTTCGGCTTATTCAGTACATTGGCAACATTGATTTTGTTAATAACCCTGAAGTACTTGCCAAGTTGATGTATGATTTTAGTTAAAACCGGTGTTAGAACCACGCTCGTGCTACCAGTTTATGTGTCTAATTTCTCTGGAGGTGTAGTTACGAGCTATTTTGTGAGCGATGAAAGTCAAAGGTTTATGATCTGCTAGAATAAAGAAGGTTCTCCCTTCTACGAAATACCTAAACTATTTCACTGCTAGATACATAGCTAGTAACTCGCGGCCGAATATGCTATATGGTTTTTGTACAGGACTGAAAGTGGCGGAAAAGAAAGCTATTGGTTTCCAGTTCCCTTTTACTTGCTGTTATAAACTTGCGCCTACTCCTGTGTCTGAAGCGACTACCATGATAGATGTTGGGGCATTGTATGCGGGAAATGAGAGTGTTATTAAATTTGTAAATTGTTTTTTATGGCGTTGAAAACTTTTTTTGCTTCTGGAGACCATATGATTTCTTTTGGTTTATAAAAAGATTATATGAAGCCGAGAAATTTTCATAATTTTTCGTGAGTTCAAGGTACGTGAAATTTATTTATTGTCAATTTTAGATTTTATTGGTTGAATACCGTTTGCTGAAATGTTGTGTCCTAAATTTTCGATTTTCTGGACTCCGAATTGACATTTGTTTTGGCTGATTAATATGCCATGTTTTTCAAGTCTTTGGAAAACTAATTCTAAATAATGTTTCAAATGTTTTTCGAAGGAATTAGTAGCAATAAGGAGGTCGTCGATGTATGCGAAATAAAAATGAAAAGTTTGAGTGGTATTTCTCAATCCAAATGGAATGACTAATTAATTATTCGACTAGGTGTGGTTATTGCTGTTTTGGAAATGAACTCTTCGTCCATTGGTATTAGGTGATATGCTTTTACAAGATCTAATTTTGACAATATTTTTTAATTGTATAAATTTGTTGTAAAATCTTGAATATGGGGAATTGGATAACAATTAAGAACGGTGATGGCATTGAGTGTTCTGTAGTCCCCGCAAGGTCGCCATTCGCCCATCTCTTTTTTTTACCATATGTAATGGGGAAGTCCAATTACTAGAAGATGGATGAATGATTCCCATTTTCAACATTTTATCGAATTAATTTTTAGCGATCGATAATTTATTCGGAGCTAAACGGCGTGGCCGTGCAAAAACAGGTAAATTGTTAGTGATGAAATAATGTTTAACATTGTACATAATTTGACGTTTAGAATTAAAAGTTGAGGATATGGAAGGAAATTTAGATAAGAAATGGGTAAAGCATGTGAAATGTTGGGTAGTAATATTAGATATTGGATTTAAATTAATTTGTGTGTTTTGTGCTGTTTGTAATAATCGTTTGAAGATAAGTCAATCAGCAAGTTAAAGTATGTAAGAAAATCTGCGTCGATAATTGAATTCGTAACTTCCATGAAAATTGTTTTGTTAATCCGAGATCTATTTTTAATGTTTTAGTACCGAACGTTTTGATTATTCAATTATTGGCAGCTTGTAGTATAAGTAGATTTTGCTGTCGTTTTTCGCTCAATGAATTTTTGATAACACTCCCATCAGCTCCAGTCTATTATAAAGCGGTGGCCAGAGAGCTTAGCAAATAAAGGAGTTTCGTTGTCGTTAGATGGGTGTTAGTGCTAGAATTAGATGGTAAGATGAGTTTATTTGTTATATTCCTGTTTTGATGGAATAAAACCTCTGGTTTGTTTGTAAAAGAACTTTGTTGACACGGTGGAATATATTTCTTTGCTTTATTGTCAAAATTGAGGTGATACTAGAAAAAGTTTGCGCTTGGCGAAACCGTTGGGAAAGGTAGAGTCTTCTTTCTTGATTGAGATAATACTAATTTCTTGTTTCAGTTCTTCAATCTGTTGTGTGTCCTTGCTTACTGAAGATAGTGCTAGTTGAGTAATGTTCAAAATTCGATCTGCGATTTCAGCTTTATTCAGATTTTATTGTTAGAAGCAAGCATGAGCTGAATATTTTGAGGAAGTTTTTGTAAGCATATTTCTTCAAGGATTAAGTCGTCTAGATGCAGAGTACCAATTAACTACTGAAGTTGACATAAAGGTTGTGATGGTTTTTTACCACCTAAGTCGGATATATTGAATAATTGTTAAAATCTTTCTTGCTTTAACAGTGAAGTTCGCTGAATTAATGTTTCTTTTAACTTGGTATATGGAAGTTCTGTTGAAGGATTCTCGATTAGGTCTATGACTTCTGTTGCATGCTAATGTTTAAGTAATGAAATAAATTTGTAGAATTTAGTTGCTTCAGATGTTATATGGTGTGACCACAAAGGTTGCTTGTACTTGAGAAAACCATAATGTCGGGTCTGCAGGCAAAAATTCAGGAATCTTGTAGGAATTGGTTAAGGAAGAGATTTTAGTAGGTGGAAATTCAGCAGATTGTGTAGCCGGAACAGGAACAAGTACGTCATCCATCTTGTTTGTCAGGGGTCACCAATTTATATGGAGTATAGAATATAATACATTAGTACTATAATACACTCTACACTTTATAATGTAAAACTTGAAACTTGTATAACACTAAATAATAAAATTAACAAAAATGAATTTGACCTGGAAAGCAAAACTAAAAAAATGCTTTATTTATTTTTCTAACAACATTCAACTACTTTTTTGTCACTTGATCGAATATACATAAATTGACTATGCTTACTAAATATTCGATCATCATACGACTGCTAGATCATAATTGTAACAGATACATAGTCAGCTGACTTGATTTGAGCAGTTACATAGATAGTGAGTTTAGTAGCATAGCAGTATGTTGGTAAGCGTATGCAGTATAGTGTCGAGTGAAGTACTCGGGAAGTTACTGGTATAATAGGATAGCTGTAAAAGTGAATCCTCGGTAGTGTTGAGGAGTATTGCCTAGCTAAAGTATACAGGGACAGTAACGGCGAGTGAAGTATTTGGGAAGTTACTGGGATATCTGTGGAAGTGTATACTCGGTAGTGTTGAGAAGAATTGGGTAACTAGAGTATACGGGGACAGTAATGGCGAGTGGAAGCAGATACTCGGCATTGGTGTTGAAGAATTATGGAATACGGACATTTGATGATATTGGATCAGACAGTTGAATGTGATATAAATAATTAGTGACAAATATAGTGATATAAGAGTCTGCAACTGAGCGACAGTCGAAGTTTGGAACACATAGTGAAATAAATTAACAATTAGTTAATTAAAAGTACGAGAGTACAATAAAATAAATAGTGTGAAAATAAATAGTCGTGTTAATTGTTCAAATAAATAAATAATTTTAGTATTTTAGTAATTAATTATATTCTTAATCTTTAATTAGTATTTAATATTTGTTTAACCCTACAGTAGTCGCGCACGGTCTGTGAGACCGGCCACGAAAATTATTCTGATAAATTCCAACAACTAGTTTTCAACCAATCATGATGCAAAACACTTGAAAATTCAACCAATGGTAACAGTATTATACTGATAAAACCCCGTTACCCCGATAATTCTCCGCTACCAAGTAAATAAACAGTTGTTATTGTTTATAACTGTCAGTGTGACAGTTAATTAATATTTCAAGTTTAAAAATAAAATATTAATAATTAAATTGTTTCATTTTGCTTTGTCTTTGGAATTTATCTCACCAAATACCACACGACCTCTCAGATTTTCTCAGATAAATTTTTATTTTGCACTCATTTTTTATGCTTTTAAGCAAAATCACTCAAGCAACCTGACATTAGGTAAAACCCCTCCTCCTTCGGAGTCGGGATTTACCACGCAGTTTGCTTTCGTGTTTGTTGCTAAGCAAAAAAAAAATCGTGCAAAATAAAAATTTATCGATAAAATCAGGAGGTCTTGTGATATTACTTCTGAATAATTCCAAACTTCAAGGCTTAAATAACCTATCTTTCTAAGTACGTTCCTAACTACTATACTAGACTTTCCAGGGCTTGTTTTCGTTTTTTTGCGTTCAGTATTATACTACATATGGAATATTCCGGTCTGACACACCGGCGTGTCTACTGGCGTACCATTTTTACCTCCCGCTACCCTTGGTAAGGGAGGTACAGGGATCGTGCTAAAAATCGCATATCGAGATTTTGGTAAATGACCACGTTTTAAGGTCCCTAGAATCCGTTTTTAACATTTTCACGATGATGTCTGTGTGTGTGTGTGTGTGTGTGTGTGTGTGTGTGTGTGTGTGTGTGTGTGTGTGTGTGTGTGTGTGTGTGTGTATGTGTGTGTGTGTGTGTGCGTGTGCGTGCGTGTGTGTGTGTGTGTGTGTGTGGATCCTCCACTCTTACTCAAATACTATAATTCAGAAAATTTTGAAACCTTGTATTTCGAACTTTTTCTGTAATGGAAAGAGCTCATTAGATTTTGGTGTAAATCGGATAACCGGAAATGGCACTTTACAAGAAGCTCAAAATAGTTTTTCTTCGAAAAATACCTTTAAATGTTATTTTTTCGACATTAATGTTATTATAAAAATTTAAGATTATTAAATTTTCTACAGATTTGCATTAATACTTCTTCTACATATTACATGGAAAAATTTATAAAATTATCTATAATTTAAATCCCGGAGCCTACGCTTTAAACAAACAATACTCCTTGGTAGTTATTCAAATGTATGTAACTGACAGATAAATGTCACTGTCAAAGAACTAATCATTTCAAATTAATAATAGACGTTTTAAAAAGTAAAATGTAAATAAAACAATAGGAAAGGAAATCAATACAGTTTCCAGCATATATAAATATGTAGGTATGTATTCAGAAATAAAAATTAATGTTTCGCCAAAAAGTTTAAGGTAATTCTCATTTTTGGATTAGTGAATTCTATTTTATCCACGCATTTAAAATTTAATCTTTATTTTATTAAATAAACTGCCAAAATTAGACTAAAATTCGCTAATCTAAAAATAAGTAAATAAATTAATAAATATATCATCACGGCTTATTACCCATTGCTAGGTGTTCCAATCTGCTTTGTACATAGATATCGGTAATGATAAAATATTTGCACCGTGCAAGCGCTTACCAGGCGTCACCTCATGGGCACTTTGGAGAGTGCACTACAGGGGTCAATTTTTTGTCAATCAAAATTGGAAATATTGGTTGGTCGGGATTGAACCCGGTTCCTCAGATTCGCGACCAGACACTTAGGCACGCGGCTACGAGACCTCATGGGGCCCTAAAGAAAGATTAGCTTAATCTATTTTGTGACTCGGGCGGTCCATGGCCACACCAGATTTTTACTTAAGTTAATTTGACAAATTTGCCTAGAAAATTTAAATACCGATTGCAGAAAATATGTAAAACTGTAAATTACTGTTTCACTTTATAAAAATAAACAAGAGCGATATATTTTCAGATCTTTGGAGGACAAGGAGAACAGAAAAACTAAATTTTCCTATTATCGGTGCAATACTTATATGTGCCTACAGCGTATCGCAGGAATTTTTCGTAATTGTATAGAAAATAAAGAAGAAAGTGTACAGTTCAACTTGTTAATGCATTTTTTATACCTTTGTACATTTTAATATATGAATTTAAATTACTTCCCTATATTTTATTTTTCATTTTTTGATAGTTAAAACTTAACTTTAATTTTATTGATATTTCGTTTAGTTTATATTTTGAGTAATAAAGTAACATAAACTGTGTAAAAAATATATAAATTTTATCAAAAGGACTCCTAGATATTATCCTAATCTTCAAAGACCATAAGGGTGATTAGATACACCCGGTCTGTGAAACCGGCGCAACTGCACGTGTTATAAATATTCACGCGAACACTGTAGGGTTAACCATAGTTAACGTCATTTTTATTCTCTTTTAATATTTATAGTTTAAATAAACATCTATTTTAATTAATAATAATTCTTTGATTTTTACTTTTCACCCATATAAATAAAAATGTTACAATATAATATAAAATACGTTCAGTCAATTATTGTTACTGGAGTTATGAACATATTTCAGACATAAAATGGTGAGGTGTTACCTTGGCCTCTCGCGGCCGTATTAGACAATATGTAGGTACTTATTCAGACATGTAATGGTGAGGTGGCACGTTGATCTCACACGGACGTATTGGACTTTTTTATTTAATATTACCGTGCTTCACCGATTGGTATTAACAACTGTACATTCAGTTTAAAATATCAGTTAATATTATGTTGTAGTCTTGAAACTGGGAGATGATTTCTTTAAATGCGTTATTCAGGATAGTCGGGTTTGTGCCATTTTTGTTGTATTCGCACATATCAAAGTGTATTTCTGGTATTTCAACTAGCCAGTGTGGGAAATTGGTTATTTTTAGATATCGATGTTTGGAATATTGTAATTTAAGGAGTTTACGAGATTTTTAATATGTGCTTGAAATGGGAAGAACTTTTTTAGGGTTGTTGTTGGGGATGATGTATCAAATAAGTGTGGAAAGGTTGGATGATTGTGTTGGCTTGCCATATTAGAAAGATACGATAGAGTTAATGATGTTCTACGGTCACTGAGTGATGGTTCATTCGCTTCGCAGTACATGCTTTCAATAGGGCTTGTTCTGTATGCGCCAGTTATTATTCGTAGTGCTGTATTATGAATTGTATTTAGGCATTTTAAGTTGTTACTTTTTGCTGTTCCATATACGATAGAGTCGTATTCCATTTTGCTTCTAATAGATAATTTGTATATTGTCAATAGTGAAGATCTGTCTGCTCTCCACTTATAATGAGATAGTGCTTTTGATATATATATATATATATATATATATATATATATATATATATATATATATATATATATATATATATATATATATAGTCTTCTAGAGCATTCAGCTGCAAGTGTTTTCGTATATACTTTCCACGTTAGTTTTTTGTCTAGCTTTACTCCGAGAAATCTTATTTCTTGTTCGTATGTAATATTTGTATTATTTAGTTTGATATCTGGATTGATTTGTCTGTTTTTGTGTCTGCCAAAATGTATTGCTTTAGGTTTTGTTTGCGAAAACTTGAAGCCAGTTTTGTTAGACCATTCATGAATTTTATTTATTACTTCTTGTAAGTGTTTTTGTATCCAATTTAAGTTTTTATTTTTATGATATATTATTAAATCGTCTGCATACATTAGCTGTTAATTATAATTCGGTATCTAGTTATGTACCTAATTGAAATAAAATTATATTCTATGTAAGAATAAATTAAGAAAACAAACACTCGGTATATATGTTCCATTTTCATATTAATTTTTTAAGTGATCGACGATCGACGACAGTCTTAGAATACTTTTAAAATTAATATCTCAAACATTTTTTGGAATTTTTTAATCGCGATTGAACGGTTTTTCTTAGATATTCATGCACTATTGTATACAATTATAATAAACCATTTGTTAATATACGCAAAGTCGAGAGTCTTGTCGAGACTCGAGACAAGACGAGACTGACTTCAAGTCTCGTCTCGACAAGACCAAGACAAGACCAATGTAGTCGAGACTAAGTCAAGACCAAGACAAGACCGACCTCAAGTCTTGTCTCGTCTCGTCTTGTGGCAACACTAGTTTTGGATTATATTTTAAAATAGTTTTTCATTAAAATCTATTATAGGCTTCAAATAAAGTACCATTTCTGGAAATTATGCAATGACCAAAAAGCGAGGTGCACAACTAGATGTTATAGTAGTCCTAAATACAAGATTACAGCTTACCGTTTTTGAGTTATGTGAGATACGTACAGACGTCACGACGAAATTAGTCAAAATGGATTCAGGGATGGTCAAAATGGATATTTCCGTTGAAAACCAAAATTTTTCGCGATTACAATACTCCCTTTACTTCGTACAAGAAAGTAAAAATGGCTGTGAGCTAAACAAGTAACAAAAATGTTGCAGATATGTTTACAAAATCATTAGGAGTAACTCGATTTGCCGAATAAAGAGAAAAAAATTGAGTTGCAGAACATTGTACCACGGAAGACTAGATTCCGGAAGGAGAATGTTGGAATATCAAATTGCGTATGTTTTTCATATATTAAATTTTACTTGTTGCTATGTATATAATAATGATTCACTTGTAATGAGAGTTCTGAGTAAGTAAATATCTTTAGTCGAAGTCCATAATTCTATATAATTTTAACACAAACGGTCAACCCGAAGTTATAAATTGAAATAACAAAAGCAGAAATAATTGTTAACCCTTTATCATTGAACACGAATTATAAATCACTCATATTCAACAGCACGACGTAGCGAGCAGTGTATTAACAATTCAGTGGTGACGCACCGTTTAACACTCTAGTGTGATCTTATTTACTGAACAACTCTTGAAGACAAGGGACTGGATCATTGCCGTTTTCAATACCTCCTTAAATTACATGCTTAGTTGGTTTCTGTTATAGTTTTTATTAAACGGTGTAATTCCGTCCTATAGACCGACGTCACCTTCTATGCATTATAATTTATGAAATCTGCAATAAGATAATCTCATTATGAAATAAGTTTTTAAACAAAAATTACTAATTTGTATTGTTACTAATTCATAAACTTGAAGTAGGTAGGTACAAGGTACTGAATGTATATACATTGATTTTTGGGATACCTATGTACATTACTCTGCCTGTTTTTTTAACATTTCACGTAAATAAATATTGGATTTAATGGAACAGTTTTTTATTCGTGTCTTGTATTTAACCTTTAATCTAAAATGTGGCATATAATTAAAGTTGGTATACGAGGTGGACGTTACCATTAGTGTGATAGTTCCGCAGTGATCTCTATTATACAAATGGATAGAATTTCACCGGTTGTACTTATTTCACGTATCAATTTTTTTCATAGATTAATATGTAAAGAAGGGATCGAGTATCTTCTGATTGTAATAATATTAGGTTTCTAATGATTTCATAGGTTAATATTTATTAAGAAGGGGTGAAATTCCTACAGATATCTGAAATTTATATCTTAAATATTGTCATTTGTTAATATTTATTAAGTAGAATTAGAGTAGTCATCTAATCAGCAATTTTTTGTGGAAAGGGTGAAGCAACAATGCTCCCAATGTTTATAATTATTGGTCAATAAGAGTGATGAAGAGGATTTAGTACCGCAATTTTTAATTTATTTTCTTATGATTTCATTTGCAAATTCATAACTACATTTCACGTAAGAAAATAAAAATAAATAATTTAAATTAGGGAAACCAAATTTTGTCGATAATAAATATATTTTTCTGTAAAAGTGTACAATGGGCTACTACCACTTTTCACTATAAATGTTTGCTAATACTACCAGACTTCATTATAAGGTATTATATTAAGAAAATTAGTTAATTTCACGCTAATTAGAGCAAAATTAATTTGTGGTGACACATTGGTCTCGCTCCTCCTCCAGATTTTAAAATTGTCCCTATCTGGACCTCTCATACATTTTCTGAATCATGGCACGAATCCATTATTGTCCCTATATTAAAACCGAACAAAAATAAAACAAATCCTGTAAATTACCGTCCCATATCATTAACAAATTACCTGAGCAAAATCATGGAAAAAATAATAGCACGTAGAATGAACTGGTATTTAGAGAAACAAGAGTTAGTCATAAACACAAACTGGATTTCGAACAGGACGGACCACAATAGATAACCTAGTTATTCTTACTTCAGAAACATATGATCGCAGTCCTTTTCGACCTCGAAAAGACATACGATATGACATGGAAATTTAATATCTTAAAAACTGCAAAACAATACGGAATAGAAGGAAATACCCTTCACTTTATAAAAAACTTTCTAACTGATAGAAAATTCAAAATCAGCGCAAACGGAATATTTTCAGAGATGAAACCTAAAGAAAATGGCATACCTCAGGAATCTACCTTAAGTGTAACGTTATTCTTAATTGCAATCAACACAATAGCAAAAAGTATACATAGCCCTGTCAAATTTCTAATGTATGCAGACGATTTAATAATATATCATAAAAATAAAAACTTAAATTGGATACAAAAACACTTACAAGAAGTAATAAATAAAATTCATGAATGGTCTAACAAAACTGGCTTCAAGTTTTCGCAAACAAAACCTAAAGCAATACATTTTGGCAGACACAAAAACAGACAAATCAATCCAGATATCAAACTAAATAATACAAATATTACATACGAACAAGAAATAAGATTTCTCGGAGTAAAGCTAGACAAAAAACTAACGTGGAAAGTATATACGAAAACACTTGCAGCTGAATGCTCTAGAAGACTATATATATATATATATATATATATAGTCTTCTAGAGCATTCAGCTGCAAGTGTTTTCGTATATACTTTCCACGTTAGTTTTTTGTCTAGCTTTACTCCGAGAAATCTTATTTCTTGTTCGTATGTAATATTTGTATTATTTAGTTTGATATCTGGATTGATTTGTCTGTTTTTGTGTCTGCCAAAATGTATTGCTTTAGGTTTTGTTTGCGAAAACTTGAAGCCAGTTTTGTTAGACCATTCATGAATTTTATTTATTACTTCTTGTAAGTGTTTTTGTATCCAATTTAAGTTTTTATTTTTATGATATATTATTAAATCGTCTGCATACATTAGAAATTTGACAGGGCTATGTATACTTTTTGCTATTGTGTTGATTGCAATTAAGAATAACGTTACACTTAAGGTAGATTCCTGAGGTATGCCATTTTCTTTAGGTTTCATCTCTGAAAATATTCCGTTTGCGCTGATTTTGAATTTTCTATCAGTTAGAAAGTTTTTTATAAAGTGAAGGGTATTTCCTTCTATTCCGTATTGTTTTGCAGTTTTTAAGATATTAAATTTCCATGTCATATCGTATGTCTTTTCGAGGTCGAAAAGGACTGCGATCATATGTTTCTGAAGTAAGAATAACTAGGTTATCTATTGTGGTCCGTCCTGTTCGAAATCCAGTTTGTGTTTATGACTAACTCTTGTTTCTCTAAATACCAGTTCATTCTACGTGCTATTATTTTTTCCATGATTTTGCTCAGGTAATTTGTTAATGATATGGGACGGTAATTTACAGGATTTGTTTTATTTTTGTTCGGTTTTAATATAGGGACAATAATGGATTCGTGCCATGATTTAGAAAATGTATGAGAGGTCCAGATAGGGACAATTTTAAAATCTGGAGGAGGAGCGAGACCAATGTGTCACCACAAATTAATTTTGCTCTAATTAGCGTGAAATTAACTAATTTTCTTAATATAATACCTTATAATGAAGTCTGGTAGTATTAGCAAACATTTATAGTGAAAAGTGGTAGTAGCCCATTGTACATTTTTACAGAAAAATATATTTATTATCGACAAAATTTGGTTTCCCTAATTTAAATTATTTATTTTTATTTTCTTACGTGAAATGTAGTTATGAATTTGCAAATGAAATCATAAGAAAATAAATTAAAAATTGCGGTACTAAATCCTCTTCATCACTCTTATTGACCAATAATTATAAACATTGGGAGCATTGTTGCTTCACCCTTTCCACAAAAAATTGCTGATTAGATGACTACTCTAATTCTACTTAATAAATATTAACAAATGACAATATTTAAGATATAAATTTCAGATATCTGTAGGAATTTCACCCCTTCTTAATAAATATTAACCTATGAAATCATTAGAAACCTAATATTATTACAATCAGAAGATACTCGATCCCTTCTTTACATATTAATCTATGAAAAAAATTGATACGTGAAATAAGTACAACCGGTGAAATTCTATCCATTTGTATAATAGAGATCACTGCGGAACTATCACACTAATGGTAACGTCCACCTCGTATACCAACTTTAATTATATGCCACATTTTAGATTAAAGGTTAAATACAAGACACGAATAAAAAACTGTTCCATTAAATCCAATATTTATTTACGTGAAATGTTAAAAAAACAGGCAGAGTAATGTACATAGGTATCCCAAAAATCAATGTATATACATTCAGTACCTTGTACCTACCTACTTCAAGTTTATGAATTAGTAACAATACAAATTAGTAATTTTTGTTTAAAAACTTATTTCATAATGAGATTATCTTATTGCAGATTTCATAAATTATAATGCATAGAAGGTGACGTCGGTCTATAGGACGGAATTACACCGTTTAATAAAAACTATAACAGAAACCAACTAAGCATGTAATTTAAGGAGGTATTGAAAACGGCAATGATCCAGTCCCTTGTCTTCAAGAGTTGTTCAGTAAATAAGATCACACTAGAGTGTTAAACGGTGCGTCACCACTGAATTGTTAATACACTGCTCGCTACGTCGTGCTGTTGAATATGAGTGATTTATAATTCGTGTTCAATGATAAAGGGTTAACAATTATTTCTGCTTTTGTTATTTCAATTTATAACTTCGGGTTGACCGTTTGTGTTAAAATTATATAGAATTATGGACTTCGACTAAAGATATTTACTTACTCAGAACTCTCATTACAAGTGAATCATTATTATATACATAGCAACAAGTAAAATTTAATATATGAAAAACATACGCAATTTGATATTCCAACATTCTCCTTCCGGAATCTAGTCTTCCGTGGTACAATGTTCTGCAACTCAATTTTTTTCTCTTTATTCGGCAAATCGAGTTACTCCTAATGATTTTGTAAACATATCTGCAACATTTTTGTTACTTGTTTAGCTCACAGCCATTTTTACTTTCTTGTACGAAGTAAAGGGAGTATTGTAATCGCGAAAAATTTTGGTTTTCAACGGAAATATCCATTTTGACCATCCCTGAATCCATTTTGACTAATTTCGTCGTGACGTCTGTACGTATCTCACATAACTCAAAAACGGTAAGCTGTAATCTTGTATTTAGGACTACTATAACATCTAGTTGTGCACCTCGCTTTTTGGTCATTGCATAATTTCCAGAAATGGTACTTTATTTGAAGCCTATAATAGATTTTAATGAAAAACTATTTTAAAATATAATCCAAAACTAGTGTTGCCACAAGACGAGACGAGACAAGACTTGAGGTCGGTCTTGTCTTGGTCTTGACTTAGTCTCGACTACATTGGTCTTGTCTTGGTCTTGTCGAGACGAGACTTGAAGTCAGTCTCGTCTTGTCTCGAGTCTCGACAAGACTCTCGACTTTGCGTATATTAACAAATGGTTTATTATAATTGTATACAATAGTGCATGAATATCTAAGAAAAACCGTTCAATCGCGATTAAAAAATTCCAAAAAATGTTTGAGATATTAATTTTAAAAGTATTCTAAGACTGTCGTCGATCGTCGATCACTTAAAAAATTAATATGAAAATGGAACATATATACCGAGTGTTTGTTTTCTTAATTTATTCTTACATAGAATATAATTTTATTTCAATTAGGTACATAACTAGATACCGAATTATAATTAACAGCTATGCGTTTTTTTCAATAGCACTAGGTAAACAGTAAAATCTAGAGATTACTAAATATAGAACAACAATGAAGTTGATATTACATTATTTGGAAATACATTATTCATTATTTTCATGTTATTTTATGCGTGTTTCGATGTGAAGTTATAATATTACCACATGAAAATTAAGAAAATTCTGTTATGAATTGTAATAAAATAAAGTGAGGAACATTCATTCATATACTTATTATAGATCTGAGAGATTCAAAATGTAAAGATTAGAGAAGAAAGTTTAAGTAGGCATAAATGAAATTCTTGGAAATATCCATTGCTTTGTCCTTCCTTCCGCTTTAGTTTTATGGACACTATGGTCTTACCCATCAGAACAGTCAACTCAAGGTTAAACTTTTAAATAAAGCATTGGTGAAAATTGAAAATATAAAACGAAACGTATGCGCAATTGGCTATATTATGGGTTACATTTTTAAGAATCCTTTTGTATAATAAAATAATAATTATTTTCAATTTCAAATAAATTATTTAGGTGAAATAAGGAGCACATCTGTTGAAAATATACAATATGTTTTTTTAAAAAAACTGGTTTCCCTAAGGACTTAAGGTCGTAAAATCTTTGTCGACCTTTTCCATTATCACAATTCCAAGAATTACAACAGATTTTTTTTGTAAATATATGAAAAATACTTTATATTTGAAGTGAACATTACACATGTTTCAATACAGCAGCACTATGTCGCAAATACAGTAAGAACAGTATTAAGTTATATATAAATAAAATAATTACAAAAATTACAAGAAAATAAAATATTGTAATTGAGTTTCTTTTTTCTTTCAAATATGATATTTTACATTGTAGGTAGGTATAACTTTTGTGCTGTTAGGAAATTGAAAATAATTTTAGTCAACTTGAAAATTCAATTTTGTTAGTACATTTCATAGGATATAAATAAAATTACAAATTTTTAAATATTCGGTTAGTTTTTATCCTACGTATACATTGAAATTTAACGGTTTATTGGTTTTTGAATTTATCTATTATATTAATATCTTTGCAGTAAATATGCTTTTATTGGATTATTTGTGTATATGTTACAAGAATACGAGTATTATGCCTATTTTGTAATGTTTATAATTTTTGGAAATTTAAGTTAAGCTTCCAGCCTAATTTGCGAATTTCTAATAGTGTTTGAATTTTTAAATATACATAATGTTTCAGGAACAAAAGATTAAAAATTAATATGTTTATTATTTTATGAATTTTCAAACAGCTTTAATAGCATTGCTCTTAGTTTTTGAAGCACTTTTATAAAATATTTTGAAAAAATAACGACGAACTGAAGTCGAGAGTCTTGTCGAGACTTCAAGACTTTCTCGACAAGACTCGATATTGGTCTCGTCTCGTCTTGACTTTTTAGTCGAGACCAAAATGATGGTCTTGTCTCGACAAGACCGAGACGAGACAAGACCAAGACTGGTCTTGGTCTTGCGGCAACACTATCCAAAACTTTTCAAATTATGTCAAATGGAATAACGTGGTAGATTTTGGTTAAAACAGGCTAACCGGAAGTGATATATTACCTGAAGTTGTTACCGGTTGTTTTGAATAACATGGTTTCATTTTGATTTTAGAAAAAATGCTTCAAATATGAGTTTTAGAAAATTAAATTCTGCGTCTAGCACATAAAGTATTATTAAATAAGCCCTTTGTATAAGCGAGATATGTAAATTTAAAACATATACTTTTTGGTTTTTGTAATGAAGCTTGCTATGGATTAACACAAAAATAACAAAAAAATAAAAAATAGATGTTAATGTCAAATTACGTCAAATACTTGCAATTTTATAATTGGGTCTATACTTCATATTGGTCTTGCTTACAAGGAAGTCGTGTGGTGTCCACATCAGATTTTTTAAATTTGAGGTAAGACCTTCTCTAGTACAACTATACATTTTTTTTATTAGGAATGCAGCAAATAGCACATAGCTTCAACCTGCAATCACAGGATCGGGAAGAAAATAATGTTTTATTTTCTGGTATGTTATTCCTGGTTTATGCAGACAATTAAATTATAAAACTGAATAAAGCAAGTAGAAACAATTGTTATCAATGACAACGTTTATGCAGCTAAACTGAAGTACAAAACTAACGAAACCAAATTAAGAAGTTGATTATTTTCAAATAGTGGTTTTATTTTATAATTTCTTAGTATTGCGCCTGCGCCAATGAAAATGTACAACAACACCAAAGTTTCTGTAGAGAAGAGCGACGAACTACTAGTTAGAATTATTCAACAATTTTTATATCTATGATTTTTGTATCCTATGTATAGGTATAAATATAATATATAACGTACTGCAATTTCACCTTAATAGGTTTATACGAAATGTTAAACATAAAATTTTTAATTTAAATTTACTGCATAAACGACGTTATTATAATTTAGTTTCTTCATTTAGTGGCTTAATGTAACTTTATAATTTATATGCTGCATTAGTAATTCAAATATAACTTTGTTTTCTTATTGCAATGTAATAAATTTATTTATAACACAGAGTCGATTATTCTTCTTCAGAGTAAAGCAAGCGGAAGATTATTTTTACAAGAAGGCTTCTTCCAAATGTAAGGCAATATTTTTATTAATCAACAAGAATTGGAACTACCAGAAAGTGTTATTAGTAAAACCATGCATCTAGAGAAGGCAGACGCATTGTTGAATTTCATATTTGTTTGATTATTTAAAATAAAATTAATATTAATAATGAATAAACGTGATGCACTTTAAACAAAATGAATATGATAAAAACAATAAAAATGGGCGTAAAATCAATATTTATTCGACGACGCAATATGTGTAATACTTCATTTTAACTATATTCTGAAAACAATTCAGAAAAAAGTAGCCGTCAACGAAAGTTGCACTTCTTGGAATAATGAACGTAGGTAGCTAGGTAGCAGTTTTGCTCACACGGAATCGTTCTTGTCTTCTGTAAACATTCCTGCTATAAATAAAAGACATTACTCAAAACTGTATAATACTGTATGTAAACAGCACGGCAAAATACAGAACAGGCTATAAAGAAAGCGGTTATCTGCGATGGTAGAAAAACCAAAATTTAACTTTTTAGAAAACAGAATGTCGTAACCATATTTTAAGAAACATGTGCAATAAATTAAAAGACATAAGTAAGCAAACAAAAATGGATCCGGCTTTATAAAGAAAAATTTTGGTCTATCGAGTGGGACATAATATCCTTTCCGTTTAAAAAATATTGGAGACAAAATTATTAACGGCCAGCTAAATTTGAACTGTGCTATATTTGACTTATAACCCTCTACCGTATAGTAGAATCAACAAAGCCAGCTAAATTTGAACAATGTTAAGTCTATTGATGCATTTATCCAGTTTTTCCCAAAAATGTGACTTATAATATAGTTTACCTCTTGGGTACAGGTATATGATATACTCATAAATAAAATTAATTTATTTCGTCATTTTGCAGTATTGACATTCAAATAATATTTCTTACAAATGTTAACTTTATAAGGAGATTAACATATTTCGCTTGAAATAATGCTTGTATAGCTACAATGCAACTAGAAATCTAACACATAATTTATATTATATTAATTGTATTCGAATGGCAATGGTACAGTTTTAGATTTTAGAAAACGTTCCACATAACATTTTTGAGCAAAATATATTGAAATCATTCGGCATTGGCCTCTCGCCTTTGCATTGCGTTGTATGTCTGACTCATTAATTTTTCTTTTCCTAGTAGTAAGAGTCCACAGATCCGGATTACAGTTCGCTGCCTGCGACAGCATGCGGTTTTAACCTTTCGAGTGCACAACCTATTTTTGTAACACGTGCGTATAATGATTTCTTTACTTCATTATAACCCCATCAATATTTTCAGTGTTAATAATATGATTGGAAAATAATATAAGGAAAATAATAAATTATTATATAAGTTTAAATCACTTATAACTTTACACAAATTATTTATTTGTTCAATTTAGATTAGACATAAAAAAACAATTTCTTTTACTAATATTTAGCAATAGGTACATAATGTTTTGCGATTTAGATTTCTTGGACAATTGTAGTACTTTTAACGTTTGTGCAAGCACATGCATATTCCGGACACGGTCAATTGGACGAGAACAACTGGGCGATGGTTATCTGAGCAATAGATGCGTAGAATTACAAAATTGTGCGTTAGGTTAGGTGATGTTATGTTAAGGTATGTTTACAAAAATCAGAGTTTTATTTTTAACTATTTTTCATATTGTAAAAATTATCAACAAATTGTATGCCTGGATGACCGTCGCTATTCCAATAGGTGCGTTTTCATTGACCGGTAACGGCGCCAATCATTTGAACGATCGAAAACTAAGCGATAGTCAACAGAGCGATAGACAATTAGGCGCCGGACAACTAGAATATAGAATAATAGATGTGTATAATTACAAAATTGTGCGTAAAGCCTTTTTGACTCGATCATAAATTATTATCAAATTTGTTAATAAAATTGGAAACAAATTGTTTTCATTGGAAACGAATCTTATAACAAATAGTTTTTCCATTCCTTCACAAATTTTATTATAAATCTGTTTAACACGATTACAGAATTATGACCGTATAATACGAGATTTGATATGAAATTAATCTAGAAAAATTATGTATTTTCTCTTACAGTCGTCTCATAACCTTATAACTTATCTTTGCCTTACAGTATGAAGAACTCTATTCTTAAACGTAAAACATTACACACTGATTTAGGTATTATAGCTAAAAAAAAAAAAAATTTGTATGTAACTTTTTTATTTGAACATTACTCTCGACAAATAACACTTAGTGTAGGAATTATTTGAAAAAGAAAAAAAATCTGTTGTGGCCAGCACAATTATCGTATCTTTTACACTCATAAAAATTTTAATGTATATCTATTCTATACATATATTTAGATTGTTTATATTAAATTAATTTTATAAGAAAGTTCTCTCCCACTCTTCTAAATGTTCGAGGTTCTTCCAGTTCATTGACGGAAATGGCGGTATTTCGGAATAGCAGTGCCGACTTAATACATTCTGCCGCCCGGGGCTAACTTTTAAAAACAGCCAATATTGAAAAATAAAAATCGTTTTTTACCTTCCGTCACCTTTAGGTAAGGAAGGTATTATCTTTGGTCAAAAAATTCGGTGGTGAGTTTTTAATGAATAAGCACGTTTTAAGGTCCCTAGAATAGGATTTTACTATTTTTACGATGATGTCTGTATGTGTGTATGTGTGTGTGAATGTATGTGGGTCCGTGTGTGTGTGTATGTAACAAAATTTTCGTCTGCGATAACTCTAATACTAGAATTCCAAAAATTATAGTTCTTTCGTATTCCTCTTCGTTGCATCCATATGAAGAGCTGATTAGATTTTGGTTATAATTGGTCAACCGGAAGTACCTTCATTTGAAGATTTTAACAGTTTTTCTTGATAAAACGATGTTAAATAACATTTTTTCACATTTAATGTTATTATAAATATTAAAGAACATTTTATTCTCTATACGATTTGACTGCATTTTATACTTCATATTAAATAGATATAGAGTTATAAAATTATAAAGAAATTAAATTTCATATATATTAGTCAGCTTTGCTATAACTCTGGAAACAGCTGCGATACATTAAGAAAATTCTGATTGAAAGGTGTCAGTGTCAATTGACATATTCGTAGTATATTTGTGTTATAATTTTAATCGAAACCTCGAAATATAGGATATTTTTGTTCGAAACTTTCTGTATGGAATTTGTGTAAAATACATATAACTGTCGAAAGGTAATGTACATACAAGAAATTGAGAATCTTTTGCAAGGAACTTTCTGTATGGATTTTATAGAAAATACAAAGGCATTTATGAAAATTATACCGGTAGGTACCGCATCTACTGACTGTGTTCGAAAACACGAGTGGTAAAAAGTTACCGTGTTCGAAAATTGTACAATATCTACCAGATCCATCTACAGGATTCATGAAGAATCTAATCTCAAAAAAAGGTAGTCATGCAAAGCGAAGCGCGCGCGTTAAAAGTTTGTTAACTATATCAAATTTCTAACCTGTTTCAAATTTTCAATTTTTTTTATAGGTTATGGATCTACCTTGTGTACCACTTGCGTTCTTAAAATATCGATTCAGGTAGCTATAACCTGATAAACAGCTGTTTACTAGTAACAGTTCACTGGTAGAATTTTTGTATAACTGACGGAAGGTAATGTGCTGGCCACATCAGATTTTTTAACATTAAACTGTTATATAAAGTCAAATAAGTGCCAGTACTTCAATCTTTTGATTAATTAGTTACATACTAACTGTTAGGTAAAGTTATCCAGGAGATAATATCTGTCAAATATTTCGTCTTTTAATTACTCTTATACTAAGTAGTTGGTTGAAAGATAAAAAAAAATTTTTTTGGTAACTTGTTCTGAAATAACTAGCGTCACTTTATTTACATACCAAAGGAACACAGTGTTTGCTTTGGATTTCTAAATTTTCTAGTCTGTAACTGTCATGTCAGTTATATACTATACTTGTATAGTTGAAAAATTAAAGATAAAAGAATACGTTCCAATTTTAGTAGAAAAGAAATTATAATTCTAGTTGACTAAGTGATAGAGACCAAACATGTTACAGAGAAGGAGACAATGGATGCAATAACATGGAGACAATAGGAAAAGGCTTGATAAAAGTTTGAAATATTATTTAACAGTAAAAGTAGTACTATAGCAAGATCAGTCAAAACGTTAACAGTCAAGTATGAGGGAATAAAAAAGGATATGAAAAATTATTTATAACCGACTTTGAAACAAAGTTATTACCGGTATTAAGTGTAGCCGTATAATGTATACCTACTTCTAATGATAGTGTTGCTGTAGATCTTTACGATTTTAATGAATGTAACATATTAATATCAAGTATTATCAAAAAAAAAAATTAATACTATTTAATTATAGTACAAACATAATCATGTGTTGAAATAAGAGGCAACGAAAATACTTTATTAGGCAACCACCACCATTGTCAGTACGTTTTTATAAATATTTTGAAGTGAAATAATTATTAATTTGGAATACATTTTCACACTATTACAGTTCGCACATTGCTTAAACATTTAATGAAATAAAGCCCTTTCTGTTTCAAAATAATTCTTCACGATCCCCACCTTGAATAAAATATTTAACATTTTTACTTACTATATCATTTTGATTTTTTTTATATATGTATAGCTGTTGGTTGAATGTCTATAGGACAGAGAACAAGAGAAAATCTAGCAATGCTATAAAAATTTGCAAATAATTTGTTCATTTCTTTTTCACTCGTCGGTAATCGAAGATATTAATTTTTTATTTCTGTAATATTTAGCTTCAGTAACTTTTTATGGCCAGTTGCACCACTTATAGTTAATGCATTAACCAGGAGTTAACATAAAAAATGCGTATCTAAATTTTTACAGTAATATTTAAAACTCATTTGACATTTAGTTTCGACACTGCAATGGGGAACAGTCGCCGTCGCCGCTGCGCTGACTCAACGTCTAAGTTTAGCGTGACATAATTGCCGCGGGTGAACGTGCAACGTAAACAGACATTCTCAGACCTGCTTAATTACTTGGGTGGCGTGATCATTTGTACTCGATGATTTTATAGTGTAGAAGAGTATATAAACCCACCAGGGAAGGCAGCCGAGCAGTCTGATATAAACAAGCGTCGTGAAATGAATGGTTGGTGATATAAACAAATAGTCATGTGTGATGAGCATAAATAAATGTAGTTATATAAATAAGTGAAATAAATATTATTCAAATAAATAATCTTAGACCCAGTTGCATAAAACATTGTTAACTTTAATCACGTTGTTAACTTTGACAAGGCTCGTTTTCCAATGAATTTTTGATACGTAGCCATGGTTACAGTGTGTAGTTAAACACATAATTAGCTAACAACGTTTTATGCAACTAGCCCTTAGTGTTTACTGTTTAAATGTTTTATAATATTCTTAGTCTTTGAATTAGTATTTCATATTTCTTTAACCATAATAATCGTTATTTATCGTTTTAATAATCATTTATTGTAATAAATAATAATTCTTTGATTTTTACACTAACAGTCCATTTGAGCGCATTGCGATTGACGTGGCCGGACCATTTCCAGAAAGTGACGACTGATATAAATATATCGTGGTTGTCATAGACTAATTCACCAAGTGGGTTGAAGCCTATCCATTACCTAACCAGGAAGCCACCACGGTCGCTGAAACTTTAGCCAAAGAATGTACATTTCGATTTGCTGTACCACGTGAACTTCACTCTGATCGGGGAAGAATTTTTGAGTATACAGTTTTCCAAAATACCTGTAAGATATTAGAAATACATGAAAGCAGAACAACTGCATTACATCCGCAGTCTGAAGGCATGGTTAAACGAATGAACAGAACGATCAACCGATAATTGTTGAAGGTAGTCTCCAACCACCAAAGAGATTGGGACCGACATCTTTATATGATCCTGATGGCTTATCGTTCATACGTGCATGAAACAACAAGGCAAACTCCTACGAACATCTTATTCGGGACTGAATTCCGCTTGCTATGCGACTTGGTCGGCATTAAACCTGGGGAAGACCTGGCAGAGGAAGATTACGTTGCAGACTTACGAAAAAGAATCGATGACATTCATGAATAAGTCCGTACGTACATTTAAGCTGCCAACGACCGAATAAAGGATCGATATGATATCAAGGCCGAAAAAGGTGGATATCAACCTGGCGACTTATAGGCCTATTCTGTAAAATATTCGCTTAACGAATCGTTATCATAACGAAATCGTTATTATGAAATTCGTTATGTCTATTTAACGACAATCGTTATCTTCGTAACCGTATTCTGTAAAATATAATAACATTGAGAACAAGTTAAGATCTTTATTTCCCAAAATCAAATTATAATAATTTTAAATGAAATATATAAAATAATTTAATATCACTCACAAAACTTCTAGGTTAGATAACTTCTGGCAAAACCACCTGTCAGCCTGCTAAGTGACAGACTCTTTCTTCTTCTTGTTGTGGACTATGCTAGAGCTACTTCCAATCTGTAGAAAAATTGTGAAGTTTATGCTAGACGCTAGGAATATATATTTATTAAATTATTTTAATATTACCTTGCAAAAATACTGTATTATGGCGGGTTTTTGAGATGGTGGTTTTGTAAATCTTTATAATATATCTAACAAAGATATTATTCAAGCTATTAATGATATCAAACCGTCCCGTACTCCTGGTCCTGACAACATTCCCGCTTATATTTTAAAGGGATGTCGTGACTTGTTCGTTCGTCCTCTTCACATCTTATTCAATCTCTCTTTAACTACTAATACCTTTCCTTTTTCTCTTAAAACTTCTTTTGTTACACCTGTATCTAAATCTGGCGACAAATCTGATGTATCCAATTACCGACCTATCTTAATCTTTCTAAAATCTTTGAATCTGTTATTTATAATCACATATATAACGAAACGCAGAAATACATATCTCCACAACAACACGGTTTTATGAAATGTAGATCGACTACTACAAACCTTGTGAATTTTACTGACAAAACTACAAGAGCGCTTCGTGATAATAAGCAGATAGATGTAATCTACACCGATTTCGCTAAAGCATTTGACAAGCTTAACCATAATATCCTTCTATATAAACTTTCTCATAATTTTAACTTTTCCCTTAATCTTATAGCTTTGCTTTCTTCATATCTCTCAAACAGAAAAATGCAAGTGCATCATAATAACTATCATTCTAGCACATACATGCCAACTTCTGGTGTTCCACAGGGCTCCAACCTTGGACTCTTGCTATTTATACTTTTCATCAATGACATCACTACCAGTGTTAAACACTCTAATTTATTTCTTTATGCCGACGATATGAAGATATCTAAAATTATAAATTCACCTGAAGATAGTTTCAGGCTGCAAGATGATTTAAACAACATTCTACTGTGGTCCAAATCTTGTAAACTACGTTTCATTATTCAAAAATGCAAAATTATGACATATTCAGTGAAAAACTCTTTTACATCTTACACTTATAAAATGGATCACCATGTGCTAGATCGAGTCACTGAGTTTAAAGATCTAGGAATCATTTTTGATGTTAAGCTCTCTTTCATTCCACATATAAATTACACTGTAAAATCGGCTTACAAAACACTAGGTTTTATAATTCGTAATTGTCGTCTTTTTGTAAGTTAAAAACCTTAAAAACTTTGTACTTCTGCTTTGTGCGCTCAAAACTAGAATACTGCTTACAGATATGGAATCCTATATATGAGGTTCATAGCAATATTATCGAAAAGATACAAAAGAAATTTGTAAAGTATTGTTATTTTAAAATTTACGGGGTTTACCCTACCCATGAGACATCATACAATAACATGCTACTGACTTTCAATCTGATTTCGTTAGAAAATAGGAGAATAATGCAATCTTCTATCTATTTATATAAGCTAGTGAATAATTTTATAGACGATTCCATTTCTTTAGGTAGTATTCCATTCTCCGTTCCACGATTACCATCGAGAAACAAGAATACATTTAAATGTATATTTGTACGTACTAATTATAAAGCTAGATCGCCCATCAGGCATTTATGTTACATTTTTAATAGTTTATCTACGGAAATAGATATTTTTCATTTAACTCCAAGACGCTTTAAGCAAGCATTGATAAACTTGTTTTTATAGTATTATTTCATTGTTATTTTTTTTATGTTTAATCTACATTTTTTTTGTGTAGAAACATTGGTTGTAAGTGTATTTGTATATATTTTGCATCCACCCCGTATTTGGGATCTTGATCCTGTGGATGGATGGGTTACTTTCAATAAATAAATAAATAAATAAATAAATAAATAAATAAATAAACAAACAAACAAACAAACAAACAAACAAACAAACAAATAAATAAATAAATAAATAAATAAATAAATAAATAAATAAATAAATAAATAAATAAACAAATAAATAAATAAATAAATAAATAAATAAATAAATAAATAAATAAATAAATAAATAAATAAATAAATAAATAAATAAATAAATAAATAAATAAATAAATAAATAAATAAATAAATAAATAAATAAATAAATAAATAAATAAATAAATAAATAAATAAATAAATAAATAAATAAATAAATAAATAAATAAATAAATAAATAAATAAATAAATAAATAAATAAATAAATAAATAAATAAATAAATAAATAAATAAATAAATAAATAAATAAATAAATAAATAAATAAATAAATAAATAAATAAATAAATAAATAAATAAATAAATAAATAAATAAATAAATAAATAAATCACTATTCAACATAACAGTAATTTTAGTATGACACAAATAAAAAATTAATTATTAACAGAACGTTTTTGTAACGAATGATTTTTTCGGTCCTTAAAATATAACGATATTGTGTTGTACTGTACTGATATTGTACAATCCAGTATACAGACTTAGTTGTTCTAGTAGTTTTGACATATCCAATAAATCAGATGGAAAAGCTAATGTATAAAATTCATTATACATAATAATACATGGTGGCAGCGGTATTACGAAAAAATAGGTCGTTCTAGCTGAATATGATGCATGGTATTTGGCAACCTCCGGAGCCATTTAATTTTTCAAATTTAAATGAATGGCCAGGATGGTTAAGTATATTTAGGAGGTATAAAGAAGCTTCAGGTCTTCTTCTAAAATCGGCAACTCAACAAAAAAGTGCTTTTATATAATCCGTCACTCAATAAGTTCGTAGGATGACATATAGATACTGTCATTATTGACATATCCATATGATTTTAAGGAAGTACCAACCTTCAAACGATACATGTCAAAATTTTATGATAATATGGCGTTTAGTTTACAAGTTACAGTGGTTTTAGGGACGCTACTTTTGTAATTTTCAATACAATGGAAAAATCTGAATTTCGTGTTTTAATAAAACATTGCTTTTTAGTGGAAAAAATACCGTTCAAGCAAAGCAATGGCTTGACAAGTGTTATTCGAACTCTGCTCCATCGAGACAAATAGTGGAGAAAGGGCTTGCTGATTTTAAACGCGGCCGTACAAACACCGATGGTGCTGAACGCTCTGGTCGCCCAAATTCGGCAGTTGTTCCAGAAAACATAAAAAGTCTACAAAATGGTTTTGGTCGATCGTAAATTGAGATAGCTGACACTTTATAGATATCAGGAGGCAGTATATTCACCATTTTGCATAAACATTTGAGCATGAGAACGCTCTGTTCGAAATGTGTACCTCGTTTTCTCACAGACAATCGAACACAATTGGCGAAAAACTGAACTATAGATGGCAGACCGGAAGGTAGCAAGATGGCGAAGGAATAAGGAGAGTTCTCTCGTTCCTTATTGCTGGCAATATGCATTGCAAAGTGCATAGTATTTAATATGGAGAAAATTAACAAATATAAATTATATTTATGAATACATTGCTTCTGCACGTCCTATAAAGGAAGATGAAGCAGTTTTTAAAGCTGTACATGTATTGCTTTGTGGAATAAAAGATTATGAATCAGGTACAATACTGGGATCTTGTTTAAAAACCAGTCATTTGAGTGGAGATCCTCATGTGATTGAAATTTTAATAAATGAGAATATAAATTACTGGAAAGCAAATTTAGTTGTAGAGCAGAATTGGGAGGCAAATGCATACATATTTTTGCAGTTTTGTTGCATATAAACAGGATAGTAAAAATCAAAACTACATTTATTGTTTTACAACAAAAATTATCATTATTATTATGCTATTAATTTATTTGTTTATGGATTTGTGTATTACAGAGAAGCAGAAATAGAAAAATTAAGTTGTACAGATTTGGAACAAGTAAGGGGAAAACTCATTAAAAAGGATGATATACAATAAATAAATAAATATACCATCACGGCATATTACCCATTGCTGGGTGTGCCAATCTGCTTTGTTCGCAGATATCGATAATGATGATGACATATTCGTACCGTGCGGGCGTTTACCAGGTGTCACCTCACGGGCACTCATTGCTGGCGTAGAGAGTGCTCCACAGGGGCCAGTTTTGTGCTATTTAAATAAGAAGGATTTTGGGATCCCATTTTAAAAAAGAAAAAAATAGAACCGATGGAAGACGTCAAAACTATAAAGGCCTGTGTCCACGATCCTAGAAATCGATCCAAGTTGTCGGATACAGTCCGCAATTCGATAACTCGGATCGTGGACACTATCAACTCGGACGCAAAAATCGAATAGAAAACTAGAATGGAAAAATGCGTTCTGTCCCATTTTTTCGTACAAGTTGCTAATTTAATTTACATGTTACCAATTTAAAATCTTGACGTTTGGTGTTTGATAAGCTTAAAAATTACAAAGTTATAAAATATTACCTAATTTTACTCATTTTTGATAAGTTATAAATAATTAGAATAATTATTTGAGATCCAACCTAAATGTTTAAATCGTAGAAATGGGCTTTAGGATCCAGGACAAATTTATTTAAACGAAGAAAGAATTGTGAAAAATTCATGGACCTCGCTGGGATTCGAACCCAGAGCCTCCCAATCTCTAGCCGGGCGCTCTACCAATGGAGCCACAGGCCGAAAATGTGTTTTTAAGACTTAATCTAACAGAAAAGCAAAAAATGAATATATAAGGACGAAGAAGATGCCTTTAATAAACAATTTATATCTAGACAAAATATCATATCTCAATCAGCGTTATCAGCGGGATGGAGAGTCAGTCGACAAATTTATTACGTCTTAGCACGCTCTTACGGAACACTGCGATTACGTTGAGTTGAAAAATGAATTAATCAAAATGAGCAAAAATCTACAGCTACGTAACGATTTGACCATAGATATTGCTACCCAAATAGTTCGACAAGCTGAACAAGTCAAACAACAATTGCTGCAATTATTAACCGATCAGATTAATATAAAAACGGAAATGGATCGTGTAAAGTCTGAGGAGAAGATAGAATTCTTTAAACAGAAGTGAAATAGTAATACAAAATATTAGAAAAATGAAAAACAAAATAAAGAATCCAATAAGAAGTGTGGAAGATTTCTAGAGGATATTCATTCTTATAAAATGCGTCCAGCTATAAAAGCTACTTGTTTTAAATGCAAAAAGGAGGGGCACTATGTAAAAGCATGTAAAAATAAAGAAAACGTCAACATCATAAATGAAACACAAAATGTGTTTATTGGAACAGCATAAGAAAATCGTAATTCATTAAAATAAAAAATAATAAATAGGTATTAAATATAAATTTCGTCTTTTTCCATCATGGCCCACTTAAATTAAATTTAGTGACTAATGTAAATAAATGCAATTTAAATATTTTCCATTTTACTAAAAATCTATCAACTTTCAACATAGGAATGCTGGACAAACTACCTCTATTTTTAATGAAGAATTCATTTAAATAATAAAAGTGGGGTGCTCCATTTAAAAAAATTAAGTTTTTAGAATTTTGTGAACTTCAATTTTACGTTCATATAGAACCTACAATTTTCAAAAATTGTCGATTATTAATTTATATTATTGTAACCAAAATCTTTGTAAAACTGTTTTTACAGATTATAAAAATTCGTTTTCGTTCTCGAGATAGAGTGATGAAACAGTGGTCGTTTTCAGAAAACAAAAATCAGAACAGTTAAAATTACGCCGGAACTGGTTAATCATGAGTAAAATTTTCTATGGTTTCATATGTAAAATTTTCTGCTGAATTCAATGGTAAAATAAAAAATATAGCATTCCATTTAAAATAAGAAAGTTAGGGTCTATTTCCGGTTAAAGCGGAAGTGCTACTGTTTTGAAAATATTTTTCCTGAAACGGGCATGTCAGAGAATCCCTAGATACCAAATTTCGTAAAATAATATTGAATAGTTTTCATAATAACGGTAGCGTAAGCTAGTCTTGGGACAGCGTATATACATATACATATATATATATATATATATATATATATATATATATATATATATATATATATATATATATATATATATATATATATATATATATATATACGTGTTGAGAATTCGTCACTGTTTTAATTATAATTATAACTTTTGTAGGATTTCAGTGAAAGGGCATGAAAGTAGAGCTCGTTTCTTGATTATTTCATCTAGCTTTCGGATTTATTTAATCCTTCATCAGGATGCTGTAAAATTATACATCAATGTAACAAATAGTAGTTAACATTTAGGTATGCAAACTTACAATAATGTGAAGTTTAGTTATAGTATAGCTTCATTGAAAAATATATAGGTACAATTTTGGTTTGCTGGAAACACAAGTTTACAGTAACATCTGCAACCCCCTACCTGTTGAGAGAAGAACTCCGTAGTAAAACTTGTGTTTCCAGCAAACCAAAATTGTACCTATATATTTTTATATTTTTCAATGAAGCTATACTATAACTAAACTTCACATTATTGTAAGTTTGCATACCTAAATGTTAACTACTATTTGTTACATTGATGTATAATCCTGATGAAGGATTAAATAAATCCGAAAGCTAGATGAAATAATCAAGAAACGGGCTCTACTTTCATGCCCTTTCACTGAAATCCTACAAAAGTTATAATTATATATATATATATATATATATATATATATATATATATATATATATATATATATATATATATATATATATATATAACAAAGTCGGGTTAGTTACATCATTTATAACTCAAGAACGGCTGGACCGATTTTGCTGATCTCTGATTTTTTGGATTCGTCTCCGCTCCGAATAGCAGAATAACTATTAAAATATCGATTTACGTAAAAAAATACTAATGATGACAGGGGTGAGAACATGTTGTAATTTACTTTTCTACTATGTGGATAGATGTCGCTAAATTGGCTGCGTTCCACTATAATTAGACAGAGCATAGAATTCTTAAAAGTAGTGTACTAATTTCACACAGAATCTATGAGAAACTCATTTGGGACCAAACTCTCAAAGATGCTGTGATTTTGTCAAATGCTAAACAAATACGAAGATTGTTTTCTATAATTTTGTCTACATGCTTCCCATCAACACCGATTGATTTATGGAACAAATGTAAAGATCACATGGCCGAAGATATATTACATCAAATGCGTCTTACAACATTGAATGCAGATTTGCAAATGAACGAAGAAATTCACAATGAAGTACTAATTTTAATTGAGGACATGTGCTTGATGCTTACCAACAAAGGATTAATGCAATTAGAAATGACAACGCGCAATGCACGAGGTATTTAAACAAGAGTTAAGACGCGAAACCAATACGATTCCGATGCATTAAGAAAAACCGTTCAAAGAAACGTTCCCCTATTAAATCAGCAACAAAAATATGCCTATGATACGCTCATAAAAGTAGTGAACGATGGGACTGGCGCATGGGCGCCCGCAGACTTTTTACAAGATGGGTCGATATTTTTGTTGTAAGAAAAAATGCGCCGCAGGCGAATTTTTAATAATTTTCAAGGTCAAACGTGTTTTAATGCAAAGTAAGATAATATAGAGTTCTTTACACTGAAGCAAATTTAACAAATTCTTAAAAAATTAAAATCAGTATTTTATGACGAAAATGCGTATGTACGCTCTAAAAGCGTAGAATTGCCCCTTCTACTAGGCTTTATGATGCGAGATGCGAGCATAAGCAATAACTACAGAAACAGACAATCTGAAAATACAATGTTGCATTAAATTAAAATATTATGTTACTGAGTAACAAAACAATATAAGTATTCTATTGAACTGTTCAAAATAAAATGTATAATAATTAAATGTTAATTAAATCGCGCTCCTCACAAAATACGGCAACCCTAATCATACGTAGGTACTTTTAATATAAATAAATATCCAATGTCTATTCATTATTTACTTTTCTATTTATTTATTTCTATATAACAGTAAAATCGATAATTGTGAAAGTTTTGAGAAGAACGTGATCATAAAATGATTAGAATAAACTACGGCATATTAAAGAAAATACAACACCGAAATAGACCATCTAGCTATTAAAATTATAATAGAATTATAATTTTATTTTTAAAAATGGATACAGTCATTTATAATGAAAGGGGGTCAGTCGACCCTTTCGACCCCCCCCCCCCCTGTGGGCGCCTATACTGCCGGAATTTTTTTCTTAGATGCTCCCGGTGGAACTGGAAAAACGTTTTTAATATCATTGATTTTGGCAACGATTCGATGGCAAAATGGAATTGCACTTGCAATTGCTTTATCAGGTATTGCAGCTACGTTGTTGGATGGCGGTCGAACAGCTCATTCCGCACTCAAGTTGCCATTGAACATGCAAATTAATGAAACTCCAACTTGCAACCTTTCGAGGAATTCTGCGATGGCCAATGTTGCAGCGAACCAGATTGATCGTTTGGGATGATTGCACGATGACACACAAATTTTTTTTGGAGGCATTAGACCACCCGATGCAAGATATATGAAATAACCAAAACCGGTTTGGTGGTGCGATGATTCTATTAGCAGGTGATTTTCGACAAAGATTGCCAGTGATTCCACGGTCAACGCCAGCCGATGAACTTAATGCATGTTTGAAGTCATCCATTTTATGGAAATACGTTAAAACACTCAAATTAAATATGAACATGCCAGTCGAATTGCAGAACGAACAATCTGGAGAAGTTTTTTTCCAAACAATTGCTCGATATTGGTAAAGGCAAAATTCCTGTTGACATTGTCTGGATACATTGCATTCCCTACCAATTTTTGTCACTTTACTGAATCAAAGACCGAACTCATCGAGAAGGTTTTCCCAAACATTGCCCAAAATTACAAAAATCGTATTTGGTTGAGCGAACGTGTTATATTGGCTGCAAAAAACGTTGATGTCAATGAAATGAATTTTCAGATTCAAAATAAGATAGCCGGCGAATTGATGACATACAAATCGGTTGATTCCGTTACTAACCAAAATGATGTTGTCAACTATCCAACAGAATTCTTAAATTCGCTGGAATTGCCCGGATTACCACCTCATATTCTGCTGTTAAAAATCGGATCGGTAATCATTATGTTGCGGAATATAAACCAGCCACGTCTTTGTAATGACACCCGGCTTGCGGTGAAAAACTTAATGAACAACGTCATCGAAGCCACAAGGCGAAGACGTTTTGATTCCATGCATTCCTATGATTCCAAACGACAGGCCATTCGACTTTAAACGGTTACAATTTCCAGTGCGGCTTGCATTTGCAATGCCGATAAATAAATCGCAAAGACAGTCGTTAAGTGTTTGTGGTATCAATCTTGAAAATCCATGTTTTTCACATGGCCAGCTGAATGTCGCCTGTTCCCGTGTCGGAAAACCATCAACATTATTTATTTAAGCGCCACAAAACAAAACTAAAAATGTTGTGTATCAAAAAGCATTACAATAAACACTATGTTTTCGAAATAATTTTTTTTTTATTATTTATTCCACTTCGAATTGAATATTCATAGTTAAGACAGGACGTCTGTCGGGTCAGCTAGTATATATATATATATATATATATATATATATATATATATATATATATATATATATATATATATATATATATATATATATATATTTTGGACAAATTTATTAGTATTAGCGTTATTCATTTGATAAAAATAATTTATTTCGCTTGATTTTTATCGTTAAGAGATGTACGTAATTTAATATGTGAATGGGGGTATGTTGAACTAATGTTTTATTACTTAGAATCTTGGAAACAATAATTATTTCCATAGCGCCCTCACATATTAAATTACATCCCTTAACAATAAATATCGAGCGAAAGAAAATAGTTATTTTTAACAAACGAATAACGTTCGGAAAGAGAACAGAAAATGAAATCGAAATTTATAAAAAAAATAATATAGGTTATGTTTAAATGTACTATTGATGTCATTTCCGGTTATTCCGGAAGATCAAAAATAACATTTTTCACACAATTCAGTCACAAATAATGCACTAATTAAATCGTTACCTATAAGCACTATGTATATTTGCAATAATAAGCGCAAAAAAGGGTGTATCCAATTTTTCAAACACACTGTATAATATGAAATAATCTAATACCTATTTGTTTTGTTAGTAATGCTATTTTCAATTTTGTTCAATACATTTGTAACTGTTAATTTTGATAACTGAAACCGTTTCGAAAAATTTCTTTCATTCCACTTTTCAAAATGATCTTATCCTTATCGTACAATACAGAGTGTCCGGATTTCGAAGGCCAGCATTGAGACCTCGGAAACTATAAGAGATACGACTTTGGTTAAATGGGACATGTGGTGCGCCTTTGAGTGGCCTTCTTAGATGTGCTTTTGTTTTGACAAAAAACAGGTTACTAGAAAATGACGAAAAACTGAATTTGGTCGATATTGTAATTTTAAATTTCTAAAATATCAGTAATCGAGACAAATGTTTCAAATAAAGAAGTTAGATATCATTATTGTGTATCCCGTGGCTTGCGAAAATTATTTTTCTATCGGCAAATTTTCGAGATATAATACAAACACATATTTTTACCTTCCGTCACCTTTAGGTAAGGAAGGTATTGTCTTTGGTCAAAAAATTCGGTGATGAGTTTTTGATAAATAAGCACGTTTTAGGGTCCCTACAATACGATTTTACTATTTTTACGATGATATCTGTATGTGTGTGTGTGCGTGTGTGTGTATGTATGTGTGTCCGTGTGTGTGTGTGTGTGTGTGTGTGTGTGTGTGTGTGTGTGTGTGTGTGTGTGTGTATGTGTGTGTGTGTGGGCGCGCGTGTGTGTGTGTGTGTGTGCGTGTGTGTGTGTGTGTGTGTGTGTGTGTGTGTGTGTGTGTGTGTGCGTATGTAACAAAATTTTCGTCTGCGATAACTTCCATACTACAATTCTAAAAATTATAATTCTTACGTATTTCTTTTCGTTACATCCATGTGAAGAGCTGATTAGATTTTGGTTAGAATTGGACAACCGAAAGTACCTTCATTAGAAGATTTTAACAGTTTTTCTTGAAAAAATTATGTTAAATGTCATTTTTTCACGTTGAATGTTATTATAAATATTAAAGAATATTTTATTCTCTATACGATTTGACTACATTTTATACTTAATATTAAATGGATATAGAGTTAAAAAATTATAAAGAAATTAAATTTCATAAAGTAGCCATAGCTATGAAAACAGCTACTATATTAAGAAAATTTTGATTGAAAGATGTCAGTGTCAAGTGAAATTGACATAGTGTGTCGTATAATTTTACTGGAAATATAGGATCTTTTGCTATAAATTTTCTGTATGGAATTTTCATAAAATACATGCAACTGCCGGAAGGTAAAGTACAAGAAATATAATCTTTAGCAAGGAACTTTCTGTATGAAATTTGTACAAAATACATAGAACTGACGGAAGGTAATGTGCTGGCCACATCAGATTTTTTTAAATGGAACCCATATTTGATTTTTGCTTAAAATAATGCGTATTTTTTTCTTCTTTGGATTGTTGTAAGGGTTTTTGTGTTTTAAATATTTTTTTAGATCTTATCTGGTATACCTTCTTACGCGATTTTGAAAATAAAGAGATAAAATTAAATAATGAGACAAGGTAGTTATAATAGTTATTTGTATATCAAGGCCGCGAAATCACTCTTTAGCGTACCGAGAGAATCTCGAGGGCGCTAAAGGATTTCGCGGACAAGGTGTACACAATATTTTTTGTGCAACCGTAAAAAATATGTAATTACAAATTTTATTAATTTTAAACAGTTTCATTGTATATAGAAAGTTAGCTTTCACGGTGGCTATGGGATTAACATTTGATAAACAAAACCATGCAATTTTCAAGTGTCAAAGTGATTATTTACCTAATTTCGCGGCCGCTACCATGACAACGTCCGCGAAATGAATTTCGCGGCCGTTGCCATAACAACGGTTGCGAAATTTAATTTCGCGGCCTGTATTGCGGCTGCGAAATTCTTATTTCGCGTCCGTTTGCACAAAAAATAAGTTATTTAAGTAAAGTAAAATATTATTTTAAAAGTAATGAAATTGCTGACAAAAAATAGGAAATATAAAAATATTGAAAAATCTAAGATTTTAATGGTAAAATAAATTTAAAATCCTATCATCCTTATACCCCTCGAAAGAGAAAAAATAAGTATTTTCTAGAGTAAAAATCAAATATAGCTCCCATTTAAAAAAATATGTTTGTCTTATAATTCGGAAATTTGCCAATAGAAAAATTATTTTTTCTCGCCACTGGATAGGCAATAAAAATGTCTTTTTTATTTTAAACATTTTTCTCGATTACTGATAGTTTAGAAGTAATTTCAAAATGGAAATATCGACCAAATTCAGTTCTCCGCCATTTTCTAGTAACCTATGAGAATTTTAGTGAAAAAAAAGCACATCTAAGGTGGCCCCCCAAAGGCGTACCACATGTACCATTTAACCAAAGTCGTATCTCTTATAGTTTCCGAAATCCCAATGGTAGCCTTGGAAATCCGGACAGCCTGTATATGTAAATGAACGTTTCTGTAATAAATATTCCACTACATATCTTCATAATCTTTTAACATACTTCTATTTTAGTGTTCTTATGAAAAAGAACTGTTAATCACTGCAAATTCGTCGTTTAGAAGACCTATAAGCCCACTGTTCGATTATAGCCACCTATATAGGAAGCTATGGTTTGATACAATATGCTCATGTTAACAATCAGACAAAATTCAAAATAATGTCAAAATGTGAAATTTCAATTTTTTACTATTTGCCAAATTTATTTCGCTTTCAAAGGTCCTTAATGGTTTGAAATTTCGATGTTATATTTTAAGCCAGAAGACGACAGACGGGTCTGCGGGGGATAAAATTTGATATATTTTTTCGAAAATCCTTATAGTTTCAAAGATAAAGGCCTTAGTGGATAAAATTAACTCATTAGAAAAATAATATAAAAAAACATGTAACATACAGCCTGTTAACGCACTCGGCCTTGGTAAAACTCGCCTGGCGGCTCGTTTTTAAAACTTGAACTCGTACGTTATCATACTAACTTATGATACTTGTGTTTTAATATACTATTCCGGGTCAGAATCAATTTGTATTATTATATTTTTTGTCCATTTGCCCAGTAAGTGGCCTTTTTCGTGCCTGTTTTGCGTGCGGAAAGTGGTTCATGTCTTAACAGTTCTACAGACCATGCGCAAAGTAAAAAAAAAACAGTACGCAAAATCCAATTTTGGGCCCTAGTGCGATTTGCCCACGGCTCTTTTACTTTACGCACGTCCTGTTCGCAGTGATAAAAAATAAACCACATGCAAAACAGGCACTCAAAAGATCACTTTTGGTACCACATTCATAATCCATTAATTAAAATTTAAATATATGGAGGGCTAATTTTATGCAGCCCTTCATTATGAAACAAGATAATTTTTTTATAGTGCATAATATTGTACATATTATGTACTATTATGTACGCATTACACGAAAATTTGTACTACATTCATAATATTATAAATAATGATCAAATATATGGAGGGCCAACTTCATGTAATCAATCAGACAAAATCACAAGATACACAAACTGTCAAAATGTGAAATTTCAATTTTTACCGGGAAACGCTACCAACATAACATAAAAAAACACCAACTCATATTTTTGACAACTCCTTTTTAAAAAAATCTAATTGTAAAATTACCTCAATAGAAAAAATAGTATAAAAAACATGTATCATAAGGCCTGTTGACGCACTCGTCCTTTGTAAAACTCGCCTGGCGGCTCGTTTTCCAAACTTGGACTCGTACGTTAACAGATTGCCTTATGATACTTGTGTTTTAATGTACTATTATATATTTATACCTACAATAATGTAATTACAGTTTTTAGAGTAAAATGATCGCCATGTTATGACGTCAGCGTCATTACAGTCGTCCAGTTACCCTGTGAAAATGTCACTATACAGTGGACCATGCATATTTGGCTCATAAATTCGCGATTAGCTTTACACATACTCTAACATACATATATTTAATATATGGGAGTAATTTTTTATTAAGATTAAAAGAAAATTCTTATTAAATAAATTTATATTATAACATTTATGTTTTAATTATTGTAATCTCAATACTTGCAATTGTTGTAATCATTTAGAAAATAGAAATGTAAATGTTGGATTACTCTTTGTTATGAACTATGGTTTGATTATTGTAATCAATACTGCCATTGTTATATTTAATTATAAATAGAAAATAGTTTAAATACTATTTTAATTATAATAATGGTACTTGGTGAGTATAATAACCTTCAATATTATATTATAGTCGTAAAGTCACATTAATTAAAATAAATGATTAACCTAATTATGAAAACGAGCAAAAATTATTAATTTTACTTACCTGATTCTTATTTATGTATAATATGTACTATGGAAGTTCTTCATAAATTATCATTTAACACTACTCCTATACGTATCCATGTAAGTAAATCAAACAAATATTTAAATATATATATATATATATATATATATATTGAAATGATATAACTATCTGGTTTACTTACAACCATTAGCTCTAAAGATTTTAGATCACAGTTTGTTTTGGATATGTATTTTTATTCTGCAATGTAACATTTATTGTATAATATATTACCATTATTAATGGTAATGTATGTCGGTTCTCTCTACTTATGACAGAGTGAAGCTAACGTCACAACTTTCGCGCCAAAACTTTAATAATTATTTTAGGCGTTATTAAGCACAATTTCAAGAAAACAAAAAATACGGAATTTCTATTTTTAAATTCTTCGTAACATACAAAAAATTCAAAAAAAGTTGGACGAGCTTATTATAATTCTAGATAAAAATTTAAATCGCTTTCATAAAGCCGGGCATAAGAGCATTCCAACTGAATAGAAAAAGACAGAAGAGACAGGGTATTCGTCTGGTACTCTCGCAACATAATAGCGAACCGTAGTGTTCTTTTCAGAAACAAGAAACAAAGAAATAATATACATTCAATTATTTTTCGATAAATTTATATTGCAATCAGTTTATTGTTTGCTACAATTCAAATTTATATTTAAAAAATCTGATGTGGCTAGTACATGACCTCCCGCTAATTCCCTGTTTAAAATAGCAATGAGCTTTAAGTAAAGCATCACTTCATGATGATCGTTTGTAAAGAAAATCTAATTTGCTGTTCCAAGAAATAGAAAAGTCTGTGATACGAAAATTTGGATTATATTATGTCGATTTTTTTCGAAAATCTGTTAAGAGCTCTAAATTAAGTACCACTTCCGGTTTATCTGTATAGTTAAAATCAAATATGTTGTTTCAAATTATATACGAGTTTTAAATACCAAATTTAAGAAGTTTTGGATCATATTTTAATATATTTTTTCAAGAAAATCTGTTTCAGCTTCCGGTAAAGTACCACTTCCGGTTTATCAATTTTAACAAAATTCTAATGTCATTCTCATTAATACAGAAATCTTAAATACCAAATTTGAAAAGTTTTGGATTATATCATAATATATTTTTTATGAAAATCTGTCCAGAGCTTTAAGTAAAGTATCACTTCTGGTTTATCAATTTAAGCCAAATCTAATATGTTATTTCCCTTGATAGAAGTCTTAAATACTAAAATTAAAAATTTTGGATTATTTATATTTTAATATAGTTTTTCATTAAAAATTGTTATGAGTTTTAAGTAAAGTGTCTCTTCCAGTTGTCCAATATTGTCCAAAATCTAACAAACTCTTTATAAGAATGCAGAAAGCTTAAATACGGAAAATACGATTTTTTGGAATTTTGATATGAGTTATTGTGAAATAAAAATCGTCACGCACAGACAGAAAAACACTTCGAATTTTTAGATCGATAACATTACCTCTCTAACCTAAGGTATGACGGGAGGTAAAAATAAGAACGTGCCCCCCCCCTCCCCCTTAAGCCGGCACTGCTGAAGGGAGTATGTAATATAACTTCACAATTTCAAATATTTAATTAATAATACAATACGTAATATTGTTAAACTTGAACCTGAAAATGAAGCCTATATTTTACGGACCAGCAAATATCATTAATTATAATCTGTTCTTAATGTGCATATTTTCATTTTTGTACAATTGGCTGATAATTTGGTTAAATAAAACATAATATATGTAGATTAGTTAATTTTACAAATACAAGAATATTGGATGAATAATTATTCTCTCGGTAATAAAAATTAATACTTGGAATCTAAAAATGAAATAAATATCTGCTAAAGGTTAATCCATTCTTTTTTATTTAAAATATAATTACAATGCATAGATGAAATACAGGTTTTTGCAACGAAAAATAATTAACGGATATAAGATTCTAGATTTTACAAATATTTTAATGTAATAGCGTTATTAGAAATATTATAACTACTGACCTTATTTATATTATATGCATATTAATAATGTTAATTAAAAATAGTTTTTTTATTTAATTATGGCATTGAGTCATCGTAGGTCAAATGTAAATATGTATTATGATATCTTCCTTTTATGAAAGGTATAAAGAACAAAAGTAAATAGAATTTTACTCATTCTTGTTTGCGCTTTCGCACTAGTTGCACTTCAGTATGCCGAAGAAAAAGATTGTGGTAAGATAAAAATAGCTACTTATGTTGTAAGTGTTAAAAGTGTCATTTTATGTTGTAAGAGGGAGTATGGGCACGACGCGCAGCGGATCGTTCCAACACTTCGAACAAAATAGAAGCACTTTTAAAACGTACATCCTACAATGTTTTATCTACAAACACTATCTTTTCGTTAAATATGTATATCTAATAATTTTTGGCATATGCCAAAAATGTCGATTCGTTCCATTCGTCATTTACCAAGATAATTAATTCACTTCTATAACATTGGTGTTAAAAGTCACACAGATCTGTCATTGTTAGTACTTGTGTCAGATAATGATATTTTTGTCTAAAATCAAACGTTAAAAGCCTACTTTTAATAGTGTTTGTAAATAAATTATTTTGATTATCTACTTAAATTGTTATTATATTTAGTTACAGATAATTTTACTAATTATATGTAATACAATCAACATAAATTCATGCGAAGATTCTGAAACAAAGATTGAAAAAAGTTTAAAATCAATACAAAGTCCAGTCATAGATACGAATCAAGAAAAAAAAAGTTTGAAATCTAAGAAAAAAGAAAATTTCAATCCAATCTCGAAACCTTATGAAGTAACTGAAGAAATAACCGAATACGTGCCGCTACCATATCATATTCAAAGAAAAAAATTATTGACAGTAAACAAAACCGATGATCCATTACAAGTAGCAGAGTCAAGATACAATGTTCCTTCGAAAACTACTCATCAATATCAAGTAACTGAAGATATAGATGAAGAAGAAATAGAAGACAACCGAAGTAATGATATTTCAGTTGAAGGATCTTCATATCTGCAGAACTTACAAACACCTCATTACATAAATATTTTATACAATGTTAACAATTCTAATCTTCAACAAAACAGTGAGGAAGAACACAATTCATTGAAATATACGACGGTAAATTATAGAAACAAACCGGATAATGTAAAACAACCTTTATCTTTAATTGTATTGCATCCAACAAGAAATAAAAATCAAGTTCAAAGACCACTTCGTGTAAAAGTTACCTAAAACCACAAACAAACCTACACCCCCCCAACCAACCCAACACCACACCATACTCATGAAATTAATTATTAGAAACGATAATCGTAGCCAAAATTAACTAATCCCCGAGCATTTAAAAACTATGTACCGTATGAAAATAAATTCAATTATACAACAATTACCATCCGAAAAACCATGAAGACATACAGCATAGTAGTACTGTTAAACCAATTCTTGTTAAAGTTATGAAACCAAATACACCAAAGGAGCCGAATAAATACAAGAAGTTATATGATAAAATACTGCATGATGGGTATGAACAAGAAGTTAAATCCGATTTTCATACAGATTACAAAGAAACAAATACATACAGAGAAGAATTAGACAATGATGAGATATCCAATGAATATAGATCAGTTGAATCTGATTACAAACCTGATAAAAAACAATATTTTATTTACGTAGTAGATAAAGAGAAACCATACGTTTATATCAAACGAATTAACAAACATCGCTGAAATATAAAGCACCTAATACCTAGATAATTAAGATAAGTGAAAAAAGGAATTAATTATTTTTCAAATGAATTTTAATTGAGATGAAGCAACAAAACTATGCTCCAAATCAGCGACCAAGCGTTACCAAGAAAGTTACGGTTTAAACAAAGAAACACAATACAACGTATATATTTAATCCTTTATATTGTTAGTATTTCTATATTTATGTACATATTAAATAAAAACTAATATTTGATATTTTTGAAATATTTATCCGTATAATAATTCCTTCTTTTAAATGTATTTAATTATAACTTCCTATATATCAATTCTCTTTACATTATTAATTAAAATATACTTTGCTATTTGATAAAATATTTGTAAATATATAATTTATATTGTAAATATTAATAAACACATAATAAAATTAAATACATCTGCTTTAATATAACTAATTCTAGAATACCGTGCTCCAAATCCATTACAATAGGTATTTAATATGGGAAAATTTTCCCTCGCACGTTACTTCCCAAATTGTTATTATAGAAACAAAATACTTCAAATAGTTGAAGAGTATAAAATCCTGCTTATAAATCAGTAGATACATTTGATTTCGTATAGTTTGTTAATGCATAAATTAGTTATGATAATGCAAGCAAATGCCTGATGTTTTAATTTACTTTCATTCTTTTATAAAATTGAAGCAATGGAAAATAAATAGGCAGAAAATAATATACATACCGGCAAAATCAGAGGAACACAAAGAAAATAATATTGTAACGTTTTTATATTTATCTGGGCGAAGTGTAAAAATTAGACTATTATTATTATTATTTAAAATTAAGTGTTTATTAAACCATAATGAAAGTTATTACTAATATACAATTATCAAAAACTAGTTAAGACTAAAACTATAATTAACTAGATACAACTAACACTATTTATTTAACCAATTAACGTTACTATTTATTTCCACGATATTACAAGTATTTATTTCACTACGCATTCCAATTTTAGACTGCCGGTCTGTTGCACACTCTTGTAGACTGTTTACGCGATATTTACTTAAATAAATAAAAAACAAATATATCATCACGGCTTATTACCCATTGCTGGGTATGCCAATCTGCTTTATACACAGATAACGGTAATGATAAAATATTTGTACCGTGCGGGCGCTTACCAGGCGTCATCTAACGAACACTCATTGCTAGCGTGGAGAGTGCACCACAGGGGTCAATTTTGCGCCATTTAAAATTGGAAACATTTGGCGTCGGTCGGGATCGAACCCGGTTCCCCAGATTCGCGACCTGACACTCAGGTTACGCGGCCACGAGACCCCATATATATCACTATATTTATATCACTATATACTTATATCATGTACAACTGTCCGCCTACCGAGCTCCACAGCGTCTATATACTCAACTGACTCAACAGCGTCTGTATATTCAACTGCTCGGACAGAAGTCACACCTTTCACCTCACTGTCTGTCTATTTATGTAACTCTCTCTCTTCCACAGTCTCAGTATCACCGACTTTCCGTATGCTACAACTCTTCAACACCAATGCTAAGTATCCACTCCAATCCGTTGTTACCTACTGTCCTTGTATACCTAGCTACACAATCCTCGTCAACACTACCGAGTATTCACTTTCACAGCTATCCTAATATACCAGTAACTTCCAGACTCGCCGTTACTGTCCTCGTACACTATAGCTTCCCAATACTCGTCAACACTACCGAGTGTCCACATCCACAGCTATTCCAATATACCAGTAACTCGATACCAACTGCATACGCTCACTACGATACTGCTGTGCTTCTCAACTCACTAACACTTTACTCCATGTCAATGTCTCTATAACTCTGTATGTAACTAACTGTGTCTCTCGAGCATAGCTACGTCCATTATATACAGCTGCCATTGTTTTCAAGAAAAGCCCAAGAATGTTCGACCGCATAATAACAATGAGCACAAAAGGTTCAGGCGACCGCAAGTAAAATAGAATTTAAACCACTAAATCAGATATGGTTGTTAACCCTTGACAGGAATTAAAGTCATATTCAATAAAACTAAATACCGAGCAACATGTAAGTCGAACTCGAAAAATATTTAATCTATATTACGTAGCTATATTTAGGTATTTCCATCATTATTAGCCTTTTTATGTTCCCCTAAGTTTGCCAGTGGATGTACTTATTTGCTTAATTAATAACAAGAATGTATTAGTTTAGGACGAGACGAGTAAGACAGTTGCCACTTGAAGATCTTACGAGTTTCAAACCCAAACAAATATTTTGTTGTAAGAATTAAACATATTTTTTCGCCAACCGCTTAACTACAAATATCCACTCAATAACTTTTTAAAATGAAACAAAATGACAATGATTCACTTTTGTTTACAGTTTCTAAAGTGATCATAAACAATCCCTGAATAGCTTATTTCTGGTACAAAAGTATATGATATAATAACGTCATATTCATTCGGTTGGCGAAGAATAATTTATTTTTATACATTTCATATAGGTATTCATTTTTATTGACAAAATATCATTATATTTGCACATACCTTTGTCCTTTATTTTAATTCCATTACTTATTATTTTCGAAAACATATTTTTTTATAATGTTTTATAAAGATAATTTTATGCTCTAGGACTAAAAATTTTAATTGAAGAACAATTTTCTAAAATTATTTAGAAAGCAACGAACAAGGCAAGACTATTATCCTTTAACAAGACGAAATTCAGCGGCATTATTTTATTAGACTATTTTAGTACATTTTTTGGCTACATCCATGTAGCACAGTTGAAGACATCTGCAAGTCATAAACATTTCCAAATTCCGTTTGGTCAAAATTTTAAAGACTGATCTGTTTCCTAAATTCTTGTTGGGAAAATAACAAAAAGACAGCCTGGTTTTCATATAACCGCGGGAAACGTTCTCTCTATCTGGTGATTTTCTGTCAGCTCCGATGGGTCCTGGGTTCGAGGCTAGAAAGATAACGTCATCGATGGTTGCCCAGAATAACGCCCAAAAGATGAACGATTAATATGTCTGGAAAAGACATACCCCCTCCCCCCCCCCCCCCCCAATATGAAATTACAGAGACAGAGGGTTGAACATGAACCGTGGTGGGTAAAAGTCGAGGTAGGGGAATTCATTTCAAAACTGGTGTTGACTAAAATTAAGAAGTTAAGTTCAAGAAGAGGTGTTAAAAATAGTTAGTATACAATCATTTAAGTTTGAAAACGTTTAATTAATTAATTAACTAGTTAATTAATGTAACTTTTATCCGCTCTGATTTGCTTTTGTTGTAACATTTTATTGCTCTGATATACGTTTGTTGGAATGTTTTATTCCTGTGATTTGCTTTTGTTGTAACGTTTTATTGTCTGATTAACTTTTGTTTGTAAAATTTTATTGCTCTGCTCAACTTATTTTTATGTTGTGTTATGCAAGGATTGTATGTAACTTCATCCATTATTTTATATATTATTGTAAAAGTTCTATTTTAAATATCTTTATTTTGTAATATAATTATTCTATTAAATATTGTCCTTGATTATTTTGCCTTGCCCTCCGAATATATAAATTTTCCTTCGCTTGTCCTCCGATATAATTAATATGTAGTGTCGCGTTATGTCATACACGTCGGTACATTTGAAAGTATATAATCAAAAAACACCCGATGAACGCGTGTTCATCCTTTTTCTGCCCTGTTACATGGATCTGGAAATCAGGGGACTTACCTCTTTAAATCTGATGGACATGTGTTCATTATGGCGTATAGGTAATTACACTAATTTGAACCAGATAGTACAGTGACTTATCGCTGCGTTCCCGATAAACATGTGTTTATCCAATTTTTAGTAATTTCGGTAAGTACTTTATAGTACCCTTCCATAGTCCAGGTTTAGTGTTGGCTTATTCCTATGATAACAATGTTATATACGTTCAGTGTTACATTTGCTATGTAAACATCAAAGCTTCCTTGATTCAGGTAGTTTGTCACGTGACTTACGAACCTTATATTTTACTCATAAAGTTTCAACTCACGGAGATGATATATGCTCGCCCGGTGTGCGGCAACGAGAATTTACCCAAGTAAATGGTTCCGGAGACAAGTTTTTTCCTCTGTATCTAAAGTCTTAAGCAAAGATTTACTTCTTTCTTGGGGATAAAACCTACCGATTAACAAAGACCAAAACGTAAAGGCTCATTCACAGCTACGAAAATTAGATTAAAATTATACATAAAAATGAAAATAACGATATAAACAATAGGTTCTTATGAAAATGTTCACAGCTCTTGAAAATAAAAATAAACATAAGACATAAGCACAAACATAAACACAAGCATAACAACTGTCATTTGAGCTGTCAATTTACATTCTGGAAAAATAATTTAAAATTATTTATAAATAAAAAAAACGTATTAAGAAAAAGGGTCACATATATGATTACGTACAGTGCGTTAAAAGGTATAATGTTGATATTATTGCTTGTGAATTATGTATTTACTAAATGACAGCTGACATTAATTTACGTTTTATTTTCAAAGCTGTTGAACAGCAACCATAAAGGCTCATTCACAGCTACGAAATTAAGAAATATAAATAAAATTATGAATAAGACATTATGGTTGCTGTTCACAGCTTTGAAAATAATATGTAAATTAATGTCAGCTGTCATTTAGTAAATACATAATTCACAAGCAATAATATTGACTTTATACCTTGTAACGCACTCTACATAATCATATAAGTAACCCTTTTTCTTAATACGGTTTTTTTTATTTATAATTAATTTTAAATTATTTTTCCAGAACGTAAATTGACAGCTCAAATGACAGTTGTTATGCTTGTGCTTATGTTTGTGTAAAATATTTAAAGGCTCATTCACAGCTACGAAAATAAAAATAAAATTATACATAAAAATAAAAATAACGATATAAACAATAGGTTCTTATGAAAATGTTCACAGCTATCGAAAATAAAAATAAACATAAGACATAAGCACAAGGATTTGCAAATGTTAAATATTTTACACAAACATAAGCACAAGCATAACAACTGTCATTTGAGCTGTCAATTTACTTTCTGGGAAAAGAATTTAAAATTAATTATAAATAAAAATACCGTAGTAAGAAAAAGTGTCACATATATGATTACGTACAGTGCGTTAAAAGGTATAAAGTTGCTATTATTGCTTGTGAATTATGTATTTACTAAATGACAGCTGACATTAATTTACGTTTTATTTTCAAAGCTGTGAACAGCAACCATAATGTCTTATTCATAATTTTATTTATATTTCTTAATTTCGTAGCTGTGAATGAGCCTTAACATTTGCAAATCCTTGTGCTTATGTCTTATGTTTATTTTTATTTTCGATAGCTGTGAACATTTTCATAAGAACCTATTGTTTATATCGTTATTTTTATGTATAATTTTATTTCTATTTTCGTAGCTGTGAATGAGCCTTATTGTTTTATTTATAATTTTATTTATATTTCTTAAGGCTCATTCACAGCTACGAAAATAAGACATAGAAATAAAATTATAAATAAGGCTTTATGGTTGGTATTCACAGCTTCGAAAATAAAACGGCAGTTGCCATAGTTACGCACAAATTCACAGCCTCGTGTAGTTGTAGTTGTCATATTTGACAATTACCCCTATTTTGTGAAATTATGGATGACTTTATTAGTTCTGCATATAAAAATGAAATTTTATGGAATAAATTTAGTAAAAATTATAAAGATAAGTTAAAAGCCTATTATGGGGACAGTTAGGAAATGAATTTGGTATTAGCGGTAAGTATGTATGTACATATTTTGAGAGCGCCAGTCTGCTTCTTTTCATAGATTTCCGTAACATAATATCTGTACTGTTGAGGGCGTTTACCAGGTGTCACCTCACTGGCTCTCAAAGCTACAGCGGAGAGACCACACCAATTGAAAATAATTTTGAAGTTTTAAGTCGGTCTGATTCGAACGCGGGCCATCCAAATTGAACACATATTTTATTTATAACATAAATTAATTAAGGCACTTTTTAAATCAATAGGCGAAGATGCAGAGAAGAAATTTGTTAGTTTAAGGCAGAAATAAAACTGCCCTTTTGGTTAAATTTAAATTCATTTTTTGTAAGAAGTACAAATGACAATTCAAATGACAGTTCACAATGACATTTCCTTTTACACCAGTTTTAATTGGTTGAGGCTTATGTATGTGCTTATGCTTGTGTAAAATATTTAACATTTGCAAATCCTTGTGCTTATGTCTTATGTTTATTTTTATTTTCGATAGCTGTGAACACTGTCATAAGAATCTATTATTTATATCGTTATTTTTATGTCTATGTACAATTTTATTTTTATTTTCATAGCTGTGAATGAGCCTTATAACATATAAGATGAATTTGTTGTAAGAATTAACAGAAATTTAAAGGAAGAAATGGGTGACAAGTACCCGTTGGTAGCCATTTATTAAACCTTGCACCCACCTAAACTATTTGGTGAAATTCAAACGTGCATACCGGAAACAGTGGTCAAACAAGACATTTTCCTTACATGAATAGATTACTCAGAGCCTTTTTAACTTTGGTTATCTTAATGAGTAACATGCTAACAAACGATCTAACTCTAACTGGTGTAGCAGATTCTTTGCCAAATTTGGCAGACGCTTCTCAGTTTATGGATAATGTTGCATTTGTACATAACGCAATCTCGCTTTACAGAAAATATATTTTCTCACCTGACCAAAATAAAGAGTGCAGTAAAATGGTGAAAGACCACAGGTATGGACGATTATTTCTTCAGCAAAAATCTTTATGAAGAAGTAAAAACGAACACTCCTTCATTCAAAACCGTGTAAACTAACAGCGGTATCAGAACTTCACCAGACTAAAAGAGAGGAGGGAGGCGTTAAACTCAGGGCAATAAAAGGACAAGAGATATATGAGAAACTATGCTGGTTCCCTACACTCTTATTCACGAAAGATGACTATTCAAGGTAATTTGTTCGAAGAAAGAATACACTTCACTTTATAGCAGTAGCTTAGCAACATTTTGTATTAGAAAGATTATTTGACCTATGTCTATTTAATTTATGTGGTGTGATAGATATATGTAAATAGTGGCATTACTTCCTAACACACTATAAATAATAATGACATATGTCGTAGAATTACAGATACCTAATTATCTACTGCAGTGCCCTCTGTGCTAATATTTACCCAGTGGCGTTGACGTTTAAATCAAATTATTATTCCTTGGTTTGTAAGTCAAGTCTATGTTTTTGTATTTTGGAAAAACATAAGTGAAGAACATAAATCTTTCAGAAAGGCATTATTTAGAAAGAAATATAATTTTCAAATGAATTATTCTTATTTTTTCAGTTAAAATGTGTCCATAAATATTTCATGTTGCACGCCTATGCAAACGAAATGCAATGAAGTTATCTGCAAATAATATTATATCAGACGACTCACATATGACCTTGAATAGTCATCTTTCGTTAATAATAGTTTACCTAATTACTGGTGTAATGGTGTAAGTGGCTGGCTCTTACGCAAGACAAAGTTTTCTTAATCTGGGTAAACCGATTCGCTATACCTTTCAAAAATATTTCTTTTTAAAATTCTATACCAAAAACAGTTATTGGAAATAGTCAACTTAAAACATGAATAGGCTGTTTTTGACTTACTCTTTATAGATACTATATTTAAGTGCTAGGTACTCTAAATGAGTTCATATGAAGTTATTTTTAGCAAAAAAAACCCTAATGGAAAATTTAGTTTCATTTAAAATGTTCATATTACATCCTTTTTTAAAATTAGGGGTTTCTAAAATAGTATCTAAACTATTACTGATAATTGTTGCTTAACAAGTATAGTTTTCAAACACGCTTGTTTTTACTATTAATAGAAAGCAAATTTAGAAAGTACCTTAGATTTAGTTTCAAATATCAAAGATATGAAATTAATTGTTTGCCATTTAGATAAAAACATATATCATACATACAAATAATGAGAAAAAAACAAAACTAGAATTTAGTATCAATGTGTATCTACAGTAGAACTCCTTGAATCACTGTAATTCTTTTTTAACAGAGAAATATGTAACTTCAATCCAACGCAAGAACTAAAGTTTCTGGGATTTGGAAAAAAGAAAATTTCTCTTAGCTCCACATACCTATTATCAAATCTTAACAGAAAAATGACCATTTCGAACTACCGCAAAAATCATCATAATTAGTGATGCATTTATTTTCACTTACTATATGTCACATAAAACAAAAGGTTTAAACTTGAAATGTTTTTCTAGTGCCTCAACCTCTGGCTGGGGAGCATCCAGTCATGAATATAATTTAGTACGCGGGTAATGCAACGCGCAGGAACGAAATTATCGCATAAATTGTCTGTATTTTTAGCAGTTTTCTATCACATGGCAACAACCATTGTTTCTAATACATAAACTTAGTAATTATCGTATTTTTGCATTTTAACAAATGAACAGAGTCATGTTATATATCGTTGAAAAAAAAAACTGGTGTAACTTTTCAATATGGCGTCCATATAAAAATTAAAACTTTCGCATCATAACTCGAAAATATACAGTATAAAGAAAAGCTGAGCTTCACGAGTCGAAAAATTATAAAAAGTTCCATAAAGATGTGCAAACCAAAAATCCAGTATTATTTAACTCTTATGCTGGGTTGCAAGAAACTATTTATTGGTTCATTAACAACTGACGGTTCGTTAGGATTCGAAAAATCGTTGCATGAACCTTATATAATTTTAAAGATTCAGTAAACATGTCCTACAACTTATAGGGCTGATTTCGAACCTATAAATATTTAACGGCTCAATAAATCGAGTTTGACATTAAATGTCAAATTCCGTAAATAAATAATTGGTGTAAATTTTACGTTTAAATGAAAGAACTACTAATTAAAGGATAAGTAAATGATCGTATATTATACTTATTATACAAGAATATAATTTAACTTCATTTTGGTGGAACTACGAGTATGTCATCGTCATCATCTTCGGATGCAGAAATGATTTTAGAACTTGTTGTATGGCAGTGTCAGCAAGCAAGCAATTATTAATAACTTTACGTAATTATATCACTGGAGCCTCCATTTCATTTTTATTAGTCATACCATCTATTTTTTTTTCTTCAATTACATTTTGAATGATTTCCAGCAAAACATGTTTTTCTCTTTCAGTAAAATTTGTAATCCTATTTCATTTATCCATTTTTAATAAATATACTTTTACTCGATCTTGGACACGTTTATGGATTATGACATTGACATTTATTGTATTGATATTGTTGCTAGATAAACAATTCATTAACTAAAGACTGCAATAGTTTTTTCATGCAACTGTTTGAATTTTAACGGCTCGCTAACTTTACAGGACCGGTAACTATAGAATCCATAAACTATTTATTGAATAGTTTTCATGCAACCCAGCATTAGAAGTATTTAAAAAAAATACATTTTCGCCTACATTTAGTGACCTTTGCCTTTTTTCGCAAATAATAAAACACCATTAACATGGTGTTCTAAAGGGGCAACTTTTATCTAATTTGACAGGCTTCGCATCTCTTACTTTTCTTGGGTTTCCTCTGTTGGAATAGTTATCATGGACACCTTGTATAAGTACAAAATTCGGGAAACTGCAAATTGACCTATATGCCAGAATAATTAACACAAAATATAAAAATTACGCACTCCAGACTCCTTCTCAGTAGATACCTTTACAATTAATTACGCGTATTACTTTTATGTTTTTTGTTTCGCCTTTTTTCAATAATTAGTTAGAAATAATAATACTTGAAAAAGCGATCAGTATTTCAATAGTTGGTATTCATTATTCCAAAGATTGTTGACACAAACTCAAAATTTTGTTGAAACAAAAATTCCTTACTGTTATCACGTTTCAGAGACACACATTGGTTGTCCATAGATCTTGCCTTAATAGAAGGGAAATTATCCGGAGAGTGTTTATAAATAAAAACATTCCTCAAGCTGTTCTGCCTTTAATACTATCATTGTTGTCCGAAGGAACATTATGGGTGCAGTCACAAAAGAAAAAACCAAGAAATTTTGTTGCTCAAAAAATTTAGAACCATACTCATATTGTTTAGAATATAATATACATTTTAACTAACTCCGTCCATGTAGAGAGTTCCTACTACACAGGAATTTCTTATCGAGCAGCTCTCAATCTAATACTATCGGTAAAAAGGGAAGATGAATGAAACTAGTTACCTTAATGGCTCTTAGCAGTGCACATAAGGTTCAGACTCTATCATCAATAAATGCAAACCTTACTACAAGAATACAAGATAAAATAGAAAATAGTGAACTAATAAAGACACCAGGTCCTAATAGACAACAATCTTTACTTGTTTTTCCATTTATCCGCGAAAAACGAGAATTTTACACTGCGTCAACAATTATTTTCTACATTCGTATCACATCTGAATATCGTTAAAATGACCAAAGACATTTAATTATAACTTATAACATACCAAAAACCGAGTCATTCAGTATGTTCTCAAACTATTAGTAGATGGATAAAGCTAGTATTAAAAAAGAGCCGTATAGTTACTAATATTTTTGCCAGGCTACAGTATAAGATACGCTTCCATCTATGTACCAAATAGAACAGGTGTTAATATAGACACGACATGTTGATCACCGAATTCTCAATATTCAATCAACTTTTACAATAAACCTGTAATTACCTAATAGTCAACTTTTGAAAATAAGTATAGAGAATTAGTTTAAATTTTTGGGATTTATAAGGGGCTATTGTTATGTATACGCTATTGCAAACCGGGTTGGTGCTTGTATGGGCTATGTATATCGTAATGTACGAAAACTGTTTTAAATACGATAAGATTCAACACGATTTCAAACCTATCACTTTAAACATCTACATAGTAATTATATCGGCGGACAATCGAAGATAAATTGTAAGATTAACAGACTTACCTGTACTGAAGGTTGATCGTAATTTTCCGAGCTTGTCCTCCGATATAATTACACAAGCCCCACCTTTCCCGAAGAACCCAAAAGCGAAATGCGTATCACAAATAACGAAATGTGTAATTAAATGAGCTGTAATGAGGTGTAACGTCGGGTGTTTTTTTTTTTTTTTTTTTTTTTTTTTGATTATATACTTTCAAATGTACCGACGGGTATGACATAACGCGACACTACATAGTAATTATATCGGAGGACAAGCTCGGAAAATTACGATCAAACTTCCTTAAGGTCGGTTAATCTTACAAATATATACTCAATTTTAATTAAATTCCTCTGGGATATTATTTTGAATTATACATATTCTACATTTTTTTTAGTTTTTTTTTACCAATAAAAATAACTTGGTGGTACGGTAACAATAATTTGGATCAATTAGATCATGAGTCTTTAAAGTCCAAATTAGATTAGATTAGGTTGGTAACACTGACGGAAGGTGTTCAGTCGTATTTTTTAAACGCTCCATATAAATAATTAAGTTTAGTGGAAAAATCAAGTTATTTCGGTGAAATTCTCACCAAATATAAAATATCTACTCACTCCAAGTGTGAAAAATATAAATTTTGTGAACAAATCACTATACAAACTTTTCAGGTTAAACATAACCTCAATTTTCAACCTCGTGGTGGATATGGATGCAAAACTCGAAGAAATTTTAATGAAACTAGCTAAACTTGACTCGATCGAATCTCAAATACAAACAACAAATATAGAAATTGCTAGGTTTCATTCTGATGTGAAATCAATCAAGGAGCAATACGAAAATCTCCAAGAAAACTTCACCACCCAACAGAAAATCATAGACAAACTCGAAAGTGATCTGAAGAAGCGTAATTTAGTCCTTGTTGGAATTAAAGAAGAAGAAACTAACTATCAAAACCTGGAAAAGCTTGTAAGAGAAACCTTAGAAGCCAAATTTGAAATAAATATCAACCCAGACAGTATAGAAAGTGTAAAAAGGCTTGGTGTCAAGAAAGCCCAGTATGACAGGCCTGTTTAAATAGCCTGCAATTCAGTAAAAACCAAACATATGTTTTTGGCGAATAGAACCAAATTAAAAGGCACTAAGCTATACTTAAACGATGATTTAACCACAAAGGAGCAATCAAAAAGGAAGGATCTGCTACAACTTCGCAAGAAAGCAATGGATGAAGGCAAGAATGTGAAATGGATCAAAAACAAATTGATTATTGACAACCCAGTAAACCAATCCGGTAGTGAAAAAAGGAAGAAAGGTAACAACTCGCCAGATGATTCATCACTCCGCCCGAACCCGAAGGCGCCCAAATACCAAGGCACCCTTACTGGCTTTCTTCAAAACCAGGCGGCAGCATGACCTTACCGGAGCCCCACGCCCCCATCAACCCAGCAACCAACAATAGAGGACTCCAATCCAATTTTACAATTCCGTTTTGTTTTGATTTACAATCTACAATATTATATTCTTTATATATAATTACTCGCAACATATATATATTTATTGTATAATTCATAACATATTTTTGATTTAAAACTGTAAGGTTTTACATATAATTACTTGCAATATATTTTTTTTCTTGTTATGTCATTCGTAATATACATTTATAACATATTTTTGATACATAGTTATTTGAATTATATTTTTTGTTATTAGTAAAATAATTTTAATTTAAAATTTGTAATATATTCTTCATATATTATATAAACACTTAATATTCTTTATACGTAATTATTCGCAACATACATATTTTTACTGTATAATTCATAATATACTCTTGATTTATTATTTGTAAGGTATTCTTTACGTATAACTATTTGCCATATATTCTTCATTTATAAACATTCTGCAATATATTTTTGATATACATATAAAATGTCTAATATATTTTTCAAATTTTGATATTTAGATAATTATTTGTTATATATTTTTATTATATAATTATTTTGTTATGCCTACATTTGTAAACTTGCATGATACCCTTGGGGTACATTTCATAATTATGTGTATCGTTACCAGCCTTTTGTATAAAGCTGTATGCTTTAAGAACAAATAAAGTATTATTATATTATAGTCTTTAAAGTCCAAATTAGATTCCGATATTTCAATAGTAGCAGTAATAAGGAAAAATAACCCTTATTGCATTGTAATTGTCCTTTTTAAATACGTACCTATGAAACGGATTTCGAGTACAAACAGGTTTATGCTGAGACCAGATTTTAAACAAAATACCTGTGTATTTTAAGGACATATTTATTTTAAGTATGTATAAATACGTTTTATGTATTTTAAATGATTTAAACCATAATTTATTTTGCCTATCTTGCCTACTAAATACGTTTATATTGCCCAAAAAAGCAGCTCCCAACAGCTCGTGTCGGGATATTTTTTAAAAATATAAAATACTAACTATTTACTCGCTATATATTTTTCGTACATGTGTTTATATCTACTCAAACAAATGTAGATTCCCTAATTATAATGATTCGCATGACAAAAATACACAGAATCCCTAACATGCGATTAAACATCAGTAGAAAATCACCAAATTGCAAAGGACTATAGTTTTTCAATGTCCTTCCTACAGAGATCAAATAGTCAAAAACAAAGCAAATTTTTAAAATTAAATTAAGAGAATATTTATTAAAGAAAACCTTATACTCAGAATTAGAATTCTCTAATTATTGTATCAGACTGAACCTAGCAGCCGATTCGCAGCAGCCGATTCGATTTACAGCAAGTGTTGCGTAGCACTGGCAGTGAATGTACTAGGGACATCAAAAGTGTTGTCGATTTATGAAAAACAAGAAAATAATAAAATATTCGTATTTTTTTTGTCTGTACCGCATATATTATAAAAAAATAAATTCATATACCAATAATTGATATAAAATAATACATTTATTTTGATTTTGGGTAGACAACACAATTGTACTGATTTATTTATATAAGTTTTGAGAACAGGTTATGAATGTTTTATTTTAACATTATTAACAGGATTATAGTAATCCCGATAAAATCATACTTTGTAGGATGAACAGCACAGCACATACACCCTGAACATTATAAAGATCAACCGAAAAATTTAAACAGGGGATTAGGGGTATATCTCATGACTTAAATATCAGGAAATCACTATTTTCCAAGTTTCTCGCAATTTTTATATTATTTTCAGGATAATAAAAATCCTGACAAAACCATACTTTGTAGGGTGAACAGTTGATACACCCCGAACATTATAAAGTACAAATGAAAAATTTATTCAGGGGATTAGGGGTAGATCTCTTGATTTAAATATCAGGAAATCATTATTTCCAAGTGTCTCGCAATTTTTATATTATTTTCAGGATAACAAAAATCCTGACAAAACCATACTTTGTAGGGTGAACAGTTGATACACCCCGAACATTATAAAGTACAAATGAAAAATTTATTCAGGGGATTAGGGGTAGATCTCTTGATTTAAATATCAGGAAATCATTATTTCCAAGTGTCTCGCAATTTTTATATTATTTTCAGGATAACAAAAATCCTGACAAAACCATACTTTGTAGGGTGAACAGTTGATACACCCCGAACATTATAAAGTACAAATGAAAAATTTATTCAGGGGATTAGGGGTAGATCTCTTGATTTAAATATCAGGAAATCATTATTTCCAAGTGTCTCGCAATTTTTATATTATTTTCAGGATAACAAAAATCCTGACAAAACCATACTTTGTAGGGTGAACAGTTGATACACCCCGAACATTATAAAGTACAAATGAAAAATTTATTCAGGGGATTAGGGGTAGATCTCGACTTAAATATCAGGAAATCATTATTTCCAAGTGTCTCGCAATTTTTATATTATTTTCAGGATAACAAAAATCCTGACAAAACCATACTTTGTAGGGTGAACAGCTGATACACCCCGAACATTATAAAGTACAAATGAAAAATTTATTCAGAGGATTAGGGGTAGATCTCTTGATTTAAATATCAGGAAATCATTATTTCCAAGTGTCTCGCAATTTTTATATTATTTTCAGGATAACAAAAATCCTGACAAAACCATACTTTGTAGGGTGAACAGTTGATACACCCCGAACATTATAAAGTACAAATGAAAAATTTATTCAGGGGATTAGGGGTAGATCTCTTGATTTAAATATCAGGAAATCATTATTTCCAAGTGTCTCGCAATTTTTATATTATTTTCAGGATAACAAAAATCCTGACAAAACCATACTTTGTAGGGTGAACAGTTGATACACCCCGAACATTATAAAGTACAAATGAAAAATTTATTCAGGGGATTAGGGGTAGATCTCTTGATTTAAATATCTGGAAATCACTATTTTCCAAGTTTCTCGCAATTTTTATATTATTTTCAGGATAATAAAAATCCTGACAAAACAATACTTTGTAGGGTGTACAGTAGATACACCCTGAACATTATAAGGTACAAATGAAAAATTTATTCAGGGGATTAGGGGTAGATCTCTTGATTTAAATATCAGAAAATCACTATTTTCCAAGAGATCTACCCCTAATCCCCTGAATAAATTTTTCATTTGTACTTTATAATGTTCGGGGTGTATCAACTGTTCACCCTACAAAGTATGGTTTTGTCAGGATTTTTATTATCCTGAAAATAATATAAAAATTGCGAGAAACTTGGAAAATAGTGATTTCCTGATATTTAAATAGAAAGATCTACCCCTAATCCCCTGAATAAATTTTTTATTTGTACTTGATAATGTTCAGGGTGCATTTACTGTTCACCCTACGAAGTATGGTTTTGTCAGGATTTTTATTATCCTGAAAATAATATAAAAATTGCGAGAAACTTGGAAAATAGTGATTTCCTGATATTTAAATCAAGAGATCTACCCCTAATCCCCTGAATAAATTTTTCATTTGTACTTTATAATGTTCAGGGTGTATCTACTGTTCACCCTACAAAGTATGGTTTTGTCGGGATTTTTATTATCTTGAAAATAATATAAAAATTGGGAGAAACTTGGAAAATAGTGATTTCCTGATATTTAAATCAAGAGATCTACCCCTAATCCCCTGAATAAATTTTTCATTTGTACTTTATAATGTTCAGGGTATATCTACTGTTCACCCTACAAAGTATGGTTTTGTCAGGATTTTTATTATCCTGAAAATAATATAAAAATTGCGAGAAACTTGGAAATAATGATTTCCTGATATTTAAATCAAGAGATCTACCCCTAATCCCCTGAATAAATTTTTCATTTGTACTTTATAATGTTCAGGGTGTATCTACTGTTCACCCTACAAAGTATGGTTTTGTCAGGATTTTTATTATCCTGAAAATAATATAAAAATTGCGAGAAACTTGGAAATAATAATTTCCTGATATTTAAATCAAGAGATCTACCCCTAATCCCCTGAATAAATTTTTCATTTGTACTTTATAATGTTCAGGGTATATCTACTGTTCACCCTACAAAGTATGGTTTTGTCAGGATTTTTATTATCCTGAAAATAATATAAAAATTGCGAGAAACTTGGAAATAATGATATCCTGATATTTAAATCAAGAGATCTACCCCTAATCCCCTGAATAAATTTTTCATTTGTACTTTATAATATTCAGGGTGTATCTACTGTTCACTATACAAAGTATGGCTTTGTCAGGATTTTTATTATCCTGAAAATAATATAAAAATTGCGAGAAACTTGTAAATAATGATTTCCTGATATTTAAATCAAGAGATCTACCCCTAATCCCCTGAATAAATTTTTCATTTGTACTTTATAATGTTCAGGGTGTATCTACTGTTCACCCTACAAAGTATGGTTTTGTCAGGATTTTTATTATCCTGAAAATAATATAAAAATTGCCAGAAACTTGGAAAATAGTGATTTCCTGATATTTAAATCAAGAGATCTACCCCTAATCCCCTGAATAAATTTTTCATTTGTACTTTATAATGTTCAGGGTATATCTACTGTTCACCCTACAAAGTATGGTTTTGTCAGGATTTTTATTATCCTGAAAATAATAAAAAAATTGCGAGAAACTTGGAAATAATGATTTCCTGATATTTAAATCAAGAGATCTACCCCTAATCCCCTGAATAAATTTTTCATTTGTACTTTATAATGTTCAGGGTGTATCTACTGTTCACCCTACAAAGTATGGTTTTGTCAGGATTTTTATTATCCTGAAAATAATATAAAAATTGCGAGAAACTTGGAAAATAGTGATTTCCTGATATTTAAATCAAGAGATCTACCCCTAATCCCCTGAATAAATTTTTCATTTGTACTTTATAATATTCAGGGTGTATCTACTGTTCACCCTACAAAGTATGGTTTTGTCAGGATTTTTATTATCCTGAAAATAATATAAAAATTGCGAGAAACTTGGAAATAATGATTTCCTGATATTTAAATCAAGAGATCTACCCCTAATCCCCTGAATAAATTTTTCATTTGTACTTTATAATGTTCAGGGTATATCTACTGTTCACCCTACAAAGTATGGTTTTGTCAGGATTTTTATTATCCTGAAAATAATATAAAGTTGCGAGAAACTTGGAAATAATGATATCCTGATATTTAAATCAAGAGATCTACCCCGAATCCCCTGAATAAATTTTTCATTTGTACTTTATAATATTCAGGGTGTATCTACTGTTCACCCTACAAAGTATGGCTTTGTCAGGATTTTTATTATCCTGAAAATAATATAAAAATTGCGAGAAACTTGGAAATAATGATTTCCTGATATTTAAATCAAGAGATCTACCCCTAATCCCCTGAATAAATTTTTCATTTGTACTTTATAATGTTCAGGGTATATCTACTGTTCACCCTACAAAGTATGGTTTTGTCAGGATTTTTATTATCCTGAAAATAATATAAAAATTGCGAGAAACTTGGAAAATAATGATTTCCTGATATTTAAATCAAGAGATCTACCCCTAATCCCCTGAATAAATTTTTCATTTGTACTTTATAATATTCAGGGTGTATCTACTGTTCACCCTACAAAGTATGGTTTTGTCAGGTTTTTTATTATCCTGAAAATAATATGAAAATTGCGAGAAACTTGGAAATAATGATTTCCTGATATTTAAATCAAGAGATCTACCCCTAATCCCCTGAATAAATTTTTCATTTATACTTTATAATGTTCAGGGTATATCTACTGTTCACCCTACAAAGTATGGTTTTGTCAGGATTTTTATTATCCTGAAAATAATATAAAAATTGCGAGAAACTTGGAAAATAATGATTTCCTGATATTTAAATCAAGAGATCTACCCCTAATCCCCTGACTAAATTTTTTATTTGTACTTTATAATATTCAGGGTGTATCTACTGTTCACCCTACAAAGTATGGTTTTGTCGGGATTTTTATTATCTTGAAAATAATATAAAAATTGGGAGAAACTTGGAAAATAGTGATTTCCTGATATTTAAATCAAGAGATCTACCCCTAATCCCCTGAATAAATTTTTCATTTGTACTTTATAATATTCAGGGTGTATCTACTGTTCACCCTACAAAGTATGGTTTTGTCAGGATTTTTATTATCTTGAAAATAATATAAAAATTGGGAGAAACTTGGAAAATAGTGATTTCCTGATATTTAAATCAAGAGATCTACCCCTAATCCCCTGAATAAATTTTCCATTTGTACTTTATAATGTTCAGGGTATATCTACTGTTCACCCTACAAAGTATGGTTTTGTCAGGATTTTTATTATCCTGAAAATAATATAAAAATTGCGAGAAACTTGGAAAATAGTGATTTCCTGATATTTAAATCAAGAGATCTACCCCTAATCCCCTGAATAAATTTTTTATTGGTACTTTATAATGTTCGGGGTGTATCAACTGTTCACCCTACAAAGTATGGTTTTGTCAGGATTTTTATTATCCTGAAAATAATATAAAAATTGCGAGACACTTGTAAATAATGATTTCCTGATATTTAAATCAAGAGATCTACCCCTAATCCCCTGAATAAATTTTTCATTTGTACTTTATAATATTCAGGGTATATCTACTGTTCACCCTACAAAGTTTGGTTTTGTCAGGATTTTTATTATCCTGAAAATAATATAAAAATTGCGAGAAACTTGGAAAATAGTGATTTCATGATATTTAAATCAAGAGATCTACCCCTAATCCCCTGAATAAATTTTCCATTTGTACTTTATAATGTTTAGGGTATATCTACTGTTCACCCTACAAAGTATGGTTTTGTCAGGATTTTTATTATCCTGAAAATAATATAAAAATTGTCAGAAACTTGGAAAATAGTGATTTCCTGATATTTAAATCAAGAGATCTACCCCTAATCCCCTGAATAAATTTTTCATTTGTACTTTATAATATTCAGGGTGTATCTACTGTTCACCCTACAAAGTATGGTTTTATCAGGATTTTTATTATCCTGACAATAATATAAAAATTGGGAGAAACTTGGAAATAATGATTTCCTGATATTTAAATCAAGAGATCTACCCCTAATCCCCTGAATAAATTTTTCATTTGTACTTTATAATGTTCAGGGTATATCTACTGTTCACCCTACAAAGTATGGTTTTGTCAGGATTTTTATTATCCTGAAAATAATATAAAAATTGCGAGAAACTTGGAAAATAGTGATTTCCTGATATTTAAATCATGATATATATCCCTAATCCCCTGATTAAATTTTTCGGTTGATCTCTATATTGTTCAGGGTGTATGTGCTGTTCGCCCTACAAAGTATGATTTTATCGGGATTACTATTATCCTGTTAATAATGTTAAAATAAAACATTCATAACCTGTTCTCAAAACATATAAATATATCAGTACAATTGTGTTGTCTACCCAAAATCAAAAAAAATGTATTATTTTATATCAATTATTGGTATATGAATTTATTTTTTTATAATATATACGGTACAGACAAAAAAATACGAATATTTTATTATTTTCTTGTTTTTCATAAATCGACAACACTTTTGATGTCCCTAGTACATTCACTGCCAGTGCTAGGCAACACTTGCTGTAAATCGAATCGGCTGCTGCGAATCGGCTGCTAGGTTCAGTCTGATAATTATTGTAGAAATATTTAACATTTTGTACCTAATTATATTCTAACCGACGAAATTCATAAATGTTGTAATTTATATGGAAAGATAATAAATAAATAAATAAAATAAATGTATGTATATCTATTAACCACATTAATTTATTATGCTATGAATCTGGGTGATAAGTGATGAAATAAATACGAAGTGAAATTTGTTCACTAATGTACGCAGCGTCCTAGTTGTCTGGCATATGTTTTTATAGATTCTATATAGTCAATTTAACATAACTAAATGGCAGACACGAACAAATAATTTAGGAGAGGTTATATTATTTGCAATTTTGAAATGTTTTTTTTCGAACAAGCAGCGACACCCGACCTTGCTACCTTGCTTATTCTGTTCAAAAGTTTCAAAACTCTATTACCTGAAATTCCTAGCGACGATCAAATCATATTCCAAAATTGCCAACAGCTCCCTATCTATTATACATAATTTTGAAAGATGACTGTTTTACGACTCGGACAACTCCCTATTTATATATATATATATATATATATATATATATATATATATATATATATATATATATATATATATATATATATATATTGAAACGATTTTGGTTTCGTTTCGCGGTTTTATGTTTAAAATTTATTTGTTTAATTGTATTTTATGCCCGATGTCTCTGTGAGCGCATCCGTCTCCTGGGCCGTCGTGTTGGATGTTGAAGAGGGAGCCGTGTTTCAGACTCGACAGCGGTCGGACGTTTGTTGTTTTTGTGTAAAATACTAACGTTTTTTTTTTTGCCATTTTTTTGTTATCCATGTTCATCTAAATTTTGCGTACTGCGATTTGCTTTGTGCATTAATTGTGAGCTGGTCAGTGATCTTCCTGGGTGAGTTATAATAATATTTTTTGATTTTTATTGAAAATATATTGTTAACCTTGCTCTGGATGCATCACGCCCCAGTTTACGAGTGTGAAGCACTTCTCTGGGAGTTGTAGCTTTTAACTTTTAACTCGTACAGATCTCTTATTCTAAATTTACTATTTTTGCTTGTAAATTTTTGGTGGGTTATGTTCAAAATTCATATGTATTTTTCTTTTACACCCACGTTGGCTGGTAAAATTTATTTATATAATTGTTGTGAAGAGAACTTTTAAACTCCCTTGGGTTGGTCTACATTTTCTTATAGAAATTTTTTTGTCAGTTATTTGGGGTTCGGTTCAACCGTTTCCCATTTTTTTTTTTGGGTTCATTAATGATTTGTATGGCGGAATTTATGACTAGCTCTGAGCTGATCTGAAGTCATGCGTAAGTAGTAGGTTATTTTTTTATTATTATTATTTTTGTGGAAGCCAATATAGTTTTTTTTGAGATAATTTTTTTTGGGTTGTTGGCATCCACGAGTGTAACCCACATACAAAATTCTCGCGTTGAAATAATTTCATGATTTACGAACCAATTATTCTCTACCTTCCTTATTCTATTTATTTGTGTCTAATTTCACTTCTAGCTTGGCCAGCTATTTTTTCTTCCAAGATTTGTTTATAATTTTTTTATCAAAAGTGCACTATAAATTCTAGTTTTTTTGTAAATTTGTTTTGTAGTTCATTTGATTGTAAGAACTGAAAGTAATTTTTAATTGGCAGGTTTTTGTTGACTTGTTTTTTTGTAGATTTATTATCATATTAGATTTTTCTTTGCAGTGATTTTATTTGGGGGTCTAAGTGCCCTATTTTTACATTTAACTTCGATTGTTGGTTTAATCTTTTATTGCCTATTTTGTTATACGTTCCCCGCTATTTTGACGGAGCTCTGACTATTGTTACTCCGCCTCCAGTTTCCCCGCTCTCCAGCCTGATCGGCCTAGGACCCCTCAAGATTGTAACCCCATTCAAAAAGGTCTGTAAAGGCATAAAGGATACCATTTTTTTAAAAATTATTTATTCAACACTGTAATAAATTTTGTCTATAACTTTCTTTGAGTGTGTATGTCCACTCCCTTTCCTGACATCACTGGCGCCCATTTTTTTTATTCTTGTGTCTAGTGACCCACGACCCCGCGAACCACAACCGAACCTGAGCAGCCGCGGTAAGTGTGTGACTGTAATTTTCCCTTCGGAAAATTACTTCCAAAATTTATTTTACCTTACCTTATTATTGCTACCATTACGTCACACATTTATATTCTTATGGCGTCCAAAACGTGGGGCCCCCTTTTATAATTTTGTCATTCTTAGTAACTATTTTTGCGCATTTAAATTTTTTTGTTGATTGTGGTGTCGCTGGATCATAATCCTATTTTCTTACCCTACTGCCCTTCTTTTCCCTTCGGTTCTATTCTACTTAAATATTTTTTTGAACTTTGGTTTAATATAATTTTCTTATTATGTCACTTCTCGTGGAGCACCTCAAGTACCTGCGACCTGACGAGATCAGCTACGAGCTAAAAATCCGTCTTGGCAACTATACTGGATCAATTGAGGAAAACATGAATGTTTTAAAAGGATTATTGGAAATGGAAAGTCTGGGATGTTCCACAGTAGACCCGGCGTGCTGTCCTGATCCTATCGACGACGCTCCGGCAGGTTTGGATAAGTTGATGGAGATATCGGGTATGATATTGCATTTTCGTAGTACTAATCCGCAACATTTAGAGCAATTTCAAATAGAAGTAAATGCTCGGTTGTTAGCTTTGCAAATTCGTATATCTCGACTTCCCCAAGAGTGGAAGGGCGAACTATTGAGATTGCTCTCTATGGTCAAGTCTGCCCTCTCGTCCTTATCTCCTTTAACTAACACACAACCATCAGTTAACTTAATCGATTTCGACGATGTCCCTATTAGTCCGATTGCCCCAAATACGAATCTTTCTCCCTCATCAAACACGACTCTTTTACTTCGTTCCTTTGAGGAAAGCAGCGTAATTTTCCAGGAAAAAATCCGTAGAATTCGGTTCAATAACTTGGAACCAACAAATAACAATCCTCCCGTACCTCGTGTCGGAAATAACTTTCATTCTGTATTCTCACCGCGTCTCCCTAGCAGTACTTTGTTGCCTCGGTCGGTTCCCTGTGACCATAAGGTCCTGGTGGACAAATGGAATATAAAATTTGACGGTAACTCCGGTCTCAATCAATTTCTTGAGAATATAGAACGACTCGCGTATTCACGTGGCGTGTCGCATGAACAATTATTCCACCAAGCTGGCGATCTTCTTACCGGTCACGCTCTTGTGTGGTACCGTATGATTTACCCTTCGGTGTTATCATGGTCGGAACTTGTTGCTAAACTTCGTCATACTTTTCTCCCTGCAAACTATGACATTGCTTTAATGGATGAAATTAGAAATCGTACACAAGCCCCCATGGAAAAAGTCGAGATATTTATAGCTATTATGGAAAATTTATTTTCGCGTCTGAGTCAACCTCCTGACGAAAAAACTCGAGTTTCTTATATCATGCGAAACCTACAGCCACATTTCCAAAGATTGTGTGCGTTGCAAGATATCGTCACTATATCAACATTAATATCGGTCTGTAAACGCCTTGAAGATACGGAACAACAAGTATCCCAGTTTAAAAACCCGCCAACTCGTTCTTCGTATACCTTAGAACCAGATTTATCTGCCCCTAGTGTCGCGAAATCTGCGACTCGCACAGACAAAAATATTTATCGGCCTAGTGTATCCTCTTTGAATCCTGTCAATCAGGGTACTCCGAGAGTTTGTTGGAATTGCAATAGCCCGGACCACTTGTACCCAAAGTGTCCTATTCCTCTCAATCGGTTCTGTTTTTCGTGCGGGCGCAAAAATGTCATCAGGCCTCAGTGCCCAAAATGTTCAAAAAAACGTGTATGGCGTCTCGGTTTCGTCAGCAAACGAGACACACGCCGTCCCAGAGCTGACAAGCCCGCGCGAAAACTCCACCGCGATGAGTGGTCTAAATGGTTAAATGTTGTATCTCGTTTTTTTTATCAGGGTAATATTTCTCCCGTTTTTCAAAACTGTGGTAGTGACGATAGACCTTACGTCACGGTGTCAGTCAAAAATACTCATATTTCTGCCCTTATCGACTCCAGGGCAAATATCTCTGTTGTAGGCGGTCGCGGTTAAGACTTACTAAAACATTTGAACCTTAACGTCCAGCCCAGTTCCTTGGCGACCATATCCACTGTTGACGGAAAAACTCACCCCATTTTAGGTGATGTTTTACTCCCCGTTTGTTTCGGAAAAACCGAAAAACACTTTTCTTTTGTTGTCGTGCCTTCGGTCAAACACCCTATCATTCTCGGGGTAGACTTTTGCTGCTGCTTTCAAGTCCAGACTCTGCAGAGACTGATGATGAAGTTTTCGGACCTGAATTGGATCCCAATATTTTCGTCTACCTTGACGATTTAATCATCGTGACCTCCACATTCGAAGAACATATCGCCATTCGTTATAAAGTTTTAGATCGCCTAAAAGCAGCCGGCTTCACCGTAAACGTCGACAAATGTGAATTTTGTTTATCATCTCTTAAATATCTTGGTTTTGTTATTGATCGGCATGGTCTGCGTACTGACCCCGAAAAAGTTTCTGCCATTGCTAATCTCCCTCGCCCCAGTACTGTTACTGAAGTCCGCAGAGCACTAGGCCTATTTTCGTGGTACAGGAGATTCGTTCCCAATTTCGCCTCCATGTCAGCTGTCATAACTGACCTCATTAAAGGTAAAACCAAGAAGTCTGTCATTTCCTGGACCACCGCGGCTGAAGATGCATTTCATCAACTAAAAACGTCTCTAATTTCGGCTCCTACTCTTGCTAGTTCTGATTATCGTCGGCCTATAAAACCTTTTAAAATCTATACTGACGCCTCCAATTACGGTCTCGGAGCTGTAATTACGCAAATCGGTGATGATGACGAGGAGCACCCCATCGCTTATGCGAGTCGGACTCTTAATAAAGCCGAAAAGAACTACTCAGTCACTGAGAAAGAATGTTTGGCTGTACTCTTTGCCATCCTAAAATTCCGCTCATACATTGAAGGTCTTCATTTCGAAGTCATTACTGACCACTACTCCCTCCTGTGGCTACTTCGCATGCAAGACCCGCACGGTAAGCTTGCTCGTTGGTCAGTTCACCTTCAACAATTTGATTTTACTATTTCCCACCGGCCTGGTAAACTTCACGAGCTCCCTGATGCTCTCTCTAGATGCCCTCTCGAAGTTTCTATCATAAATCGCGATAATTTCGCTAATACTCACGATAACTGGTACTGTCGTATGCGGGAAGATGTCACCCTGAACCCTACCGACTATCCCGACTGGCGTGTTGAGAATAACCTTCTTTATAAAAATTTAGCTACTCCATATTCGTTGCCGCCTAATTTAAGTTCCTGGAAGTTAGTGGTACCGCGAGAATTTCGTAAAGACATTTTATTACGATGTCATGATGACGTCACGGCAGCCCATTTAGGAATTTTTAAAACCCTCAATCGTGTTGCGTCCGAATACTATTGGCCAAAAATGCATCAATTTGTTGCCGGATATGTCAAACGTTGTAAGGTGTGTTTAGCACAAAAGGTTCCCCAATTACCCCCTCCTGGTCTCATGGGTAGAGAAAAGATCATTCGATTTCCCTGGCAGGCCATTTCAATAGACATCATGGGACCCTTTCCACCCTCCTCTTCGGGAAACCGTTATCTCTTGGTGGTAACCGACTGGTTTTCCAAATTTGTACTCGCACAACCTATGAAAGAGGCTACCGGGCCTCGTATCTGTAAATTTTTAGAAGAAAATGTTTTCCTTCTGTTTGGCGTCCCCCAGATCGTGATGTGCGATAACGGTACACAATTCATCTCTAAACTTTTCACCGATCTCATAAAGAAATATGATATTCCCAAGTTATGGTACAATGCCAAGTTCCACCCGCAAGTAAATTTTGTCGAGCGTACCAATCGAGTCATAAAAACTGCTATCCGTTCTTATCTCGAAAATAACCACGGCGCGTGGGACAAAAATCTCCAAGCCATAGCCCAAGCCATCCGGACTAGCGTGCACGAAGTCACCAGATTTTCCCCAGCCTTCTTAACTTTCGGCAGACATGTACCGCTTTCGGGCACATTCTATAACACTCTGCCTACCAATATCTGTTCTGATGATTATGTCCATTCTCTCACCGATTTAAGTCAATTTTTCCTTACCGTTCAAGACCGTATTCACCACGCGTACAACCGAAACGCAAAATATTACAATAAACATCGCCGCCAGCTCGAATTTCAAGAAGGTGACGTCGTTTATCGTAGAAATCGAGTCCTCTCGGTCGGATCACGATGTTATTCATCAGCTCTTGCTCCACGTTATGTCCCTAGTTTAGTTTTCAAGAAAATTTCCCCGTTAGCTTACCATCTGCACGACCTCAATGGAAATAATGCTGGAGTCTATCATGTCAAGGACTTGAAGCCTGCTCCCGCTGATCCCGATTCCTCCCTTAATCTTTCTGATGACTCACTCCTCACCTAAGTATCCTTTTTTGGGAGAGAGGGCAGTGAAACGATTTTGGTTTCGTTTCGCGGTTTTATGTTTAAAATTTATTTGTTTAATTGTATTTTATGCCCGATGTCTCTGTGAGCGCATCCGTCTCCTGGGCCGTCGTGTTGGATGTCGAAGAGGGAGACGTGTTTCAGACTCGACAGCGGTCGGACGTTTGTTGTTTTTGTGTAAAATACTAACGTTTTTTTTGCCATTTTTTTGTTATCCATGTTCATCTAAATTTTGCGTACTGCGATTTGCTTTGTGCATTAATTGTGAGCTGGTCAGTGATCTTCCTGGCTGAGTTATAATAATATTTTTTGATTTTTATTGAAAATATATTGTTAACCTTGCTCTGGATGCATCACGCCCCAGTTTACGAGTGTGAAGCACTTCTCTGGGAGTTGTAGCTTTTAATTTTTAACTCGTACAGTTCTCTTATTCTAAATTTACTATTTTTGCTTGTAAATTTTTGGTGGGTTATGTTCAAAATTCATATGTATTTTTCTTTTACACCCACGTTGGCTGTAAAAATTTTTGTGGTAAAATTTATTTATATAATTGTTGTGAAGAGAACTTTTAAACTCCCTTGGGTTGGTCTACATTTTCTTATAGAAATTTTTTTGTCAGTTATTTGGGGTTCGGTTCAACCGTTTCCCATTTTTTTTGGGTTCGTTAATGATTTGTATGGCGGAATTTATGACTAGCTCTGAGCTGATCTGAAGTCATGCGTAAGTAGTAGGTTATTTTTTTATTATTATTATTTTTGTGGAAGCCAATATAGTTTTTTTTGAGATAAATTTTTTTGGGTTGTTGGCATCCACGAGTGTAACCCACTTACAAAATTCTCGCGTTGAAATAATTTCATGATTTACGAACCAATTATTCTCTACCTTCCTTATTCTATTTATTTGTGTCTAATTTCACTTCTAGCTTGGCCAGCTATTTTTTCTTCCAAGATTTGTTTATAATTTTTTTATCAAAAGTGCACTATAAATTCTAGTTTTTTTTGTAAATTTGTTTTGTAGTTCATTTGATTGTAAGAACTGAAAGTAATTTTTAATTGGCAGGTTTTTGTTGACTTGTTTTTTTGAAGATTTATTATCATATTAGATTTTTCTTTGCAGTGATTTTATTTGGGGGTCTAAGTGCCCTATTTTTACATTTAACTTCGATTGTTGGTTTAATCTTTTATTGCCTATTTTGTTATACGTTCCCCGCTATTTTGACGGAGCTCTGACTATTGTTACTCCGCCTCCAGGTTCCCCGCTCTCCAGCCTGATCGGCCTAGGACCCCTCAAGATTGTAACCCCATTCAAAAAGATCTGTAAAGGCATAAAGGATACCATTTTTTTAAAAATTATTTATTCAACACTGTAATAAATTTTGTCTATAACTTTCTTTGAGTGTGTATGTCCACTCCCTTTCCTGACATCACTGGCGCCCATTTTTTTTTATTCCTGTGTCTAGTGACCCACAACCCCGCGAACCACAACCCAACCTGAGCAGCCGCGGTAAGTGTGTGACTGTAATTTTCCCTTCGGAAAATTACTTCCAAATTTTATTTTACCTTACCTTATTATTGCTACCATTACGTCACAATATATATATATATATATATATATATATATATATATATTTATTTATTTATTTATTTGTAATATTTGGGAAGCCAACAGTTACTTAATTAAAGGCTTCCACAAAGTCCAGTTTAAAGATAAAAGCGATATTACATTGGTGTCAATCTGTCAATCATTTTAAATGTAACTATGGTAATGACATACGCCCATGGTCACTAATAAAAAAAAAACTCGGTATACGGTTTTAAATAATAATAAACTGATTTTCCTGTAATAAAAATAAAGTTAAATGTAGCGCTGCATAACACTGTTCATATTTCATATTAAATTTTATTAGAAAATAAAGATTTTTTATAATACAATAAAAAGTGTAAAAATAAAAATTTTAAACTTATAATTTGTATATCTACGAAATTTAATGTTTGTCAATACCATGAGAACCTCCATGTCCGATTCCAAATCTTCCATAACCATCAAATCCGCCATGTCCACCGAATTCTCCAACACCTCCATCAAATCCACCAACGAATCCAGATCCACCTACACCAACTCCACCGATTACAACGGGTTCTGGCACTGGCACGACTACAGTCTGAGGTACACGTACGGTGTAAGGCTGTGGCACAGTGACGGTATAAGGCTGAGGCACGGACACCGGTACGGGTTGCTGAACGGGCACTGGTACAGCCTGTGGTACAGGCACAGGATACGGACGCCTCACCGTCACGGGATAAGGTCGCGGTACCGTAACAGTGAAGGGTTGCGGCACCGACACCGGCACTGGTCGGGGCACAGATACAGGCACTGTATATGGCTGGGGTATAGGCACCTGTCGAGTCACTGTCACGGGGTAGGGCTGCGGTACTGGCACGGGGACAGTTTGGGTAACTGTGTTTACTGAGGTGCTACTGCCACCGGAGCCACTGCCAATGCCTCCACCGAAACCGCCACTGAATCCAAAACCTCCAATGCCGCTTTCGTATCCAAATCCATGTCCACCACTGAAACCATATCCTCCGCTGAATTCGTGTCCACCACTGTAACTATGGCTTCCATATAATTCAAAATCTGATCCACGTTTCTCATTCCTCTTTTCTTCTGCACTGTCACATCGTACAACTGACGCTACGAGCAGTGTAAATAAGGTAATCTGAAACATTTTACATCTGTGTTACTAATGATAGATGACAAATCATGCACATATCTATTATAAATAACATCAATAAATGTGGGAAAAGTTCTCAACTGTAGTGTTGATACTCGAAATATCTCATTTATATAGAATTTATTCTTACAAAACCGACGTTTCAATACACATTTATTACGTTTACATGCAGTTTTGAAAATGGATTCAGTTTTCAGTCAAAAATACACGAAACTGTTTACATGTAATTTTCAAAACAGGTATACAGATTGATTTGAAAACAGTTTCGGCGCATGCGCTTTTGGCTGATGAAAGTGGCATATGCTCTTTACTACAAATAATTTGTTTTTCCATTATTCCAAATATTTTTTTACATCATACCACTACGCACTAAAATTACACAACTGTCAGTTTATCTGTAGGTTAGTAACACAAAGCGACAGAAACGTTATGCTATGTACGCATGCGCAGTATCAAAACTGAATTTATAGTGTTTACATGAGCAGTTTTGGAACTAGTTTTCAAGTCAAACCCATGAATTTCAGTTTTGGTTTGAGATAACTCAAAACCGTTTTGACACTGTATACATGGCGTTTTCAAAACTAAAAATGTTTTGGAAACGGTTTCAAAACTACATGTAAACTCAGTTATTGTACGCTTGTACCCTCATCAAGGTAAAATATTTCAGATTATTACATACAATTATGAACACTTAAATTTAAACGAATGTATTTATTTATACATAGTAGACGAGCCAATATTTGAGATAACGTGTCCAATATGGGTATTGGGTATTTCGAGAATCATGAGTTTTATCCGGTGAAAATATATGATATAAAATTAGATTTTGGTTTGCACTTAAGGCACTTCAAGCTCATTCGAATGGCGATGCTCCATTTTCTATTATTATTGAATTTTGATGCCGTTATAATTTTTATATGAACGGCATGGAGAAAAGTTACACCACCATTCTAAAGAGATTTTTTCAGCTTTTCCACTGTATATAATTTGTATAAATATATTCATATATAAAAATAATGAATGTGGCAATAAAACAAATAAAATATGCAATTCATTGCTAATTATTTAGTTCTCAAAAATGTATTCAGTCCAATTAATTTTATTGTTTTTATATGGACATCACAGCAGGCTACAGCATATTCAATACGAAATTTGTGAATGTATCAGTGCTGAGTAACTTAAAAATACATATAAAAATAAATGAAATAAACTTCAAAACAAATATTTAGTAATACTTTATTAATGATTTCAATAGTTTTATGGAAACAACTATTGATTTCACTCTATAATTTAATAATGGTTGGATTTTAACTGTTTTAAACAAATGAACATAGGTAAGTTAGTTGACACAATAAATTAGGCGATGGTCAACTGGATGATAGGCAACTGGGTGCTTAGACATCTGGGCGATGGTCAACTGGGCGCCGCGATATATGAACGATGAAGTATTAGATATATAGAATTACACAAACACAATCGTCGTTAGATTAGGTAATGCTAAAGTTTGTTATCGGAACGTCACTTTTTAATATTTTTCCAGCTGCAAAGTCTGCGAAGCATGCAAAATTTTTAAGTTTATGTCGTTCAGTTGACAATCGCCCTATATCGCGGCGCCCAGTTGACCATCATCCAGTGCAACTCGCCCAGTTATCCGTCACCCAGATGTCGCGTACCGAAAAGTTAGACATCGTTAAAAACAAAAAATTCTTATTTTTCACTATGGCGTTCATATAAAAATTCTAACTGCGACAATTAACTCGAAATCCAATAGTGATAAATAAATTTGTGCATCGCCATTAAAAAGAGCATGAAAAAATGTGCTAAAAATAGTGCAAACTAAAATTCCAGTATTATTCCATTCTTGACAGTGATTTGCAAAAGTAAAGGCTGGTACCACAAACGTTGTTTAGAAAACGCTGTTTTGAAAATGCCAAATTTCAATATTTAATTTCACCCGTACGATTAAAGAACAGTTTTTTAAAAGCATAACATAGTTTGTATTCAAATAAATATTTTGAAAATCTTTCTTTAAACATAACGGTCAAATTAAATATTGAAATTTGGCATTTTCATAACAGCGTTTCAAAACAAGGCTTGTGGTACCAGCCAAAAAACTGGAAAATTTATATTTTCGCTTATATCTATAGTGACCCATACATTTTTCTCGATAAACATAAAATAACATCTTAACTTTTATCTTAATTCACCGACTTCGTATGTTTTGTTGTGCTCTAGATCCTCATATTGGACACGCATCTTGTATAATATATTACCCGCTGAAAAGTCCATGTACACTCCCATACATTTACAAAGATGTAATTCAAAAGTGAAAATTATTAAAATTCGAAATTCTTTTAAGTTTTGGTAAAAATCACTAGTATTAAGGAAACTTGATTTACACACTGTACGATAATACTAACCGCTAGAAGGTTCATGGTACACAAAGAATGTTACTGAAGACAAATGATGCGTTCTGCATAATTTATTTGCTTTATATACGTAACGCATATGTGTATATCGTGAGACACGAACACGACAATGCTTTAGTTTAGTGCTTTACTGTATTAGACACTTTCTCTACTGTCTGGAAATCTTAGTTCGCATGGCCAACTACCCAACATATAATTCAGGATTTTTAATGTATTATTTTGTGTTGTACCGTAATATAAAATTATAGGGGTTAATTTTGTGGCAAGTAACAAAGCTTTCTATTAATACTTTCATAATGTGTGTTTTTAATAATGGTTAATGGTGTCATTCATTTCCTTATTATAAGTCACATGATTATGTGAAAAATAAACTGTTGAAACGTAAGATAAAAGTAATTCTAATACAAAATCTATCTACTTCGGCATTGCAACTTGGATTAATGTCTCCCTTCTTGATAATTACCATTCATTTAGGTAGCATGTCATATAGCAAAGCAGTTTACTTTTGAATAAGTTTAAATTATTGCGATTTCTGGTCACCTATGAAATTAAAAATTGAAATCATACATTTTAAACGCTGTTAATATCCAAAGTACAATAAATTATTTGAAAGATGTCATATCAAGGTCATCTACGAATTATATGAATTAAGATTTTGTTCTGTCAAATTCAGTAGTGTCGTTTGCTTAGTTTTTATAAGATACTACTGTTATTTTATTATTATAAAAATATATGTTACAGCAAAGCATTTAAAATTCAAAACTAAGTCAACTTGGTAAGTATTAGCAAAAGTAAAAACAAATATTTGAAAAATAAGATAATGACCCAGTGTCAATGACACTGACAGAAAATAACGTTTATCGTACGGCTATGATGCAAAGAAATATACCTGAATTGATAAATTAACATTGATTCTAAAACAATATTGTATAGACAACAATATTTCAAGTCTCAAAAATTTGTTGCAAACTACAATTTTTGATATATAAATAATCAAAATTGTATTGTATAGAAAACAACAATAAGTTAAAAATAAGTCATTAAACTTTAGATTGTCTAATAAAATTAAATTGAAAAGTTTTGAGTTTGTTATGGACGTGAGATTTGCGTTCATCAAACTATTTATATATTTATTTATTAATAAATTCTCGTACGTATCTAAATACCTATCGCTATTAATATATTTTAAAAGTTTAATAATAAAATTGTTAACTTTGTGATTGTTAGTGAACATAAGTTGAGCTATGCTAGATTTTTCTGGATTATCGCTTTTTAGATGATAAAAATGTTCTTTAAACATGATGTCAATTTAACGCAGATCTCGGGCCCATACAAAACTTTTAAAACTTTTCGATTTAATCCAAAGCTAAATTTTATTGGACGATTTAAAATTGAATGACTTATTGGACGAAATTTATCTTAGTTTATGTAATCATTCACCTGTGACTCTCGTCCCTATATAAGCACAGTTCTCTCCCATGTTGTTCAGAGTTGTTGGACCTCTGGTATAGTTGACATGTTGAATCTTGACTGGTCTGTCTAACTTTCTTTTGTTGTATTACCGATGATGAGAACATAGTTCTCAAAATAAGTATTAAGTTTTTATTAAAATAAATCTTACGGTTAAGAGGCATATTTACCCCTGTGCTAAAATATGAAGCGAAAATTCAAATAAATTGTTCCTCTACTAGAACTACTAACATTTTAAAAAATTCAACACAATACAAACCTACTTCCGATATTAACCTGCATTTTAAAAAAATAATTATTGAAATTTATTAGTATTTGACTTTGATTTTATGGGAAAATCGAGAAATGCTGTTTTGCCTATAAAATCAAAGTCAAATACTAATAGATTTAAATAATTATTTTTTAAAATGCAGATTAATATCGCAAGTACGTTTGTGTTGTGTTGAATTTTTCAAAATGTTAATAGTTCTGGTACAGAAACAATTTATTTGAATTTTCGCTTCATAGTTTAGCACAGGGGTAAATATGCCTCTTAAGGGGTAATTTTATTAGTGTATAAAGACAGTTTACAAGCAGTCACGAGAATACAAACTTCTTACAATATCTTAAAATACATTGCGACCTCTCCTTGAGCCGCTAAAGCTACTTGAACTAGAAGAATTTCTGCTACTTCTCTCGCGCCGGTGTGACGATTTTCGTTGCTTTCTTTTATGTACACTTTTACGTTTTGAGGATGGCATTTCACTGCATGTTAGGCAAGATCCCATTTCTAATGTTATCACACACACGCACTCAAAATAAAACACTCCGAGATATTCACTTTACACCTTTATTCTCCCATAGTTCACAAACGAATATCTCCCAATACATAACTACCATAATTATACAGATAGCTAGTTATACAATTAATTACCCTTATAACTCCTTAATTATAATAAATAATCAATAACACCATCTAATATAATTTATAATTTCAATAATTCAACACAAGGAAACTTATCACAACTTACAAATTGATAACTTGTCAAAATATATAAATTACGCATAAGCACTCGCACGCAGGTATTCCTCCCACCATAAATTTGTGCGCATTTAAAAATGCATTGTGATTCGATAATATTTGTAATTTGCATCTTCAGTACATGCTACTGTAACGCTAGAGTACCAACAACATCCTGTCTGCGAGCCCGCGAACAGCACGTGCGAGCGACGCCTATGAATATAATCATTGTAGTAGGAGGAGGAGCCTAGGTAGAAGATCAACAACATAGAGGCGGGCGACGAAAGACGGGCGGTTAGGTAAACAATGGGGGATAAGTGTAATTACCTGCGCATTGTTATATAGTTTGAGACTTTACGAGAATGTTTCAGAAGGTGTTAAGAGCAACTATATAAGCGACGTACGTGTGTGCGAAAGGGACAATCCGAGACATAATAGTGAGTCTGAATAGCACAGCAGTATCGTGTTGAGCGTATGCAATTTAGTGTCGAGTGGAATACTCTGGAAGTTACTGGTCTACTGGGATAGCTGTGAAAGTGAATACTCGGTAGTTTGAAGAGTATTGGGAAACTTTGTGAACGGCGAGTGGAAGTGGATATTCGGCAGTGGTGTTGAATAGTCGTCGCATACGGACAGTCGGTGATACTGAAGCTGTGGAAGTTAGACAGGTAGGTACATAAATAGACACATAGTGAGTTAAAAGGTGTGAATTCTGTACGGGCAGTTGAATATACGGACGATGTTGTCAGTTGAGTATATAGACACTGTGGAGGTCGGACAGTTAAATGTGAAGAAATATAAATAGTGGAATCTGTAGTATCGTGTAAATAAATAGTCGTGGTAATTGTTTCAAATAAATTAATTGTGTTAAACTAGTTAATTATATTCATAGTCTTAAATTAGTATTTAATATTTGTTTTATTAGTAATGGTCATTGTTATTATCTAGTAAATATTTATTTATTATTTTAATAAACATTTATTTTAATTAAATTATATTCGTAGACTTAAATTAGTATTTAAAATTTGTTTTATTAGTAATCATCATTGTTATTGTCTTTTAAATATGTATTTATCGTTTCAATAAACATTTAGTATAATTAATAATTCTTTGATTTTTTTACACTTCACCCAAATAACTAAAAAACATTACAATTGGTGTTAGGTGTGGGGTTAATAAACTATGAAGTGTAAATCAAAATAAATAAAATGTCAAAATTAAAATTAAGCGAATTAAAAGTAAGTGATCTTAAAAGAGAAACTTTAATAACGGGATTTGAAAACAACCGGAAAAAAATCTGTGCTCCAAGAAAGGTTGCGGCAAGCATTAATCGATTCCGGTGAAAATCCTGAAGATTACTTATTTGAGCCATTCGACATTTGTAAACTTATAGAAAAGTAGATGAAAGATTTGAGAAAAAATAGAAAGAATGTTTTAGATGTTTTCAGAAAAATTCCGGAGCACCTGTGGAATAATTAATGGAACATTTTAGAACATTGGAAAGGGAATTGGATTAAAGTTCTAGAATAGCGGAAGCAAATCCCGGTCCACTGAAAGAAGAAGTAATACAACAATCTAGAACATTGGAACAGGAATTTGATGAGAGTTCTAGAAAAGTCGAAGATGATTCTGAAATTCTGGAGCAAAAATTGGAACCAGAGTTTGAGGTAAATTCTAAAATAGTAGAGAAGAATTCTGGGATTAAGGAGCAAATGTTGGAGTGGAAATTGAAGTAAAATTTCTGAAAGAACTGAGAAAGGCCTTAGGGAGTTTGGGGCTGACGTGACACGTTTGGTTCGTTTTGCACATCCTGCTGCTCCTGACAGCGATTTGAAGTACCTGGCCATGGAAGCTCTCATCTACGCTGCGGCCGCCCAACAACTATGGTTGGCGCACTGTTATGTGTATTTGGTCATGAAGCTGCCAAACACGCTTCGCGCAATCCATTGCGAATGCGAAATATTTATTTAAAGAGAAATAAAAACGCCGAAGCCATAGATGATAAGGTGCGACCAACTACAGACACAGTGTTTACTAGAAGAAACTCCGGTGTTACAAAAGAAGAAAAAAACAGAAAAAGGAAGAGAACGAGAGCATGTTCAGTAAGAGACTAAAGAAGAAATTTAAGAAGAAATTTTAGAGTTAAAGTATGAAGAAAGTATGCACAGTGAAGATCAACTGGAAATCAAGAAGAAACCTAAAGAAGAGGAAGAGGGATGCCAACCAGAAATGAATATTTCCAAACCAGCAGCTGCAATCACCATCTACGTAACTACAAAACGGAATTAGAAGACAGCGAGGAAGACGCGTGTAGAAAGCTCGAGTGAAAAACTAAAACTCAAATCAGATGACGACGATAACATTAGGAAGAAGAGGGACAGGACGTGTAGAAATGATGGGAGGAAGAATGCGCTTGTCGCAAGATGCTGAAGAAGTCGCTGATTTATACGCCAAGATGCCCAGCCATACAACCAAGAACGTATTTAACAACACATTCTTGAAGAACTGGCGCAGGTACATGACAGAGAAAGAGAGATTCCCTCATCATTGTTATGACGAAGTGTAACTTCCAGTAGATACACACGTACCTACTTCAGAAAAGCTGCAGAAAAATAGGACAGAACCAAGGAAGAGAAGTATAGGTTCGTATCACTGATGGGCTTAAAGAGAAGATTGGTAGCTTGAAGTATCTCCTGGCCACAAATGGAATGATATCTGCTATGATCCCACCGTCACTACTTGGCTCGCTTTCTGGACTGAAAACAACAAATGACGTTGAGCACAGGCAAAAAAGACTTGGCAGAAGTATGAAATTACTCGCAAACTGGCCGAGCCAATCGGTAAGAACTGAAAGGAGTACAAGGAATAGGTGAAGAGCTAAGAGAAGCAGATTAGATAGAAGGCGGTGGCGTCGAACTTCATTGTTGAGCTTGCGCTCAGGGCTTGTAACGAAAAGGGAAGATCTAGCGGGTACTGTGTGTTGTTGCATATTGAGAGTGGAGCATACAGAGCTATAGGAACAAGAGGATGAGAGGTAGTATTACATTGTCATGTTTAATTATTCCTCAGAAAGACTCCATCCGGTGTTACAATAAGTTTCCACTAGAGAAACGCGTTTTCAAGAATCTACAGCTGTTCATAGGAAATAAGGCACCAAGTGACGATCTATTTGACCGGTAGAACACATAAATCAAGGAACATCTGAAACAGTAATAGATAGTCTCAAAAACCCAGATGTCATATACCTACAACGATTCGCGTCCAAAGAGAAGAACTTAAACAGACCATAGTTTGTCACTTCCTTCAGACTTCTAAGTACGCCAACGATAATACACGCAGGCTTCTTCATCACGAACTGTTTCGGAGTTAAACAGTCTTAAGAAGGAGATAGTGTAATACGAGAGCACCAACATTCGGTCCGCGAGCTCCCGAACAAAACGTGCGAGCGACGCCTATGAATAAAAGCATTGTAGTAGGAGTTGTCTAAATAAGCGATCAATAACATGGTGCAGCGCTTGATAGGTGAACGACGTGAGACGGGCGTTTGGGTAAACAAGGGGGGATAAGCGTAATTACCCGCGAATTTGTATATAGTTCGAGATGTCACAAAAATATTCCAGAAAGTGTTAAGAACAATTATATAAGCGACGTACGTGTGTGCGAAACACACAGTTACAGACATAGATTGTTAGTATGTCAGAACAACAGTTACATAGACAGTCACACGTAAGGTGTCAGTGAATCTGAATAGCACAGAAGAGTCGTGTTGAGCAAATGCAATTTAGTGTCGAGTGCAATACTCGGGATGTTACTGGTATACTGGGATAGATGTGGAAGTGAATACTCGGTAATTTGAAGAGTATTGGAAAGCTAGGTATATGGGGACAGTAACGGCGAGTGGAAGTGGATACGCGGCAGTAATGTTGAAGATTTGTAACATACGGACAGTCAGTGATACTGAGGCTGTGGAAGTTAGACAGATAGTTACATAAATAGATAGTGAGGTGAAAGTTGTGAATTCTCTCCGGGCAGTTGAATATACAGACGCTGTTGTCAGTTGAGTATATAGACGCTGTGGAGGTCGAGAAGTCGGACAGTTGAATGTTAAGTGATATAAATAGTGGAAATAAATAATTAGTAATATCGTGTAAATAAATAGTCGTATTAATTGTTTTAAATAAATAAATAAATAGTGTTAATCTATTTAATTATATTCGTGGTCTTTAATACTTGTTTAATATTGGTAATCATCGTTGTTATTATCTTTTAAATATTTATTTATCGTTTTAATAAACATTTATTTTAATTAAAAATAACCCTTTGATTTTTTTACAATTCACCCAAAATTAATAAAAAAACATTACAGTACATTACTTTCATTATCCTACCCGTAGACTGCGCTACAGTAGCACGAGGGGATCTCCTACGCTGAGCTGAAGAGGATGATGCTAATACTTCTTACTCCAACGATGATACACTTTACACTTACTGGTGAAAAGCCTCAGATGCTTGGCGTCCACGACTTGGTGAGAAGGAAGAACACACATACACTTTGATGGACACTTAAATTTTCATATACACTACGATTAACACTTACGTTTATGGACAGTACTTTATATTCACTGATTACTGACTAAAGACTTATTTACATGGTTACATTCCATAACCCAGCAGGCGGGCGTTTAACACGCGCCCCAAAACTAAAAGACACTACATGTTCCGACAACTAACGTCTTCACCGCGTGACGACTAATCTAGACCCATACTTGTTTACTCCATGCGCAACCAATGCCTACTATCCAAAAAAGCGCTATCTTCAGGAAAGGATTCTTAGCGGTACAGGGTGCATAGGCTAGGGCATTCAAAGTCACGCACGTATACACAATAATTTCTAAACCTAATGATTAACAAATAAATGTCGTGACTATCATAATACGGAAAGAATTTCTAAACTGAATTTTGACATTTATAACTTAAATAGATAAACAGAATTAAAATATGGTTACTGAAACTATAATTTAGAAAAGTTTAAAAATGTTATGTATCTGTTATTGCGCTTACCCTCGCCTTATTACAATACAGTGTGTTTGAAAAAGCAGATACACCATTTTTCCTCGCTTATTGTTGCAAATACATATATTATACGATATAATTTAATTGGTGTAATATTTGCAATTGAATTGTGTAAAAATTGTGATTGTGGAACTTCCGGTATAACCGGAAGTCACATCAACTTTGTACATTTAAATACAACCTGTTCTACTTTTTTATACATTTAGATTGCTCTTTTTGTTTTCTTTCCGACCATATAAAATTTATTAGTAATAACAATATTTATTTGTTAAAAATAAATACTTTCTTTCGCTTGATTTTTATCGTTAAAAAATGTAATTTAATATGTGAGAGGGCTATGTCTGTAATTGTTTTGATGAATGTTAATACGTTTATTTATTTTTAATTTAATATTAGTATGAAATAAGAAATTTACAACAAAACATTTATTCAACATGTCCCTTATTAACAAGGCACATTTTACGTCTCTAAATTCACTCCTAACATTATTAAGTTCGATTCTGTCAAGAGACCTTTTCAATTTAAAGAGATAGAAGATATGCGTAATGGAGATCTGCGCATAGTACGAACAACTGAGATCCTTGGCGTTTGTTTCTAAAAAAATTAGACGTAGAATGTGAGAAAAGTGTGAGATAACGTTTAAAGGAAGTTACAAAAGCTTTTATGAAAGCTAAAATGTCTAACAATGCAAATTTTCACCGAGAATACAGGTATTTTAATTACTGCAATATTTTTGACGTTTCGTTTAACAACCCAACTGGCAGATGTTGGTGTCACTTTGCTTACTATTTGCAGCGATAGAAAGAGATAGCAGTTCTTCAATATTATCATAGCCCTCTTACATATTAAATTAAACCTTTTAATGATAAAAATTGAGCGAAAGAAAGTAATTATTTGTAACAAATGAATAACGTTAATACTAATAAATTTGGTATGATCGGAAAAAACAAAATATGCAATCCAAATTTGTAAAAAACCTAGTATAGGTAGTATTTAAATTTACAAATTTGAAGCCTCTTCCGATTATACCGGAAGTTCGACAATTAGAATTTTTACACACTTCAATCACAAATATTACATTGATTAAATAATGTCCTATAATAAGGTTGTATCCACTTTTTCAATCACATTGTAGGTTAGGTTAGGATAACTGCACTTTAAGATTTTCCCAATGAAATCCCTATGCTGCGTCGTTCAAGTCCACACCTGTATATATATATATATATATATATATATATATATATATATATATATATATATATATATATATATATATATATATAGAGGCTGTCAGTCTATGAATAAACCAGAAAATATCTCACTTATTATTAGTTTTCGCGATTTCAACTATACATCGTAAATTATAGTATGTTAATACCTGTATAAAATTCCGGAAGTAGATCGATATTATTACTTCCGGTTTTGGAGAAATTGATAGCAACTTTTAGTTTTCAATTGAAACACCCTATACATTATTACAAATTTAAAAAGTACGTGAAATTTGCTATCCAACTGTATAAAACAATCGTATGTTGTGTTAAAAAAAACAAGAATGGCGAATGATTAAATTATTATACTTTTGTTAAACTTACGAGCTTTGTATTTCATTTATTTTATATTACACTTTACAAATATAAAGAATACCAATTAATTAATTATTCAAATTGATGTACAATTACTATAATATGATATTTAATTATTGTATCTGTTATTTCATGACAGAAATTTCTTACTTAAAAAACCGACGAGAGAACTACACACAACCTCATTCAAATGCTGCTTACCAGCAACGACAGGCGGGAAAAAAATTACGCATGCGCACGAAGGTTTAAGGTCGGCTCACGCAAGCGCGCTTGATTCAAATCCATCAGGTTTTCGCAAAAAATAAGGTCGGATACTTTTCTAAAAGACCTCGTATATATATATATATATATATATATATATATATATGTGTCTCTATCGTGATTGAAAGTTTTGGAATGTTCGGTCTGTATGGCGGTGGGGCGAATTTGTGTCCTAGTTGTAGAGTTTTGTGTTCTTCTTCTGTGAAGGTTATGTTGCTGAGGTTGGTGTATCTGGCTGGAAATTTGTGTGTCGCTTGTTGCTTGATGTTTTCGATTTTCTTGTGGAGTTGTTGTTGTTTTAATTCCGTTGTTTCTTCTTTTTTGTGGACGAGATTGTTAAGTTTATTTCTTCGTTTTTTATCTGCGTTGTAATATTTAAAAGTTATTTCTTGTTCTAGGTTGTATATTAAAGTTGTATATTCTATGTAGTGGAGAAATTCTTGGAGATGTTTGTGGAAAAATTTAAGTTTTGTATCTATTATGGTGATGTTATTTTCATGTCTTCTTATTTCTCGTTTTAACATTCGTGTATTCAATTCTATCTCTTGGCTCTTTGATATTTTGTTTCTGAAGTTAAATTGAAGGAATTTTGGGGTTAAGCTGTGTTTATGACATGTGTGTAAAAAATTTAAATGTTGGTTTGTTGTGTGTATTAGTTCGTTTGTTATTTCACAAATAATAATAATAATCTGTGACTACTTGACCTACATTCAGTTTAATAATAATGTCACGTCGCAGACGATGTAAAGGAGTGGAATCAAGCTACCAAAAATTAAATACTTATTACGTCATACAAGCTCAATGACAAAACATCAATCAAAATATAACAACTGCCATGAACACCTACTGTAATGAATAATATCTTAAATAACATATATGAAGATCGGTAATCCGGATCATCGGCCATCACAATATCATAAACAACAAACTCGACTTCGTCTCTCGTTTCTCAGCAAGCAACTGACCAAATTGCTTTTATTACAACGGCAACCCAATTGCCACCAACATAGCTCACAACGATATCTTGAACTTTGTAATAAAATCTCTTACCAGTATTGGAAGACCGCTTAACATAAATTCAGTACTCATTACTCACGGTTCTACTTAACGAGCTCTTGTAATTGCGTCACCACTCTCTGGGTGGGACACAGACGGAATCCTTGTTACTGGTCAATGCCCTATGATGAAAACCTGCAAAAATTGCTAGACGGCCTTTCCATCTTAATCTGCTTGGCCTTACACTTCACTTTATAATTCACCAACAGAACGCAAACCCACATACAATATTGTGGATCGCAGGCAAATCCCACTTCTGATGTCGCGGGGTAGTATCACTGGCAAACTCTATGTCGACCAACACTATTTCAGAACCACAGCGATAATATAAACGTGATGATCTCAGCGAGGCGGATCTGCACTTACCCCTGAGTACCGCTACACACTGATTCCATCCAAGCATTATAGCCTAGAATGCTTGACATTTCGATTACGACAATACAATTAAAAGATTATAAGTGATTCATGTAATACTTGATTCATTAAATGATCGTTACGACATGCTTTGATATTACAATCTCCGACACGGCCATTCTGACGTTTCACACGTCCTCGTGTGAACTATCTGAAAACAAAGAATTTATCCACAGTATTTTCGCTCGGCTATCTCTGACCAACAAGTGCTCAAATAGTTACAACTTTGTTCACATTTATATTAAGCTCAAAATTTAGCTATAGTACACTAAATTATTTAATGGACGCCTTTTTTACAACACGTCAAACAAAACATATTTCTGTGACAATACATTTCACCAGTAAATACATGACTACCAATATCAGTATTCAAGCATTGTTATAGCTTGTTCAACAGCGACAGACCATCATTGCTTAACCAGCAATCGATCGCTATTCCATCTTCGCTTAACCAGCGCAAGAAAACCATACCGTCATTGCTTACCCAGCAATGGAACACCCTTCCGTCATCGCTTAACCAGCTCGGAAAACCACACCGTTATTGCTTACCCAGCAATGGAACACTATTCCGTCATCGCTTAACCAGCTCGGAAAACCACACCGTCATTGCTTACCCAGCAATGGAACACTATTCCGTCATTGCTTAACCAGCTAGGAAAACCACACGACAGAGGCACCTAGTTAGCATGTTACCTTCGGCAGAGGTATCACAGTAGCATACCGAAACACCATGACAGAGGCATCCAGTAGCATGCCATCTTCCATCAAGGTTAATAATTCTAAAGAATTTAACGAAAATGTCCAATGTCCAGACCAACGCCTCAATTGCTCCTTAGCCACTTTTGTTATAAAAGTTTGTCGGCTCTTCAAAGTTTTAGTCACCCCTGTGGATTTTCAACGGTCCACTCGATTAGCCTAACTAAATTGTGGTCTCAACCTCCAGAAGGTTCATTATTGTACGCATGAACCGCTCTACTTAAAAATTAGAACACGGATTCCTGTGTTTTGTAATTAATACATAAAGCTATCAAAATGTTCTAAATTTGTTAAATAATTCAAACAGGTAGTTCTTCTTTTCGTTTTCCTAACTGTATTTTGGCTTAGTGTTTTTTTAGTTTAATTTTTTGACAAGTTGGTTTTTGCTCTTATTGGAGGTTAGTAAATTTTAGTCAGTTGATCTTACACTGTCACAGGTGATGCTGTCCTTCATAATGTTTCTCGTTTGGCCTACATATCTCACAGGTATTTTATAAAAAAAATTGTTGTTTATTATTGCTTGATTATACTCTGGAAAACGATTGTTGTTGATTTGCGTAAAATATTTTTATTGTAGCACTTGATGAAGGTAAAATAATATACCGAAACGTTTGCAAGAGGAGATGTAGTAACAAATTTTTTTATCTTCCTTTATATCCATCATCCGATGAACTTTCTTCAATTAAATTTATCCTTGGATACGATCAAAATATTTTAAAGCAATTTGTTCCAGCGTCCATCATGCTGCACTTAGGCGTCCCAAACATTAAGACAAACATTTGAAAATCAAGTCCCGTCTTGTCAGACTTCTCTGCTTCCAATGGCTGACAGATTTCTGTTGCTCAATTGTTTTTCAGGTAAAACAGTCGGCTTCGCAACCGTGGCAGGCTCCAGTCCGGGCACCAGCTGTCCTGTGCAACTCCTCTGCGGATGATCTAGCTTGCCACAATTTAAACATTCAACAAATTCACAATTTGACAAAACTGGCATGGTCACCCCGAAAACGGTCACGAGGAGCCTGATCGGCCACAGCCCCATCAAAACCAAAACGCCAAGTTTTATAGCTACGACCATGCTCACCGGAAATTTAATAAAGTCATATAGTATGTTCTGGGAATAGACTCAGGGACTATTTCAAACCACTACCATATTTGTACCTAAATTTCAATATTCATGAAAGTTCCATCCGTAACGACTCAGGGTTTTGGAACATGGACGTGCAGGAACTTGAATAACTTCATACAAATTATACCATGAACAATTGATAAAAGTTCACTCAGATTTGAACTGTCTGCACAGCGCTATATTATTCACGCTAACACGGTACATCCAATACATCTTGGGCAGGATGCTCGCTTATTCTGGCTTATTATTCCGAGACAGACTGGTAGAGACTTCGTCCATAATTACAGCTCTCCCGCCACTGTCAACAATATTTTTCCCAAATAGCATCATCGTACGGTAACTGATCGAATGCATCGATCTCTCACTTCAATCACATTACCCTTAATGTCAACGCAGATACCTGAAACCTGAATACTCAAAAGTCCACATGCAATTTATACATTAACAAAATCATCAAAACAAATCCCGTAGCAGCCTCGGACACAAGCCGCTGTCCTAGCAAAAACTAGAGATTGCAGGCAGAAACGAACCACTGGCCATACATCACCGTATTTGGACCAATGATCACTCATGCATCGTTAGTATGGCGGCCAAAATGTAACAAAACACAGCAAAAGCGTCTTTGCGGAAGCGCAACGATAGTTTTTCTTTGTATCACATACCACAGGCGCTATGAATACCTGTCCAAGTGCAGTAATGGAATTGATTCTGGGGCCAACGTCTTTGCACTCTGCAAGACAAAACACTTCAAGCTTGGAGATCTCGTAGGCCACTCATAATTTCTAAAACAAAAAACAACACAAGAGAGTTTTTGGTAATCGCCTTTAGTGGACAGTAGTAAGGCCACTCTTCCAAATAGACTCTCTGTCCTGGTTTACGGATATTTCCAAACTAGAGTCAGCTGAAACTGGATCGATTTTATTTGGTCCGTGCTGCCAAATAAAGGAATCCATACACAACGGTTTCATTATATCTCAAGCAATAAATCTGTGTGCTCAATAACTTAAACAAGCTCTCAAAGGAGAAGCAATCTTCATAACGTCAGATAACCAGGCTGCTTTCACTTGTGAATCAAAGCTAAAATGGGTACCGTAGTATAAGTGAGTCTTAGGCACTTCCTGTGGATACTTGAAAAGCCATAATTCAAAGCCTGGAAATATTCATTTCACCCTCGACGATAAACGTTAAACTGCTATTAGCTCTCAACAAAAGGGATTTTGAATTATGACAAGTATCTTTACTAGTCATTGTTCTATAAAATACCAAATTTCAGTTCAACAAAACTTTGGAGTGGCTTCCAGACATTCAGTCAAAACACGCTACAGCAGATCTTACTGGTCGCGGTGACAAAAGTCACCAGCGCTTAAAGCCCTCAACTTAATAATGATAATAACAATATCATCTATCTACAATTTGTAGCTCAGTAAACTTTATCTGCAGTTAATAAAATATTAATCTTTAGCATAGTTTTCTAACATATTTCCACCTTTAACTATCTTCCCTGAAGATCTCCAGTGAAATTTTCATGTTATAGTTTCTATTTCGGTACATCATGGTTCTGCACCCGCATCGGTCATATCTGGATAAAAAGTAAGTAACGATATAGCAGGTGCCTCAAGGTTGCAGTGTACCTACTCAACGTGTCTGTTAGTTTGCGAAACTTGTACAATGAAAACATTTTACCATCTTTCTTGACATACCGAAACGCTTTAAGGAATTTGTATTAAATGTTTATTAGGTTAAAAAATGTAATAGCACGCTGCGTTTTATAATTATTTATTTATAAAAAATCTTTTCGATGATCGATTTCGGCTATGGATGGCCATCTTCGGATCGAAGCTAAAAAAAGTTATATGTTACAGTTATTTATTTATGAAATTTTAATAATTTTTAGAATTTTGATATATAAATTATAAATATTATAAACAATGTATATAAAATATTAGATATAAGAAAACATGAATTATATATTATTTAGAAATTTTATGTAAAATAGTATTTGCAAAAATATATATGAATTTTGATGTGTCAATATTAATTATAAATTTTGAAAGAGTAATTATAATAAAAGGTCAAAGTAAAGATAAGATGATGTGATCTAATTGTTTTAAAGAATATTTTTGCAAACATGTGGTTTTTTTTTGTAAAACTATATATTTGAGGTTAGTAAATGTAACAATCATGTTTATTTAAGTAATTATGTAAAAGACTCACCGTTAAAGCATTAAAATAATGTTGTCATGGTTAAAATTAGTTGAAAAATTGATGAATTTTGAACTAATTGTCAAATTGATGTTTTAGAGCCAAGAGATAGAATTGAACTGGAAAGGTTATTGTTTATGGCGGGAAGGTGTGGGATTGTTGATATGGGATGTAGATGGAGTTTAGTTTGAAGTATTATTATGTTTAAAAGGCGGTAAGAATTTAAACATATGATGCTCTGGAAAAGACGTAGTTTCGTTTAATAGATTGTTGTTGTTTTGTAAATGGGATAGTATTTCAAATTTTTCTAATAGATGTAATTTATGATAGTTGGTTTCTGCATGTAACAGTTGTATATTTTCATGAGTTATTGTGTGATTTTCTTTTTCTAGATGTGTGCCTATGGCAGAGTGTGGTCTATTTTTTTGATGTTCTTTAAAGCGTGTTTGTAGGTTTCGGGATGTAAGGCCTATGTATGAATTGTTACAATTGTTACATGATATTTTATATATTCCGCTTTTTTGTAAGGGGTCTATTTTTGGTTTGGTATTATTTAGGATGTTATATATGTTGGGTTGTGATTTGGGGATTAGTGTAATGTTGTGTTTATCTGTTGTATTTTTTAAAATGTTGTGTATGTGATTATGGTATGGTATGGATAAATAATTGTTTTGTGGTTTTGTGTGATTGTATATTTTGTTGTTTATTAGATGTTTATATTTAATATTATTGTATAGGTTTTCAATTTTGTCTATTGGATATTGATTATTTATAGCTATTTGTAGTATATTAAAATATTCTTTGGTGTAATTAGTTTCTGAAAGTGGGGTATTTATTATTCGTTGGAAAAAATAGTTAAAGGCTGTTTGTTTGATTTTGGGGTGGTGGTATGAAAAATAAGGTATGATAATGTCTGTAGAGGTGGGTTTTCGGTAAATATTGTAATTTATTTTGTTGTGTGAACGATTTAGTGTTAAGTCTAAAAAAATGATGTTGTTGTTGAATTCTATTTCAAGTGTGAATTTAATGTTAGAAAGTGAATTAATGTTACTATGAAAATTGAACAGTTCTTGTTGTGTACCAGACCAAAATATTAAGATGTCATCCACGTATCTTTTCCAGAGCATTATATGTTTACTGAGGGGGTCTTGCATGATTTTTTCTTCTAGATTGTCTATATATATGTTGGACAGAAGACCGCTGAGTGGGCTTCCCATAGCTAAGCCATCTGATGTTTTATAAAATTTGTTATCAAATTTAAAAAAATTTTGATTTGTAGTAATTTGGAAGAGTTCTATTATGTTATTTATATCTGTTTTGTTTAAATCGAAAGTGTCTAAAAAATGGTTGTTGTTATGTAGAAATTCGTCTAAAATTTTGAGGGTACTTTGGATAGGAATGTTTGTGTAAAGGTTTACGATGTCAAAGGATGCCATGATGAACTTTTTGTTAGGATCTAAATTGGATGTTGTATTATTTATAGCTTGTATTAGTTCATTTGAGTTTTTTATGGAGTGTGGAGAGGTGTATTTTGCATTATTAGTGATTATTTCGTTCAGGTTTTGTGCTAGTTTTTGTGCTGGTGAATTAATGGATGAAACTATTGGTCTAATGGATTTGTCTGGTTTATGGAGTTTGATCATGCTGTATAAGTTAGGAATGGAAGGATTTTTATTAAGGATTTTATAAGGGTGTATATTAAATTTGTTGAGTGTGGGTGTGGTTTTTTTAATTATATGTTTAAGTTTCGTGTTATATAGTGAGAGTGGATTTTTACTAATGGTGGTATAGTTATTATTATTAAAAAATTGTTGGGTTTTATCTAAATAGTATTGTTTTTGTAAAATAACAGTGCCTGCATTTTTGTCTGCTTTTGTGAAAATTAAGTCATTATTTGAATTTTTTTGTTTTAATTTTTTATATTATTGTAAATTTTTGAATTGTTTGCTTTTTGTACGTGATTGTTACATTTACTTACCAGTTTTTGTTCGTTTTTGGATATGAATTGTAGATCTTTGATGAGATTTGATTTAAGTTGTTGTTGGTGTGGGTGGTTGTATATTTGTGTCTCTATCGTGATTGAAAGTTTTGGAATGTTCGGTCTGTATGGCGGTGGGGCGAATTTGTGTCCTAGTTGTAGAGTTTTGTGTTCTTCTTCTGTGAAGGTTATGTTGCTGAGGTTGGTGTATCTGGCTGGAAATTTGTGTGTCGCTTGTTGCTTGATGTTTTCGATTTTCTTGTGGAGTTGTTGTTGTTTTAATTCCGTTGTTTCTTCTTTTTTGTGGACGAGATTGTTAAGTTTATTTCTTCGTTTTTTATCTGCGTTGTAATATTTAAAAGTTATTTCTTGTTCTAGGTTGTATATTAAAGTTGTATATTCTATGTAGTGGAGAAATTCTTGGAGATGTTTGTGGAAAAATTTAAGTTTTGTATCTATTATGGTGATGTTATTTTCATGTCTTCTTATTTCTCGTTTTAACATTCGTGTATTCAATTCTATCTCTTGGCTCTTTGATATTTTGTTTCTGAAGTTAAATTGAAGGAATTTTGGGGTTAAGCTGTGTTTATGATATGTGTGTAAAAAATTTAAATGTTGGTTTGTTGTGTGTATTAGTTCGTTTGTTATTTCACAAATAATAATAATAATCTGTGACTACTTGACCTACATTCAGTTTAATAATAATGTCACGTCGCAGACGATGTAAAGGAGTGGAATCGAGCTACCAAAAATTAAATACTTATTACGTCATACAAGCTCAATGACAAAACATCAATCAAAATATAACAACTGCCATGAACACCTACTGTAATGAATAATATCTTAAATAACATATATGAAGATCGGTAATCCGGATCATCGGCCATCACAATATCATAAACAACAAACTCGACTTCGTCTCTCGTTTCTCAGCAAGCAACTGACCAAATTGCTTTTATTACAACGGCAACCCAATAGCCACCAACATAGCTCACAACGATATCTTGAACTTTGTAATAAAATCTCTTACCAGTATTGGAAGACCGCTTAACATAAATTCAGTACTCATTACTCACGGTTCTACTTAACGAGCTCTTGTAATTGCGTCACCACTCTCTGGGTGGGACACAGACGGAATCCTTGTTACTGGTCAATGCCCTATGATGAAAACCTGCAAAAATTGCTAGACGGCCTTTCCATCTTAATCTGCTTGGCCTTACACTTCACTTTATAATTCACCAACAGAACGCAAACCCACATACAATATTGTGGATCGCAGGCAAATCCCACTTCTGATGTCGCGGGGTAGTATCACTGGCAAACTCTATGTCGACCAACACTATTTCAGAACCACAGCGATAATATAAACGTGATGATCTCAGCGAGGCGGATCTGCACTCACCCCTGAGTACCGCTACACACTGATTCCATCCAAGCATTATAGCCTAGAATGCTTGACGTTTCGATTACGACAATACAATTAAAAGATTATAAGTGATTCATGTAATACTTGATTCATTAAATGATCGTTACGACATGCTTTGATATTACAATCTCCGACATATATATATATATATATATATATATATATATATATATATATATATATATATATATATATATATATATATATATAGTGCCACTTTATGCTGAATGGACATTATCCCGTTTCATACATCATGTAATGTAGTTTTCCTCTTTGAGGAATTGTAGCATCTTAGTTAGTCTGTATTCAGAGCTTATATTGTAAAGACATAAAAATAAGGTTTATAAGAATAAATAAACTTTTTAAAAAGCGACTTGTATTGTCTCGATATTTAACTTATATATATATATATATATATATATATATATATATATATATATATATATATATATATATACAGGCTGTTTCTTGGTTACGGGACAACCCGATTACTTTCTTTATTATTGGAAATAGAAGAAAATTATTTAAATGAAAGTTATAGTAGATGAAGAGGCACATTCACTTATTGAAGAAAATATTTTTTTTAATCAATGGTTCTCAAACTATAACAAAGTTTTTTTAAAAAAGGGGATGGTATATATTTTTAAGCCGATTCGATAGAGTATTTTTTTAAAATCAACCATGCATATATTTTATATCCTTACGTTACAAAAATATGGAGAAAAATGCAATTGATATTTAAATATATTTTATTCTTATAGTTATATTTCAGTAGGCTATATATGAAAAACAAAATTGCTATCTGCCAATTTAAATTATTTATTGCATAATTCCTATTTTCGCTATTTATAAAGATATAAACAAATGGTTATGTTTCGATTTAACATAGGATTAATTTTTTCATGCATAGCCTACTGAAAAGTAATTATAAAAATAAAATATAAAAATTTCGATTGCATTTTTCTCCATATTTTTTTAATGTAAGGATATAAAATCATTAAATAGTTGATTTCAGAAAAGAATACTATATCGAATAAGCTTAAAAATATATACCATCCCGTTTAAAAAATATAAATTTATGTTATAGTTTGAGAACCACAGGTTAAAAAAATTCTTTTCTTCAATAATTGAATGTCTTACTTTCTCTACTGCAACTTTTATTTGAATGATTTTCTTGTATTTCTAATAATAAAGAAAATAATCGGGGTGTCCCGTATCCGAGAATCACCCAATATACAGATGTCCGGATTTCGAAGGCCACCATTGGGATCTCGGAAACTATAAGAGATACGACGTTGGTAAAAAGGACATGTGGTGCGCCTTTGGAGGGCCATCTTAGATGTGCATTTATTTTGGCAATAATTCTCGTAAGCTACTAAAAAATGGCGGAAAACTGAATTTGGTCGATATTTTCATTTTGAAATAACATCCAAACCATCAGTAATCGAGAAAAATGTTCAATTGAAAAAGTTATATATTTTATTGTCTATCCAATAGCGTACGAAAATAATTTTTGTGTCGGTAAATTTACACAAACTTAGATTTTTTTAATGGATCCCATATATCATTTTTGCTTCAACAAAATGCTTCTTATTTTCTCTTTAGATTGCTATAAGGATTTTTGCGTTTTAAATAATTTTTTAGATCATCTGGTATACTGTAATGGCCAAAAAGGCGCATGGCCTGCCAACTTTACTCGTTCCCTGCAGTTCTCCTTGCTGTCAAAACGGGTTTCTCGGGCGCCAATCGAACGGTCGATAACACAGCACAGGAGAGGTGGTAAATCCAGTGAAGAATGCTCTTATAGCGTCGCTGAAAAGATTGGCTTAAACGCCAAAAGGGCTCGGGTAGCTTAATGGAGACAGAGTTCGGTTTTTGACAATGAATTCATATATAATGAATTTTAATATTTTATTAAAATATATTAAAAACGGTGATAATAACGAAACAAATGAAAGTAACAATCGCTAGCATACAATCGGCTAATACAAATGAAGCAGCGATACTTGCAGGATTCGTTCATAAAAATAAACGGTCAACAATGAACGGGCAACAATGGCACACACCAAAGTTACGGGACCGCGGCACGAACGATCAACAATGACACACACCAAAGTTGAAGCAAGCAAACGGTAACAGTGTTGTTACTCGACAACACTCATCTACAATCGCGATTTCGGAATCGGGGCCGTGTTGACACACATTAACACTCATCGACCATCGCGATAACTGCAAACATAGTAAACCCCACTGTGCGGAAACAACCGGCTACGGCGGTATCGGTGACCGTACAAGGCATCTTCTGCACTCCCTCACGAGCTTCCGGCACACACCAACAGCACTGAGTCAGAGGCAGCCAAGGTCCTAAAAAAACTGCTCGCCCGGCACACACCAGGTTCGCGGAAGACGGCACACACCGTCTCCCCGACAGAGCACAGCCTCGGTGAAGAGCTAACGCTCTCTTGAGAGAGCACACACTCTCTAAATAAAACTGTCGCTTGGGCCTGTATTTATACTCCGAAAAACCGTTAAAAATACGAAAATATGTTTAAACAAGATTGTAATTATCCTGCAAATAATTACTATTTTAAATAAAAATATAAAAAATACAAACTCATGTGGGATCCAACCCACGATCCCTAGCACGCTGGTCGAGCCACTCGACCGCGCGGTACCTGATAGGTAAACAAAAAATTTATAAACATTAGCAACTTTAAACAAAAATACAACAAACGACATAAAATTTAATCAAACAGTTACATTGTATGCGTAATTTCAACGAATACAAAATAATAAAAATGTAAATAACATTTTTACTGGTGGGATTTGAACCTCGATTTGAATTTATAAACTTTAGCAAAAAAATAACTTGTTAACCACAAGACTACAATGCTAAACACGTAAAATAAATCCAAATCTAGTCACCATCGTCACGACTTACCTTGACGTGGTGGGGGGGGGGGGCTCAGTACCCTAATACGCAAACCAGCGGTAGGGGGAAGCCAAAAGTACCGACCGTCTGAGGGCTAGCAACCCAAAAGACGTGTTTCCCCAAAAAAGCTCCTGTCACAAGAAGCGCGAGCCACGGCGGGCCAAGGGTGCAGGAAACCTTGGATCGGAACCGCCGGGAGGACCAATCTGCAAACTATAGACAACCTGGCAATGAGCAAAGGCAAGCCCGAAGGGATGAAACCAACAACACTACTATTATCCCACCCCCTTGTGATGTTCCTGCTTCAAGTGAGACGGCCACACAAGGGGCCCGTAATAGGAAGCGATTGAGATGGACGGAAGAAATGAACAAACTTCTCTATCGCTCCTATCTTCAAATAACAGAAATGGAAACTAATAACAAACCATATAGCGCAGAATTATATCGCAGAATGACAGAAACTTTTCCTGAACGCCTAAATAAAACTACCCAAAACATACTTGACCAGCGACGTCAATTATTCACAAAGCATAAATTACCACTCGAAACAATGGAACAAATTAGAATAGAAGTTATGATTGAACTAGGCCTCACAGAACAAGCACCAACCGATTTAACTACACAGACACCTGAAAGAATAAGAAGAAGCATGTATATATTACACAATATAGAAAATACAGAACTTACCTTAACTAACACCTTCGAAGTAAACCGCATAATGTATCAAGGACTGGATCCCAAACATCGACCGGCCTTGCCAAAACTGCATCATAATAATAAAACATCTAAATTCATCTCCGAATGTAACACAATCCTGAGGAAAAACCTAGAAAAAGACGCTACCATAGAAAAAATTGTAGACGGAATATACATAGCTGCTAGCGCAGTACTACAAGCCAACAACCAAAAAATCCTAAGAGAAGAACCTCGGAGAAAAAAGCCAAGTTTACCAGCATGGGAAAAAAGATTTAAAAGCAAAATTGAAGAACTAATAGCAGATATTGGAGTTTTACATCAAGCAACAAAGAACAACAAGAGCAAGAAAGTTCAAAGAAAAACACAAAAGATAATGGAAAAACACAAAAATGAAAATAATAAGACACCTGTTGATGTACTCGACCTACTTAAACAAACACTGGCAATTAAAGTAAATAGATTGCGAAGATACAAAGAAAGCAACATGCGTAGATAACAAAATCATCTGTTTAACACAAACCAAAAAGGATTCTACAGAAGTCTAAATACACTTAAATCAAATGAAAACCAAGAGCTAGAAACTAACACACCTAGACCAGAAGAAGTCAAAAAATTCTGGGAAAACATTTGGTCGACCCCAATAGAGCACAAAAGAAATACAACGTGGATTAAGAAGGAAATGAAAAGAGTAGAAAAAGTTAAAACTATGGACTCTTCACCGATAACAGAAAGAGATATTAAAGAGGCACTTCGTAAAATGTCAAACTGGAAAGCCCCGGGACCAGATAGAATCCAAAACTTCTGGATTAAAAAATTTACTTCTTCTCACCCCCACATAGCTAACGCTCTATCACAAATCTTACAAAACCCAGAACAAGCACCAAAATTTCTTACTTCCGGAATAACATATCTTCTCCCAAAAACTACAACGCCAAGCCCTGACCCAGCACAATACAGGCCAATTACCTGCCTCCCAACAATTTATAAACTTCTCACTAGTATACTCACAACCAGAATCTACGAACATCTTGAAACCAATAACATCCCAGCTGAAGAACAAAAAGAATGTCGAAAAAATAGCAAGGGATGTAAAGAGCAACTTGTCATTGATAATATTGTAACTGAAGAAGCAAAGAATAAGAAAAAAGACCTGCAAATAGCCTACATTGACTACCGCAAAGAATTCGACAGCATTCCACACTCATGGTTGATTGAGATACTAGAAATATATAAAATCCATCCATATATTATAAATATGCTAAAAATACTGATGGGAAATTGGGAAACGGATCTAAACATTAATAACAAAAGAACAAATCCAATTAAAACAGGCCCAATAAAGATCAAAAAAGGCATCTTCCAAGGCGACTCACTCAGTTCACTATGGTTCTGTGTAGCACTAAATCCTCTATCTAGTATATTAAATAACACCAACTGTGGGTACACACTTGAAACATCCAACCAAAAAATCACACATCTAATGTACATGGATGATATTAAATTTTTTGCCAGTACACCACAAAATCTAAAGAAACTACTAAAGCACACTGAGATTTTCAGTAACGACATAAGAATGACATTCGGCATAGAAAAGTGCAAGACAAACAGTATGAAAAAAAGGTATATGAGAGAAAGCATCAGACTACGAACTAACACTATTCGGACAAGAAGAAATAGAAGGACAACAAGAAAGCGAAACATACAAATATTTGGGATGCCACCAAAATATGAGGACTTTACACAAAAAAATTAAATAACAGCTAAAAGAAAAAATGATAACCCGAGTTAAACAAATCCTTCAAACAAAATTATCAGCTATAAATAAAACAACAGCAGTTAATACCTACGCAACACCTGTTATAACCTACAGTTATGGCATCATTAAATGGACGAAGACGGAATTAGAGGATCTTAACCGAAGATTGCGTGTTCTCTACACAAAATATAGATGCCACCACCCTCGAAGTTCAGTAGAGCGCTTTCATCTCCCCAGAACACAAGGGGGAAGAGGAGTAGTTGATCTCTTTAACGCTCACTACACACAAGTAGATAATCTAAGAAAATATTTTCAAAATAAAAGCAACACCAGCTGCTTACACAAGAATATCGTGAAAACAGACGACAAATACACTCCACTTAACCTAAAAAAACAACGAATACAACCCTACAGAACTAATTAAAGAAGACGATGCAAAAATCAATGAGTGGATGGGAAAAGAATTACACGGACGTTACCCTGCAAAAATAAAACAAGAGGCAATTGACTTTAACGCAACCAATATGTGGCTAAAGTCCGGAAATTTATTTGCAGAAACAGAAGGATTTCTCTGTGCTATTCAAGACCAGGTTATAACAACTAAAAATTATAAAAAACATATTCTTAAAGACGCTAGCATAAAAAACGACGTTTGCAGAATGTGTTTCGCACACGCAGAAGATCTAGACCACCTAGTTAGTGGATGCAAACAACTAGCATCTACAGATTACACCACCCGTCATAACAATGTAGCCAAGATTGTTCATCAAGAACTACTGAAAAAGCTACAAACTAGTATAGATGAGAAACCATACTATACATATAAGCCTGATAACGTGGTCTTAAATGACAGAGGCAAGTTATACTGGGACAGGGTCGTGCTAACAGACCACCCAGTAAAGCACAACAGACCTGATATTGTATATCAAGACTTTCAGACCAATATAACCTACATCGTCGACATTGCGGTCCCTGGAGCACATAACATAGACAAAACCAGAGAAGAAAAAGTAAATAAATACCTAGACCTAGCGCAAGAAATTAAACACCTATGGAAAATAGATACTATATACATAGTCCCTATTATTATTGGAGCTACAGGAGAAATCCCACTCTTCTTGCATGAATCTATCAAAATGCTCGATATAGAAACAACAATATATACAAAGATGCAGAAAGCAGCAATACTCGGAACATGCAACACTATAAGAAAAGTACTAAACATCCCAGAACATAATAATTAACTTACCTTCCAGATGACGACAGCATGAACCCACCAATGCCCAGAAAAGAGACTTCATTCGAAAACGCCTACAACCCAAGAGGAAAAATGAATTATATTAGTTTTCATTGTATTACATATATTATCTTTTGTACTTACCAATGATATACACACCTTTCATTGTATATACTTACCTCCCAGGAGGTCGTTGTACAATTTTTTGTAAAATCAAATTGATGAATAAAGCAATAATAAATAAATAAATAAATAAATAAATAAATATATAAATAAATAAATAAA
>OY720450.1:49571245-49631245 GCA_963082715.1 Harpalus rubripes | reverse complement strand
TATATAATATATAATATATAATATATAATATATAATATATAATGTATAATATATAATACATAATATATAATATATAATAAATAATATATAATAAATAATATATAATATATAATAAATAATATATAATAAATAATATATAATAAATAATATATAATATATAATATATAATATATAATATATAATATATAATATATAATATATAATATATAATATATAATATATAATATATAATATATAATATATAATATATAATATATAATATATAATATATAATATATAATATATAATATATAATATATAATATATAATATATAATATATAATATATAATATATAATATATAATATATAATATATAATATATAATATATAATATATAATATATAATATATAATATATAATATATAATATATAATATATAATATATAATATATAATATATAATATATAATATATAATATATAATATATAATATATAATATATAATATATAATATATAATATATAATATATAATATATAATGTATAATATATAATATATAATATATAATATATAATGTATAATATATAATATATAATATATAATATATAATATATAATATATAATGTATAATATATAATATATAATGTATAATATATAATATATAATGTATAATATATAATATATAATATATAATATATAATATATAATATATAATATATAATATATAATATATAATGTATAATATATAATATATAATATATAATATATAATATATAATATATAATGTATAATATATAATATATAATATATAATATATAATATATAATATATAATATATAATATATAATGTATAATATATAATATATAATATATAATATATAATATATAATATATAATGTATAATATATAATATATAATATATAATATATAATATATAATATATAATATATAATATATAATATATAATATATAATATATAATATATAATATATAATATATAATATATAATATATAATATATAATGTATAATATATAATACATAATATATAATATATAATAAATAATATATAATAAATAATATATAATATATAATAAATAATATATAATAAATAATATATAATATATAATATATAATATATAATATATAATATATAATATATAATATATAATATATAATATATAATATATAATATATAATATATAATATATAATATATAATATATAATATATAATATATAATATATAATATATAATATATAATATATAATATATAATATATAATATATAATATATAATATATAATATATAATATATAATATATAATATATAATATATAATATATAATATATAATATATAATATATAATATATAATATATAATATATAATATATAATATATAATATATAATATATAATATATAATATATAATATATAATATATAATATATAATATATAATATATAATATATAATATATAATATATAATATATAATATATAATATATAATATATAATATATAATATATAATATATAATATATAATATATAATATATAATATATAATATATAATATATAATATATAATATATAATATATAATATATAATATATAATATATAATATATAATATATAATATATAATATATAATATATAATATATAATATATAATATATAATATATAATATATAATATATAATATATAATATATAATATATAATATATAATATATAATATATAATATATAATATATAATATATAATATATAATATATAATATATAATATATAATATATAATATATAATATATAATATATAATATATAATATATAATATATAATATATAATATATAATATATAATATATAATATATAATATATAATATATAATATATAATATATAATATATAATATATAATATATAATAAATAATATATAATAAATAATATATAATATATAATATATAATATATAATAAATAATATATAATAAATAATATATAATATATAATATATAATATATAATATATAATATATAATAAATAATATATAATATATAATATATAATATATAATATATAATAAATAATATATAATAAATAATATATAATATATAATATATAATATATAATATATAATATATAATATATAATATATAATATATAATATATAATATATAATAAATAATATATAATATATAATATATAATATATAATATATAATATATAATATATAATATATAATATATAATATATAATATATAATATATAATATATAATATATAATATATAATATATAATATATAATATATAATATATAATATATAATATATAATATATAATATATAATATATAATATATAATATATAATATATAATATATAATATATAATATATAATAAATAATATATAATATATAATATATAATATATAATATATAATATATAATATATAATATATAATATATAATATATAATATATAATATATAATATATAATATATAATATATAATATATAATAAATAATATATAATATATAATATATAATATATAATATATAATATATAATAAATAATATATAATATATAATATATAATATATAATATATAATATATAATATATAATATATAATATATAATATATAATATATAATATATAATATATAATATATAATATATAATATATAATATATAATATATAATATATAATATATAATATATAATATATAATATATAATATATAATATATAATATATAATATATAATATATAATATATAATATATAATATATAATATATAATATATAATATATAATATATAATATATAATATATAATATATAATATATAATATATAATATATAATATATAATATATAATATATAATATATAATATATAATATATAATATATAATATATAATATATAATATATAATATATAATATATAATATATAATATATAATATATAATATATAATATATAATATATAATATATAATATATAATATATAATATATAATATATAATATATAATATATAATATATAATATATAATATATAATATATAATATATAATATATAATATATAATATATAATATATAATATATAATATATAATATATAATATATAATATATAATATATAATATATAATATATAATATATAATATATAATATATAATATATAATATATAATATATAATATATAATATATAATATATAATATATAATATATAATAAATAATAAATAATAAATGATAAATGATAAATAATAAATAATAAATGATAAATGATAAATGATAAATGATAAATGATAAATGATAAATGATAAATGATAAATGATAAATGATAAATGATAAATGATAAATAAATAATAAATAATAAATAATAAATAATAAATAATAAATAATAAATAATAAATAATAAATAATAAATAATAAATAATAAATAATAAATAATAAATAATAAATAATAAATAATAAATAATAAATAATAAATAATAAATAATAAATAATAAATAATAAATAATAAATAATAAATAATAAATAATAAATAATAAATAATAAATAATAAATAATAAATAATAAATAATAAATAATAAATAATAAATAATAAATAATAAATAATAAATAATAAATAATAAATAATAAATAATAAATAATAAATAATAAATAATAAATAATAAATAATAAATAATAAATAATAAATAATAAATAATAAATAATAAATAATAAATAATAAATAATAAATAATAAATAATAAATAATAAATAATAAATAATAAATAATAAATAATAAATAATAAATAATAAATAATAAATAATAAATAATAAATAATAAATAATAAATAATAAATAATAAATAATAAATAATAAATAATAAATAATAAATAATAAATAATAAATAATAAATAATAAATAATAAATAATAAATAATAAATAATAAATAATAAATAATAAATAATAAATAATAAATAATAAATAATAAATAATAAATAATAAATAATAAATAATAAATAATAAATAATAAATAATAAATAATAAATAATAAATAATAAATAATAAATAATAAATAATAAATAATAAATAATAAATAATAAATAATAAATAATAAATAATAAATAATAAATAATAAATAATAAATAATAAATAATAAATAATAAATAATAAATAATAAATAATAAATAATAAATAATAAATAATAAATAATAAATAATAAATAATAAATAATAAATAATAAATAATAAATAATAAATAATAAATAATAAATAATAAATAATAAATAATAAATAATAAATAATAAATAATAAATAATAAATAATAAATAATAAATAATAAATAATAAATAATAAATAATAAATAATAAATAATAAATAATAAATAATAAATAATAAATAATAAATAATAAATAATAAATAATAAATAATAAATAATAAATAATAAATAATAAATAATAAATAATAAATAATAAATAATAAATAATAAATAATAAATAATAAATAATAAATAATAAATAATAAATAATAAATAATAAATAATAAATAATAAATAATAAATAATAAATAATAAATAATAAATAATAAATAATAAATAATAAATAATAAATAATAAATAATAAATAATAAATAATAAATAATAAATAATAAATAATAAATAATAAATAATCAATAATAAATAATAATAATAAACTTTATTGTACAACAGAATCCAGTTACAGGGCTAAAATATAATATATAAATACATTTAGTGTAACATAGAAACAAATGATATGAATAAAGAAATCTAAATGTAGGGTACAAAACAAAAAAAAAATAGAAAATATATACTGTGTTCACAGACAAATAAAATAAATCAAACAACATTACAGGAATATATCCTCATACTTGGTCTCCGCTATGTTACACATGATGTGGATTGGCGACCGCGACAGTACATCAGTGCGCGCTGAAGGTAAGTGGAAAGTCCGGGAATACCTGGATTCTAACCTAGGAACATGAATCGGCACACGTGATAATAAAAAAGAGTCATCAATTTTATTGTGCAACAGCATCCATAAAAATTTAATACAAATCATATCTCTTCTTGTAGATAGTGGTGTTATTTTATGACGTTGAATCAGAAAATCCTGGTCAACGCCTCTAACCGGATAGATTCCATCCTGCTTATAGGATAGAAATTTCAAGAATCGGCGTTGAATTCTATCTAGAGCTATATTATGAAAGGCGTAATAAGGATACCAAACTAAAATGGCATATTCAAGTTTGCTGACGATATATGCGAAATATAATGATTTTAAAACAGCAGGATCAGTGAACATTCTCGATATACGCATTAAAAAAGCTAATGTTTTGCTAGCAGAGATACATACACTTTTTATATGCTCTGAGAAAGTGAAATTAGGACTAAATGTAACTCCCAAATCCTTGAAGGTGGATTTGCGCTCGAGTAAAGTTCCTGAAATTGTGTATATATAATCAAACCGATTGATCCGGCGTGTGTATGACACAGAACAACATTTATCAACATTTAGGAATAGCTTATTAGTATCGCATCATAGTGCTAACATATCAATATTGAACTGAAGAAGTTGAGCGTCTTGGACAGTGGATATTTTAGAGTACAACTTAATATCATCAGCATATGCTAGTGAAGGACAGCTGAAAGATTCAAGAAGATCATTGATGAATAATAAAAATAAAAGAGGGCCTAGATTGGATCCTTGTGGGACACCTGACGTTGCCAAAAATTCCGAGGACGTAAAGCCATTATAATAGACGTAACACACACGACTATCAAGGTACGAACCTAAAATTTTCAAAAGAGATGGAGAAGCACCAAAGTGTAGTTGATGGATGGTGACATTCAATTATCGAAGAGAAAAAATTTAACCCGTGATTCACAAACTATAACAAACTAATATTTTTTTTAAATAGATTTGTATTTTTATCCGTATTCGATACAGTATTTCTTTTTAAATTCAACCATGTAATCATTTTTTTCCCTCTCGCTAAGAGAAGTATTGTATTCATGCTAAAAATCGTATATCCATATTTTAGTGAATAAGCACGTTTCAAGGTCCCTAGAATCCGATTATAACTTTATAAATAGCAAGTGTGGTATTTTATATTTAAATAACAAATTATTTGTATTATTTATAGTGATTAAGGTTTATTGATATTAAGTTGGAAACTATTTTGTAAAATAAATACTACCTTTCGGCTTGTTAATGTAGTCAATTTTTCAAAATCGAAGTATCCAGAATAACTGTTACTAATGACAATATAGCAAGTTCCTTTAATGTCAAAAATTTCTGGCGCTACTATCGACCATGGGCAAACAAGAACTTTTTGTTTTAATATGCGTTCCATTTGTTTAATATTTTGATATTTATTGCAAGTTTTACAACTTTGTACGTAATTTATAATGTCTGTCGTCATATTTGACCAAAATACATACAGACCTATTGAGAACCAAAAATTTAAACAGTGTTTAAGCTAAACGCTATCTAATTTTGACATTTCGTTCATTTTTGTATTCAGAGACTACTTTTTTTTAGACACTGTTTAAATATTTAAACACTTTTAATTTAGACGGTGTTTATCCTTAGCAACCCTATTTAAACGCATTTTACTAATTCATAGACACTTTTTCATCGTAGTCACCGTAACGAAACAGCAATTTAAACATGCAAATTTAAACAAGGTGTTGGCGTAGTTTATATTTTTAAAACTGAGTGGAATTGACGAGATTTTCGAAATTATTGTAGAATTTAGGAAACTGAATGAATATAAACGGACGTGTACGTTAATTTAGACTTCTACTGACAGTTTTACACAATATAGTTACATTATTAAATGAAGAAGAGAACTGAAATGATGGGGACCACTAAGAAGTAAATCGTATTAGAAACTCACCCAAAGACCAAATTTAAGAGACGATATTTTTATAACACAGTACATTAATTTTAACTTTAATAAATGTTATAATAAATATAATTTATAATGGGAGGAAAAATAGCAGGAATGCAGTCTAAATTTGTTTATTGTTTAGTCTGAGGCCAACGTTTCGCTGCCACTTACAGCTTCATCAGGGCAAACTGGTGAAAAACAAATATAAAAATACAAAATAAGAACACATGTTATGTAGTTAACAGTGCAGATTGTTTGTACTTACAGACTAAGGCGTTAAAAAATAATAAATATAAATAAATATATATGTTCAAACATAGTGTTATCGTCGGAAAATAAAAATTGTATGAAAAAATTAACAATCGTCATCCAGAAGACTAGTACAGCTTTTTTCTTTGAAATTTAAAAAATGGCGATGTGTGAAAAAATTGTATTGTGACAAGAACTAGATCTTACATGTTTAAGGAACAGGACAGATCCTTAAAAAACAACAAGACGAAAACAAACAAAAGAAAAAAAAATATTTTTCTCCTATGGTGGCTGCCGAAATAATTTACATATTCTAGTATATGCTGAGCTTAGATTCTCAATGTCAGTTCTAAAATTTATATTGTTGGGGTCATTTTTAATATGTAGCATTTCTAGAATTAGCCGTTTATTTAAATTCGGTTCTCTATCTATGACTCGGATTCCATCGAAGTCAAAAGTATGTTGAGTTTCGATGCAGTGTTGTGTAAGGGCACAATTCCCATTTTTATTTTGTTTTATAGAGTTCCTCTTATGTTCTGTTATCCTCGTTTTTAAGTGTCTTTTTGTCTGACCTGTGTAAGCATTTGTACAGTTGTTGCAGTTTATTTTGTATACGTTTGTTTGTTCCATAATGTCAATTCTGTCTTTAATTGACATTATGGAACAAACAAACGTTGTATACAAAATAAACTGCAACAACTGTACAAATGCTTACACAGGTCAGACAAAAAGACACTTACAAACGAGGATAACAGAACATAAGAGGAACTCTATAAAACAAAATAAAAATGGGAATTGTGCCCTTACACAACACTGCATCGAAACTCAACATACTTTTGACTTCGATGGAATCCGAGTCATAGATAGAGAACCGAATTTAAATAAACGGCTAATTCTAGAAATGCTACATATTAAAAATGACCCCAACAATATAAATTTTAGAACTGACATTGAGAATCTAAGCTCAGCATATACTAGAATATGTAAATTATTTCGGCAGCCACCATAGGAGAAAAATATTTTTTTTTCTTTTGTTTGTTTTCGTCTTGTTGTTTTTTAAGGATCTGTCCTGTTCCTTAAACATGTAAGATCTAGTTCTTGTCACAATACAATTTTTTCACACATCGCCATTTTTTAAATTTCAAAGAAAAAAGCTGTACTAGTCTTCTGGATGACGATTGTTAATTTTTTCATACAATTTTTATTTTCCGACGATAACACTATGTTTGAACATATATATTTATTTATATTTATTATTTTTTAACGCCTTAGTCTGTAAGTACAAACAATCTGCATTGTTAACTACATAACATGTGTTCTTATTTTGTATTTTTATATTTGTTTTTCACCAGTTTGCCCTGATGAAGCTGTAAGTGGCAGCGAAACGTTGGCCTCAGACTAAACAATAAACAAATTTAGACTGCATTCCTGCTATTTTTCCTCCCATCAACATCATCAGTCGTTTACTCCATTTTACATAATTTATAATTTCATGATTTATTATTGTATTTCTTCCGTTACATTTTATTAAAAATAAAAATTGTTAATTTTTTTCATGAAATCTTTTACATTTTAAATTTACAATTAAATTAATGGTAGCGGCCGAAATAGTTTCATTGTTTGCCAGAGTTTTAGTTTGCAGTACATGTCTATGTCCATATTGTCCTCATAGCAATTTGTCTTTCGTAAACTGATCTTTTAAACTTTCAAATTTGCCAGTCAATGTCTATCGATTTTTTCGCCACCGGTTTTCTTTTCTTTTTAGAGTAACTTTAGATGTATTAATTCTCAGCATGAACTTTTCTTTTTGTTGATATCTCCCCACATTTTTATCTTCAATAACTAAAAATTATCTTCCAATTTCCAATTTTCTGACCGTTTTCTATTTTAGCTTGTATCTATTTCTAATTGTTTTTATAAAAATTTGCAAATTTTTTTCAAATTATCTTTAATTTCAGTTTCGTATTTAATTTCAACATGTATGTGTCCAATTATGACAGCAGTATGACAGATATAATAATTGAATTTGCGTCCCAATTCGTATTTTTACGGTCTTGATTTTTTAAACAGTCTTTATATTAAACGATGTTTAAATATTTAGTTACCGTGGTTGTGAATGAACAGAATTATAATCAACGTTGGTTATTTTAAACAGTGTTTAAGTTACACCCTGTTTAAATTTTTGCTTCTGAATAGGCGTGATAGTCTTTAGTTAAGTTTTGTAATCCCTGGACTCTATTATGACTTAGGTGACATGCTTTTATTGTACTATCTTTTATAGCTGAAAGAATTAATACGCGATTATATCCGAATATTAAACCTTCATTGAAAGACAGCTGTTCTTTGTAGAATCAATATTTATGTAATAAGTGATGTACTTCAGGTCTATATTCGGGCCATCCAATGCTTGTATTTCGGTGTCAGTGTTTGCTAAGTTTTTTACTTGTTTTATTTTTTCTTGTGACATGGGGATGATAACATAGGTAGATAACTGATTTTTGTTATCTTCAGCTTCTGTTTCAGTATAACAATCTCTACTTAGAGTGTCGCCTATATATAATACGGTACCTTTCATGTATTTTACTGTTAAATTATATGGTAGTACTTCAGTTATCGTCCTTTGTAATCTGACTGGGGCTTCATGTAAATTCCTTTTGAGTATTTCCTCCAATGGTTTGTGATCTGTTTCAATTTCCACTTTCGAATTTCCCCATATGATTCACGAAATTTCCTACAGGCCGTTGTTATAGCTAGCATTTCTTTTCTAGCTGACTGTATTTCTGTTGCGTTTCTGTAAGTGATTTAGCACTGTCCTTAATGGATAATGTCTTCTTTTCAAATTCTTGTTAATATCAGATGAGTCTATACACAATCTCAACTTGTCCTTTTGCTTAATAACTACCAGTGGAGACACTGCTGGTGTTGGTTCGTTGAATGGCTCCATGATGCCCATCTTGGTCATATCCAACTCTTTCTTCACCTCGTCTCAGACTGCATGGGCTATTCTTTGGGGTGGATGTATGACTAATTTAGGATTTTCTATTAATGTAAATCCTTTGAGACAACATAGACCTTCAAATAATTCTTTTGACAAAGCATCTACTCGTTTTATTAGCCCTAATTTAACACAAGTATCTTTACATAATACTGTTTGTACGTTTTCTTGCACAATTAGGAGTTTGATGTTTTCTTTACTCTCTTTTAATTTAATTCCTGTAATGCGTTCACCTGTAACTTTTATGTGGTGATTTGGATGTATGACTAATTTAGGATTTTATATTAATGTAAATCCTTTGAGACAACATAGCCCTTCAAATAATTCTTTTGATAAAGCATCTACTCATTTTATTAGCCCTAATTTAACACAAGTATCTTTACCTAATACTGTTTGTACGTTTTCTTGCACAATTAGAAGTTTGATGTTTTCTTTACACTCTTTTAATTTAATATATATATATATATATATATATATATATATATATATATATATATATATATATATATATATATATATGTATATTTATTTATTTATTTATTTATTTATTTATTAAGAGAACCAACAGCCAAGGGCCAATAATAGGTTCCCACGAAAAAATTAACAAACATAAATATAAGAGACAGTTAAACATACATAAATAACAGCAATAAAAATAAATAGCATTTAGCAAGTGAAAACTAATAACCAATATTATTTAAGAGAGTTCATTAATAATATTAGTTTTAAACTTATTAAATGAAAGATAGAACATGTCCACATGCAAAAACTTTGAGTTATATATACTCATGATTCTGTTTATTGGCGAATTCTTTTTGTTATTTGTGTTACTATGCGCAACAAAAAATAAGTTATTAGACCTTGTATGTTTGTTAGATACATGTAAGTTAAAATAATGTACTAAATTATTTGTGTATACAAGGTTATTGAAAATTTTATATGAAAATAACATATCCACAACGATCCTTCTATTTTCTAGAGATAACATGTGAAAATATTCCAGCTTGTTAGAATAATGTTCAATGTTAATATGAAATTTAAAACACAGATATCTTACAAATTTTTTCTGAACACTTTCTAATAACATAATGTTTTTATTGTAACAAGGGTTCCAAACCACAAAGGCATATTCAAGTTTTGATCGTACAAGAGTATTAAAAAGACAAATAATGGAACCAGGTCTACTAAAATATTTGCAACATCTCATAATGAATCCCAAAATTTTAAATGACTCTCTGACAGTTGTGTCAAAATGAAAATTAAATAACATTTTACAGTCAAAAGTCACTCCTAAGTCTTTAATTGTGCTTTTATTCTGTAGCACAGAATTATTCATAACATAATTATAAGCGATAGTTTCACGGTTCCTAGTATACTTTAAGACGAAGCATTTTGAAACATTAAGCGACAGAAAATTATTTTTACAATAAGTTTCTAATCGTAATAAATCTGCTTATAAATATTCACAATCAGTGTTTTTTTGAATGGCTCTAAAAATTTTCAGATCATCAGCATATAATGAAAAGTTAGAATAATGAAAACAATGTGATAATATCATTAATGAATAGATTAAATAAAATAGGTCCCAAGTGGGAGCCCTGAGGAACCCCAGACTCTGTAGATATCAAATTTGATTTGAAGCCATTGCAAAAAACTAACTGTGACCGGTTAGTTACATATGATTTAATTCACCGCAAAAGTGAGCCATGTATACCTAGTAAGTGTAGTTTATTTATTAACAAGGAATGATGGACCCGATCAAAGGCCTTACTAAAATCGGTGTAAATTACATCAATTTGATTTTTTTTATCCATGTGTGATTTTATGAATTCCGTAAAAAAGACTAAATTAGTGAGAACAGACTTTCCAGAACATAAACCATGTTGATTCGGAATTATTACACTTTCGAGATCTATTTTTATCTGTTCCACCACAAGTGCTTCAAATATTTTGCCAAAAGTAGACAAAATGAAAATTGGCCTATAATTGGTAACATCATGTATATCACCTGATTTATATATAGGTGTTATATGGGACATTTTCCAAATAACAGGGAAGACACCAGAACAAAGGGATTGATTAAATATTATGAATAAAGGTTCGACCAGATAAAACGCACAAGTTCTTATAAATGTAGGAGGAATTTGATCTGGCCCACAGCCCTTGTTAACGTTCAAACTTACCAAGTAATTAAGAATGCATTCCCGATTTAATTGAATGTTACCTAAATTTAAAGAATTAGTGCTGACATTTTGATCCATGTTCATATCATCAGAGTCATTTGTATTTACAAAAACAGATTTAAAATATTCAGCAAAAAGATTACTAATATCAGATCCATTACTTGCTTCATGATCGTTGTATTTCATTGAATTTGGTATGCCACTATTTTTCCTCAAAGTTTTAGCAAATTTCCAGAATGATTTTGGGTTATTATGTAAGTTAGTTTCGATGTTGTTAATGTATGCATTGAAATCCTCTTTGATTTTGACCTTGATTTTACTTCGCAATGAAGAAAATAAAGCATAATCCGACACTCTCCCATACACTTTCCACTTGTTATGAGCTTTCTGTTTTTCTCTAATAAGCTTTATTACATGTGAAGAGAACCACAAAGGATAATTTGTTTTATTCGAGTATTTATTAGGTACATACTCATTTATTAAAGTTTTTAATATGCTGTAGAAAGTATCAAAATTCAAGTTTACATTGCTTTTATCTAGCCTAGTTTTCCAATTGATTGCAGATAATTTATAAATTAAATCTTCATAGTTACATTTATTAAAATTTTTCATCGAAGATATGTTGTAATTAAGTTCTTTAGATTTTTTTTAATTTAGCTGCAATTCAATGGGAGGATGATAGTGGTCAATTTTTAATAAGGGAGAGTCGCATATATCAGCTTTACAGTCCACATTACACAGTACTAAGTCTAAAATCCTATCATTAGAATTATGTATACCATTATATTGGAATAGATTACAAATATTGATTGTGTTAATAAATTCAGTGTAAATATGATTTCTATTTGAGTTAGATGGAACATAATAATTAAATTTTGGAGACCAGTCAATGTTAGGAAGGTTATAATCACCAACAATCAAGAAAGCACTGTCTGGGAAACGAACACTGATATCAGACAAATTATTAAAATGATCACTGTAGATTTCAGAGGGTGATGACGGGGGAATGTAGACACAGCACACATGTAATGTTAAACTGGAATGTGAGATGGTAACCCAAATGTCTTCGGCTGCTGAACACCATGATTGTTGCAACTTGGTTTTAAATCTGTTTGCAATTAATATTAGTACGCCACCACCTTCAGATTTGGACGGATCACTTCTATCGCGCCGATAAAGGAAATATTTATTTAAGTCACAAATTTCGAAGTTCACCACACTACTATTTAACTAAGTTTCGCTGAAAAATATTAGATCGTAATCGCAAGATGCGAGTTCATTGTAAAGATCTAAAAGTTTAGTTTTTATACCCCTAACATTCTGATAATATACATTTAAACTCATTTTAAATACAAATCAATTGAAAATATTATTACAGAGAGCAGAAACAAAAAGATTACTTAATTTTGTTCAAATCTGCTGTAGAGTTAATAATGATTATGGGAGATGTGTCCGTTTTTCGTGTATAGATTTTTGTTGACTTTACCCAAACATATTTATGGTTATTTTCTCTAGCCTTATTTTTTACTTCACGTAGTAAAATCTTGTTACTAGGACTAAGATGTTCGTTTATAAAAATTTTGCTGTTTTCTTTAAAATCTATTTGGGTGGAATTAAAAATTTTTATTTTACGTGCACTAGCAATGAAGTTTTCCTTTTTAATTCTTGACATGAACCGTACAATAATGTTTTTGTTTATTTATATCGTGCGCGAAGGGTGCAACACGGTGAATGGCGTCTATATCATCTTCTTGAAGGTGATAGTTGACTATTTTGCTAATTTTTGTCACAATATTTATCAAATTTTCATTTTCCTTCTGGGGAATTCCAACAATCTCAATGTTTTTAATGCGGGAACGTTGTTCTAAGTCTGCAACTTTGGCTTTTAATAATTCGCATTCAGCTTTGACAGTGTCGATTATTTTCACTTTCTCATTAATTACATTTATTTTAGCTTCAAAATCATCGATTTTATTACTACAAAATTCGACGGAACGCTTTAATTCATTTAGTGAATCCATAATATCATGTAGAGTATAGTTTCTCGTATCAGATGACTGTGACATATTTGATGCAGGAGATTTAGAGCCTGTGCATAACCAGATTATACTGTCGTTAGTTTGTAACTCATTTTTAGTAGATTGAGAAACTGATGCACAATTATAATGAAAATATTTCTGACAACGCCCACAAGCCAGCCCTGAATTGTTACGATTTACATTAGTGTTGCACGTAGAACAGATGTTGATGTTGACCATTGTAAGTAGTCGTTTTAATCAAGTGCCAAAAATTAACAATAAATGATATGACTTACTGCAGGTGAATAGTCGTAGATAATTTTGTTAGAACTTGCACTCACTGACTAAAAAATCTGCAAATATGAGCCTTATGACTTGAGACACAATTTCTTCGATTACTCAGAACTGGAGCACTTTATGACCACACCACTAGTAAATATTAAAACAGACCATGAATACGAACTGATCCGTATATAACACTATATATTTAACAAAGAACTTCTCGTTACAATGACACCAAAAACACTATTTAAATTTATGCGTGTTAACTGTACAGAAAACAGTCGAATCGATATATATATATATATATATATATATATATATATATATATATATATATATATATATATATATATATATATATATATATATATATATATATATACGTATGTATGTATGTATGTATTTCCCTCCAGGAATGCAAAGTCATCACTCGTTTTAGTACGTCGGGCATCACACCCGTCCCAAGCATGGCATCTGCACCAGCTCATGAACTCTTGGACATCACACTCTCTGAGTATGGCATCGCACCAACACACAAACGCTGGGGCATCATACCCTCTGAGTAAGGCATTGCACAAACTAACAAACGCTAGGGCCTCACACCCTCTGAAAATGTACACAATCGGCACCTGAAACACAAAGCGCTTAGAGAGAGCCGACCAATCTCCTCAACGTTCACGAAGCTACTGTCCCAATGATAAGGTGATGCAATCTATAATACTCATTAAATGCGTAAAGAATTTATTAAATAACCCAGAAATACAATAAAATTATGTTTTGAATAACGCTCAAACACACACACACACACACACACACACACACACACACACACACACACATATATATATATATATATATATATATATATATATATATATATATATATATATATATATATATATATACAGGGTGTTTCACAACTTCTGGATCAAAATAAAATTGAAGATACTACACGCTGTGCTGATCACGAATCAATAGGAATTTTTTGAAAATTCAAAAAATTAGTTGCGCTTATAATGGAGGGTGCATTTTTAGTGCCACTGGTTTATTTACTGTTTTGTAATATGACAGTAATGATATAAATCTAAAAATAATAGAAGCCTTAACTTACCTAATATTGTATTTAATCAAATTAATTAAATGTCTGTGATGTCCATTGCCGCAGTTCGATTGTTTCTTTCGTTTGGTGATAATCGTGAGATTAATTAAAAAATGCCCTACGAGTACAGTAATAGTGAGTTGGTGTTAATGTATGGGGAAGCAAGACAAAAGGCGCGTTTAGCCGCTCGTCTTTATGCTGAGCGGTTACCTCAAAGACATCATCCCAATTATCGCGTGTTTATAGCGACAACTCAAAGAGGAAAAGATTCGGGAAATTTGCGTCCTCCTCTCGGAAGAGGTGGAGGTCGTGATAGGTTGCCCAATAACAATGTTCTAAATACCATGCATAATGACCCGACAATAAGTATCCGGAGAATATCTCGCCTTACAGGAATTCCGCATTCTACTGTCTGGAGGATTTTAATGGGAAACAATTATCGGCCATTTTATTTTCAAAGGGTTCAAGCTCTTCTGCGACCTGATCATTATTTACGGCTAAATTTCTGCGAATGGTTTTTGGAGAAACATGCCATAGAACCAGAAGACAATTTTTGCTCGAAAGTAATATTTACCGACGAAGCGATTTTTACCAGAGATGGTGTACGAAATATGCATAATTCTCATTACTGGTCCGAACATAATCCTCATCTTACAGTCCAAAGTAATTTACAACATCGGTTTTCGTTGAATGTTTGGGCTGGTATTATTGATGGCATATTACTTGGGCCACACATTTTACCAAACCGGGTGAATGGCAACGACTATTTAATGTTTCTACAAAATAATTTGCCAGATTTATTAGAGAACGTTCCGCTAAATGTACGTCAGCGTTCGTAGTTTTTACATGGCGGTGATCCACCTCATTTCACTCGCAATGAAAGACAACATTTAAACAACGTTTTTGAAGACAGGTGGATTGGCCGGGGTGGTCCTATCCCATGGCCTCCTAGGTCCCCTGACCTGAATCCACTAGATTTTTATTTTTGGGGTCATTTAAAATCTTTAGTGTACGACAACCAAACTGCTCCCGAAAATTTGGAAGAACTAAGAGAGCGAATTTTTAATAGTGCGGAAATAATTCGACAGCAAAATTGACTATTCCGGGCCTCTAACATTTCCGTAGTGCAGAGAGCAGCATTGTGCGTAGCTGTGGGTGGTGATAATTTCGAACAATATTTGTATTTTTTTGAACGCATTTGTTAAGGGTAGCTATAGGTACAATTTTTGAAAATAAAGTCTTGTTTCTTACTAATATTATGTTTCGCTAGGGCTTTAAATAATTCCTTCCTTTCACTCAATTTGTTTCATTACAGTCGGTGCCTCTGTTAAAAAAGGTCTTATTAAAGTTGTTAATTTAATATGAATTATTTTTATTTGATGCTAGTGGAACTAAAAAAGTACCCTCCATTATAAGTGCAACTAATTTTTTGAATTCTCAAAAAATTCCTTTTGATTCGTGATTAGCACAGCGTGTAGTATCTTCCATTTTATTTTGATCTAGAAGTTGTAAAACACCCTCTATATATATGATTAATATTGTTATGATCAAATATTAATTAATAGTTTTCTAGCTAATTATAGTCTGATTGTGATGTAAGGACTGTTTAAAACCAAACGCGTTGCCGCATCACTATCTATTATTATTTGAGCAGTGAACGGGCTACCGTCAATATTTCAAAGAGTGTATCTTGATTTTGAATAAAGTGCAACTAATTTTTTGAATTTTCAAAAATTCCTTTTGAATCGTCATTAGCACAGCGTGTAGTATCTTCCATTTTATTTTGATCCAGAAGTTGTGAAACCCCTCTATATATATATATATATATATATATATATATATATATATATATATATATATATATATATATATATATATATGACTAATATTGTTATGATCAAATATTAATTAATAGTTTCCTAGCTAATTATAGTCTGATTGTGATGTAAGGACTGTTTAAAACCAAACCGCAGCACTATATATTATTATTTGAGCAGTGAACGGGCTACCGTCAATATTTCGAAGGGTGTATCTTGATTTTGAATAAATCAATTGTTAATTTGAAGTAATTGTACTTTATTGTGTGCGTGTTGTGTTCTCTATCATCAGAAGTGGTATTCGCTCGCAATTCACAATAGTGAATAACTATCTTATAGCTCTGCTTAAAGCTATGCTTCGTCGCCATCGTATCATAGGTTGACATTGTTGTTTTTCTAGGTGTGGCTCTCTTTTAGAATTTCTGGGTGGCCTACGAGATCTCCAGGCATAAATTGTTTTTTCTTGCAGAGGCATTAGCCCTAGAACAGCTCATAGAATCAATTACAATACAACAGTTATACAGTTAGTTAGTAATGACACTTGACAGGCTATCGTTGTATTTCCGCAACGATGCATATTCTGTGATCTGTATACCTTTATTAACGATATGTGAGTGATCATTGGTCTAAATACGGTGATGTATGGCCAGTGGGTCATTTTTGCCTACAGTTCCCAGTTTTTAGATATGTACTGTGTATCAAATGTGAAATCAATGCATCCGATCAGTTACCTTACGATGTTAATATTTGGGAAGATATAGTCGACAACAGGGAGATAACCGTAATTATGGACGAAGACGGTACTAGTTTATCTAGAAGAAAATAAAAATGGGCGAGCGTCTTGCCCAAGATAATTATCTGCAAATAAAACGATGTGTAGGCCCTGAGTCTGTTCCCAGACCCAACTACAAGTGGTTGAAGTAGTCCCTGAGTCTGTTTTATCAGAAAATACTACAAGGTGTTGAAGTAGTCCCTGAGTCTGTTTATCAGAACATACTACAAGGTGTTGAAGTAGTCCCTGAGTCTATCAGAACATACTACATGATGAAGTAGTCTCTGAGTCTGTTTATCAAAACAAACTACAAAATGTTCTTGTTCCATGTGATGAACTGAGTATTCATTTGCTATATATATGCCGGTTTCAGTAACAGATTCCAGTAACGTTGAGCAGCTAGACTGTTAAAAAATATGTTTCGTAATCTACACATGCCATACTACTTACCCTTAAATTTATGACATTAAGTTCAAAACCATCTTATATATAGTGTTCAATTTAAGTGTTACACTATTGCTATCTCTAGAACCGTAAGAGATACGACTTCGGTTAAATTAGCAAACAATTTCTATATTATAAGACTATTAAAATGAGCGTTACAAATTTTATTTCAGCCAGTGGTTCTCAAAATACAGGATTCAACTTTTTAATTTTAAATGAGAACCTACTTTTTTTATTCGCCTATTCGATTCAGCATTTTTTCTAAATACAACGATATAAAATGTTTATACCCTTACATGACGAAAAAAAAAACAGAAAAGTGCAAAAGAAAAAGTATTATTTTATAAATAAATAAATAAATATATCATCACGGCTTATTACCCATTGCTGGGTGTGCCAATCTGCTTCGTACACAGATATCGGTAAAGATGATATATTTGCACCGTGCGGGCGCTTACCAGGCGTCATCTCACGGACACTCAATGCTGGCGTGGAGAGTGCACCACAGGGGTCAATTTTGTGCCATTTAAAATTGTAAATATTTGGCGTCGGTCGGGATCGAACCCGGTTCCCCAGATTCGCGACCTGACACTCTGGCACGCGGCCACGAGACCCCATTATTTTATCTCATGTCAAAGACTGGAATTATGTATAAATCAACATGGCAATAATTTTGAACAATTTTTATAATATTTTTTAAAGCATCTAAATCACCCAAACAATGATGAAAACGAAATATTCAATTGTTTTTATCATGGCACTCTGTTTACATGTAGAAATAAATATGAAAATAATAATTTTTCTTTAGCATTTTTCTCGTTTTTTTCGTTATATAAGGGTATAAATATTTTATATCATTGTATTCAGAAAAAAATGTTGAATCGAATAGGCGAATAAAAAAGGAGGTTCTCATTTAAAATTTAAAAGTTGTATTCTGTATTTTGAGAATCACTGGTTGAAAACATTTTTTGTAATGCTCATTTTAATAGTCTTATAATATAGAAATTGTTTGCTAATTGAACCGATTTCGTATCTCTTACGGTTCTCGAGATAGCAATAATGAAACACTTAAATTAAACACCCTGTATATATATATATATATATATATATATATATATATATATATATATATATATATATATATATATATATATGTTATAAATGAACGATTAAATGTTAGCGCTGAAAATTAGAATATTAAAACACATTTATCACCCAAACCGGTATATACAGTATTAATACAAAAATAATAACAAATCTAGATGACCGTCGCCTGGCCGAACCCGGTCACGCGGAATCCTCCTTCACACCGTGATTATTTCTGTAAAAGAATTAACATATGAGAAATACTCAGTGAGGAGGCAATCATTTACAAAAGGTTCAGGCATTCATACACCGTACACACATGTTGGCAACTACGGGCAGTACCGCTAGTTACTACGGAACCTCTGCCGCTTCGGTAGTGATCCGGAGACAATCCTCTTAACCAACTGGATCAGATCACTACAGCCCTAACTGCTGCTACGCTGGCGACCGCAGATGCGGGTCACTACAGCCTTCCCTGCTGCTACGCTGGCGACCCTCGGGTTCACACGAGCGGCCACTACGGAACCACTGCCGCTTCGGTGGTGATCCGGAGACATTCCTCTTAACCAACTGGATCAGATCACTACAGCCCTAACTACTGCTGCCGTTGGCGACACCAGATGCGGGTCACTACAGCCTTCCCTGCTGCTACCGTTGGCGACCCTCGGGTACACACGATGCGGCCACTCCAGTACACCGTACTGCTCACACACACACCCACAATCATACACACGCTAGAATAACTCTCTCACCTGAATTACTATAATATCGATGTTCTCACACTGAAATCTAGAAATAAACTGAAATAAAATACGTGAATACCAGTATCATTAAATGTAGCTCTTATCCAACAGCATCGGTTACGTACCTAAATAGCTAATTAGAGACAAAACATAATAAATTTAATAAAAATAATCTTACGCAAAATAATATCTGTGATATATATATATATATATATATATATATATATATATATATATATATATATATATATATATATATATACATATATAGTGATAAAAAATGGCTGAAGCGTGTCGCTCCATACGATTTTGACATTTGCCGTTTACTTAATATGACAGTATTACTATTTCTATGGGCGTGCCTTTCGAATTTTGCTAGCTGTCATAAGAATAATCTTAAGCACCGTCTTCTTTACGTTCACCTGAACGAAAATATGCTAAAAGAAGAAATTTGTTTCGCGCTTCATTAAAAGCCATAATGAAAAGACATTACCTAAAGATTTTTCACGAAGGTATGCAAAACATATATCAAATAAATCAACGCATGGCAATGATATTAATCAAATGTCATACACCTGCCATCACTACCGGGTGTCTACTTTCTTTTAGACCATAGGAAATTCAATGGTAAAATTTTCAAATTGCTGTAAGTTCTGTCATTAATTTTAGAACAAAAGTGCAAATATAAAAATTGTTCATAATTAAAAATTGCAACTTCAAAATTATTACATGCGTTTCGTTTGCGAAAGAGAGGCAAAATAAAGGTAATAATTTTTATCTATTTACAGAGTGCCATGAGCAATAGCACAAAATTTTAGACAGAAAAAACTCAACGACAATACAATGTCAGAGCATAAGCTAAGTTAATTGTTGTAGTAATAAGCAGATTCAATATACTTTCCTTAAACCACAAAATCATCGATTCAAAAAATTTCAGAAAACTTATGTAACATATGTTACATTTAGGTTGGATCTCAAATAATTATTCTAATATATGTTATGTTATCTACAGATTAAAAAAATCGTTTCGAGTCTTCCACAAACTTTTGGCTGTCACCTCAAAATTTTAAAATTTTTCAAATTTCAAGTAATTGACCAACCAAGCCATATGTCGCATACATCTAATATATAATGTTTTCCCTACTGGAATCAATTCAGTGCTGCCATCTGTTATCCGTGGCTCATCCAAATTGAGAGAGTTGCTTGATAAAATTATATGTGTTCCTTTCTTGTACCGTTTCCGATATTCCCTGCACCCGGCCTGAATGCTGTACATACAGGGGGTTGGGCTAAACGTGAGTCAGGTCAGCGAGGTGCCGAGTAACTAGTCTAGTAGTCACAAAGATCACAAATACACTACAAATAACTTCATAGCATTTGTTTTGTTTTCGGCTGGACAGCAAAAGACAACTAAGGATAGAGATATATTAACTCACCTCACAAAGTATACGCCAAATGTCACTGCTTGTTCTTTTAACATGAACTGTACTATATTTCAAACATTTGAATTATTATTAACGAAAACAAATTATAAATTGTATGACATTAGTATTAGGAAAGGATAAAAAGAATTGTATATAATTAATTATTTCATTTTATTGATTTTTAAACAATATTGTTTTTGTGTACATGCTTCTTATTCTATTTGTATTTTTTTAAAATTTATTCATGTTTCATGATGGATCCGAATTTTGAAATAAATGTCTAAAATTAAATTGAGCAATTGAATGCCATGATTATTTAATAACAACTTAACGACTTCACAACTTCCAAATAAAGGTGCAAGATATCTATCTCTAGTTGCCTAGTTGCCAGCCGAGAACAAACAATAGTGAGGTACACAGAAGAGTCTAGTTGTTAGAGCGGCAGCGCCGGGGTTTTTGCTATGCTATGGAAAATACGTCATTGTCTACGCGTAGACAATGGTGTTGTTTACGTGATTAAAATTTATATATTGTCAACGCACATGTAGAGTATAATTATTTTAATTATTTGCTTACAAAAGGATACTACTATTACTGATTAATTTACAAGATATATTAATGAGCCCTTGAAAGTATAGTAGGTATGTCATTTTATTAAAAAAGTGAGGCAAGTACTTTACGTAACCAATAGAAGCCATTAGTTGTTGGGCTGGAAAATACCATTTCCGTTGGGTTGCTAACTACTGGTAAAAAATTGATATCACAGTACATCTTTTTACAAACATGTGACTTACATCAAGTGAAGGGCTTGGGAGCAAATGAAAATAAGCCACATTTTAAGCAAGTACGACATTTTCAGATTTATTTACGTATACAAATAGTAACAAGCCACTGAAGAGATATTATTTGGCTAATGCACAGTAGATGGCAGTTTAATACTAAACTCCATTTTTGATGTGACAGCAATTGCCTTCATTTTATGTTAAAAAGGCAATAAACCATACTAGATTTCAAGATGGCTGATGGCTGGCATTAATGTCGCAGCTCTCAAGAAAAGCTTGTTTGATTCCGATGAAAATAACAGTGACAATGCTAACATTTTTGATTCTGACGATTCTGTGAGAGTTAGAGATTTTTCTTTGTCCTCCAGTGAGTGTGTAACAAGAGAAAGCTATACAATATAGGTAAGTTTTTGTTTTATGCGGCATGTTTCCTTTTTGAGACACATTCATAAGTTATAATTTCTAATCAGAAATAAGCAAACAAATTGGATATACCTATAGTTTAGAATACAAAGAATATAAGCTAGCTTGCTTCAGTAGTTAATTAACGGCTAGTACAATACGGGAATATACATATAAAATAGATTAACAATAAGAGTGTTGACTTAAAAAATGACTTTGGTTATTACCTTTTTTAACAAAGAATATTCTACAATGCCGTGTATTATTAGTTTTATTTTTAATTGGGTATTCCACTGTTAGATGTTCCTGATCTAAGTGCCGCCACTGTAAGCGAGTGTCTATTTATAGTGGTGATAATGAAAGTGGAATATGTCCATAAAGATGATTTGTTTTAGCAACAAATGCAGCTAAAATTAAAACATTTTATATGGAACATTTAATAGCTTAGCCCGTTGAAAATTCTTATTGGGGGATACTAATTTTACGGATTACAGTCCAAATTAGTAAATTTAATTGTATAATATAATAAAAAAAATAAAGAAATTTGTAGAATTTCCAGGATTGTTGTTCATACCCCGAAAATAGTTATTTATGATTTGTGTTAAAAGTGACATTTTATTTTGGGAGAAGAAATTTTGGAACACGACGCGAAGCGGAGTGCTCCAAACCTTCGAACAAAATAAAATCACTTTTAACACGTATATCATACACTTTTTTTTCTACAAACACTATTTTTCATTTAAATTTGTATTTCTCATAATAAGTAATATATATATATATATATATATATATATATATATATATATATATATATATATATATATATATATATATATATATATATATATATGGAGTCGAGGTTGAAAAATAAAAAAATATTAATTATAAATTTATACCTTTCTTTGTTGGAAATACCATCCTTTCTTTCTCGTATTTCATACTCAACATTTTTGTAAAATAAGAATATAGTTTTATTTCACCCTGAATACTTCAAAACTCTAATTTTTGTATTTTCTGTTGATTAAAATATTTTCTAATGTTATACTTGTGTTCATTGGCAATTTTTTTATTCTGTAAATATTATTTATTTTAGATATATAATTAAACAAAATATATAAATATCTAATTTAAAAAACAATTTATCTATGTGCATAAACAAATAAAAAAATACGTTATACGAGTACACAATTACAGAAAAACTATATCTACTAGTAGTGAGATGCGTCTAGTGTTTTAACGTAAAATTCCGAAAAATGTCGAATTAGTACACGTTCGTTGTGTTGGCGTAATTTTACTACCCAAGAGCTCCAACGTCTCTTCACCCGACCCCGCGTAGCACCACTAGCAGTAAGGGTGCATCATACTATTAAATCTTCCTGCACTATTATTTTAGGGTACGCACACGTAGAACGCTGAAAAATCAGTACGCTTGTTGCTTGTACTGGTTAAGCTTGCTTCCGGCGCTTGATAACATTTACCTATAGTGGATACATAGAAAGCTGGAATCCAGCTGAAAAGATGTCTTCGTCAAGCGAGGATGATACTTTTTTATTAGAAAATATTGATTTAAAATTATTATGTAAACAGAGAGTAGGTGTTCATAAAATTAATCGAGGGCGGCGGAAATATGGGGAATATCATAATCTTTTCCCGCAATTGAAAATGGACCGGAAAAGGTTTTTTAATTACATGAGAATGGAGTTGGGCACATTTAATTATATATTAAATAAATTTGAACAAAACATAACAAAGAACTGGTGTAATTGGCATCATCAACCGATCCTTCCAGAAGAACGACTTGTTATTTGTTTAAGGTAAGTATATTTCTATAAATAATATATCTATACATAACATGTTATTATAAAAAAGAAAACAAACTTCCACAAACATACAAAAAAAATCTTATTGGATGATGCCTTCTAATACTTGAAGGTTTGACCTATAATAATTATCTGGTAGTGGTACACTCTGGATAATTGACTCTGATGAGGAAGAATACGGAGTTGGAGAACCCATCGAGTGCAGTGTCTGGAGCTCATTATAGTTCATTGGATAAGCGAACTCTTGAACTAGCTGTTGAACCTTTCCACGGAAAGTAAATGCTTTTTTAGGGGGAATTTTTTTCACATGAGTTAGTAAACTCTTGAAAAAGAGCAAGTGCTCGTCCTCAGGATCAGTTGTTCTTCTCATCTCTGTTTTTTGAGTCAGTAAATCTAGTTTTTTTCTTTCTATATCTAAGATAGATGTACTATACTCATCGGTCCTCAGTCGCTTTATCTTCGTATGCAAAGGTTTGTTTTTTCGAACATGTAACATTTTTCCTCGTGCCACTTCTGATGTACTCGTCTGTGGAACCAATGATGGATTATCATCTTTTAAAGCTGAAATTTCAGACCTGACTGTGACATTTTCTTTTACAAGATCATCACTATATTGAACATCGGCACCATCTGGTAGCTCTTCCTCCCCGATAATGCTATCTTCATTTTCATCATCATCATCATCATCATTTAGAGTTTCGGAATTTATTTCGCTGTTTTGGGACTCTTCTTCCTTACGTTCTTCAAATGTGGTTAAATTCCCAGAACTAGGTCGAGATTTTATTATATCCCTCAGGAAGCACAAGGATTTAAAATATTGCTACTTGCTTGTTTGTGTATTACCACCTTCATCTCCTGACCGAGGAGGTTTAATTTTTGATAATTCAGTGGAAAATTGATCGCGTATATATTTCCACTTTTTCTTTAGTTTGTTTTTTGTAATTATAGAAAGAAAAAAATGTGTAGAATATGTGCACAAGAAAGAAAGTCAATATCTGACTACTTGTATGTTCAAGTATAGCTTACTTTTCATTTATATTTGCCTACTCAATAATATTTTATTACATGGTTTATTTTATTAATATGATTTCAGATATTTGGAAACAGGATCATCTTTTAAGTTATTGTCTTACAGTTTTCGAATGGGTTCATCTACTGTGGGGAATATTGTCAAAGATATTGTCTCAGTTATATGGGACAAAATTCAACCAATACATATGCCCGTACCAACCAAAGAGGACTTTCTGCAAATTGCTGGTGATATCTTCCGGCTCTGGAACTTCCCAAATTGCCTTGGAGCACGTACGCATTAAGTGCCCAAATAATTCAGGATCTATGTTTTATAACTACAAACACTTTTTCTCCATCGTTCTACAGGGTGTCGCGGACGCTAATTACCGATTTATAACTGTTGATATCGGCGGATATGGGAAACAAAGCGATGGCGGGACCTTCCAAGCATCTGATTTGTATGACCTATTACAAAAACAGGATCTTAATATTCCAGAACCCGCATTCCTACCAGGAACAAATGTGAAAGCTCCTTTCGTTTTCCTTGGCGATGCAGCATATTTACTACTTCCTTATCTCCTTAAACCATATGTAATGGATAATCTGGGTATTGATGAGGAAAATTACAATAAAAGATTGTCACGAATGAGAAAGTCAATCGAATGCGCGTTTGGGATTTTGTATGCAAAGTGGCGTTTATTATCAAAGAGTATTGAAACCGACGTTAATCTGGTGGAAAGCATTTTCAAGTGTATATGTATTCTGCATAATGCAATTATTGATATGGAAGGTGTACAACATCATTTAACAGATACAGTAATTTTCCTGTCGCAGAGAAAAATAAGAAACTACTTGAAAGGCCCACAAATGAAGCAAAAAGTGTCAGAGATTTATTCACCACTTATTTTGCTAACAACCCTATAACTTACATTGTGTGAGGTAATGTAAAATTTTATGTAAAAAAATATTTAGAACATGTACATGCCAAAAGTTTTCTTTTAATCGTTTACATTATTATATTTACATTGTGTAATATTTATTTGATAGTATTCCGTAAATAAATCAATAACAATAAATTACTATTATTATTATTTTTATATTTCCTGATCCAAAAACCAATTTACTAGCTATTGCTATCAACATCCTAATTTCAACATCAACTCAAATCTTTAAATTATCATATATAAGATATGTTTTTTTTTTATATTTCTATACAAAAACATTGATAACTTTTGGAGGTTGATCTCTTCGCCCTTAATGCTAAAATATACTTACCTTCAATATTCATTTGACGACTGAAGTCCTTCCATCATTTTTCTACGTAATTTCTATTAGCATGTTCTTTTAGCCCGTCTCTCATATACAGAAGTTATTAATTCCTCGCTGTTTATTAAACTCATCTTATAACAATAACAACGAACAACGACGGTGACTGCAAGCACACAAGAAGCTTGAAAATAATGTTTCAAACATTCTTGTTCATTTGTCAACGCTGGCTGCAAGTTTCGACAAATGCACTCATGCTTTCTATGTGCGCGGGTACATTTGAATGTAAGGCGATATTCATTGTAGCTTGTTACCGCTTGTCAGCGCTTGCTCTCCAGCGTTTATAGCCAGCGTTCTACGTGTGCGTACCCTTACGGAGTAGGAGAAGTTTTCTGATCACGCCTACTTGCTACCTCCTCCTGTACACTTCCAAAACCATACATGGTCAAATACTGCACGTGTAGCGCCTTAAAATGTTAAAATAAAATTTCACAAAACAATCTTAAATATGACGTTTAAGAATAGTCATGTCACAAAATTTTAGTTGAGTAATGCGGATTTCAAAAGTTTCTTCGATAGAAAACGAAGCGTATTTGGCTGACGTCGCTTTCGGACTTATGACTTAAGAATTATGAGCTATGATACGAATCCTCTAGTTTCAAAAGCGGCCATCTCCCAGATTGTTCAATCGTAGTAAATCGTAATAATCTACTGCGAACCTATTCATTCAATATTTATTTGAGTTATTAGCTTATCAATTATTATTAGATATATACTTTAAAATTACAAAGTCATTTATAACCATTTCTTTTACGTTTTGTAAATAAAACGTTAATTAAAATGGAGATAGCCGCGTTTGAAAATTAACAAAGGATTTGGTTGCTTTTAAAAGCAACATGTAATGGAGAAGGCCTGTTTTAATATGGAACTATTGTAATTCACAATTTGAAAATGAATACTATAGAAACAAATAAGGGTATCTTAAATAAATAATTTATTAATAAAAATGTGACTTTTTTATAATAAAGGAAATTATATTATTGTTACATGTGCATTATACACTTATTGCAAAATTAAAATCTTCTTAAACATAATGAGGAGTTTTACAAACTTGCTTTTATAATAACGTATGTCCCAAACGTTTTGTCACAAAATACAACTCTATGAAAAAAATCTGATGTGGCCAACACATAACCTCTCGCCAGATATTTTACCTGGTTGTACGCATAAAACGAAAAATATTTTTAAACACATATATTCATGTCTCACTACAAAATAATTATTTTAATATAAATTATGTACAATACATACATTTTCTTTATATTCAATATCCTGAAATTTTCTTTTTCTATTTTCCTTTTCTATTTCTTTATATTCGTCATTTTTTCGCAAATTTCTTTTATATTCTTTTTTACGTATATTCGTTTGCGTTGACTTTTTTTATTTTCATAATCTTCATAATACTGTACAAATATGTTTGACAGAGGCATACAAATATTTTTGACAGTGACATTTATGTGTCAATTACAAACATTTGAATTTCTTGCCTTGTAGTAGTTTGATCTGAGATTTTTTACATCAAATTATTTTATATGCCTTTCTTTATCTCTAAATCTATAGAAGATATAATAATGAATTTATATTTATCGAATAAAGAATTTAACGTTCTTTAATATAAGTATTTACATAAATTTTCGATAAATAATATTTAGATAATTTTTTTCTTGTAACTACTACTTCCGGTTGTCCAATTGTTACCAAAACTGACTGGACTCTTCCGATTATTGTTAGATTGAGGAATCCGTAGTTAAAAATGTCTTAAGTCTTATAGTATTTGAGATAAAGTGAATCCAACATCCACACATCCACACACACATACGGACATCATCGTAAAAATGTTATAATCGGATTCTAGGGACCTTAAAACGTGCTTATTCATTAAAATCTGGATATGCGATTTTTAGCATGAATACAATACCTCTCTTAGCGAGAGGTAAAAATAAAAAATATCAGAATATCGGGTTGGCTGTGCAAACAAAAGTAATTCAGTGATTTGTCATTTTAATGACAGTTTAGTTACCGAAATCGATTACGTTTTAATGGCTTATAAATTAGATCTTAGAAAAAGCGTTTATAATTTAATAATTAACTTCAAATATTCCGACTTTTTGAAAATCAAAATGTGTCGCGGAGAACCATATATCGTGCGATAGCAGAATGTGAGCAAGATATACCATGTGTAAATCTTTCGAAAAGTGAAAGACCTAGGCCCCGTTGCATAAAGCGTTGTTAACTTTAACCATATCGTTAACTACGTGATCACATTGTCAACTATTGTTCCAACGCGCTGTTAACTTTTAACACGCTGTTAACTTAACATCTTGTTAAATATATTGTTATCTCAAAAATCAGTTGCATAAAGCATTGTTAGCCTTAACAGGTTGTTAAATAGGAAGATAACAGATTGTCAAGATAATCACGCGTCAACCTGTAATTAAACACATTGTTGACACAATAAAAAGCGATAAAATCAATAACAAATATTATTTATTTATAAAATTTAATTGAATATCTTTCAGAAGGTTTATTCTGATCATATTTTATGTTATATTCATTTAAATAATTTAAATTCATTACAGAAATGTCTTCTCTGGACGATGACAGTTCTTTAGAGGAGGAGGTAACTGTTCATCGCCCAAAAAAAATTTCTTTAAAAAAATCCATTGGATATTTACAATGATCATGATTTTAAATTGCACTACAGAATAAATAAAAATACTCTTATGGAAATTTTGAACATGTTCGATAATAATTTAGAACCAACTACTAATAGAAATAAATCAATTCTTGTCAGTATGCAATTATTAATTGGACGTAGATTTTATGCCACTGGCTCATTTCAACAACTTGTTGGGGATGATGTCGGCGTTTACAAGTCTACAGTGTCAAGAATAACTTATAAAGTAACCCGTCAAATTGCTTTGCTGAAGCAACAGTTTATAAAAAATGCCTGTAGATGACGATAAACGTACAGTTAAGCTAATTTTTTTTATAAAATTCGACGATTTCCCAAAGTTAATAGAGCAATCGACTGTACACATGTTCCAATAAGATCTCCTGGTGGTAGAAATGCAGAAACATTTCGCAATAGGAAAGGATATTTTTCATTAAATACCCAAGTTGTGTGTGATGCTTCATTGAAAATAAGGCATATCATTGCTCGCTGGCCTGGATCAGTTCAGGACAGCACTACTTTGAATGATTCCCCACTCCGTGCTGAATTTGAATCTGGAGAATTCGAGACAGATTATTTATTAGAGGACAATGGATATCGCTGTTAACAATTTTTATTAACCCCTTTATTGAACCCACGAAATCGCAGTGAAGAAGCGTACAACCGAGCGCATATTGTCACACGAAATCCAGTAGACCGATGTTTCGGAGTCTTAAAAAGAAGATTTCCTTGTCTGTCGAAAGGACTGGCTGTACAGTTACCAACCACTTTAGCTACTATTGTAGCATGTGCTGTTCTCCATAATATTTGTTTAAATTTTCAAGATTATAATTTTGATGATGGATGCGAACAACCAGCAATGCAAGAAGAACCATTTGTTTTTCCTGCAAATGACACAAATACAATTGCTCGTAAAACACTAATTACCACCATATTTTCTAGATAAATAAATACAAGTTTGCTTAAGTTTTTTTAACCATTTAATTTTTTTAATTGTCTACGTTTAATCTTAACGTCTAAATTATGTATTTTTTTTCGATTTTAGCTCAAAACAAGCCACATCATTTTTTTTTTAAATAAAGTTCTTTAGTTTGGTTCGCTCGAAGTTTCGGTTTCTTTTTTATGTTTTTACCTTCCGTCACCTTTAGGTAAGGAAGGTATTGTCTTTGGTCAAAAAATTCGGTGATGAGTTTTTGATGAATAAGCACGTTTTAGGGTCCCTACAATACGATTTTACTATTTTTACGATGATGTCTGTATGTGTGTGTGTGCGTGTGTGTGTGTATGTATGTGTGCCCGTGTGTGTGTATGTAACAAAATTTTCGTCTGCGATAACTTCCATACTACAATTCTAATAATTATAATTCTTTCGAATTTCTTTTCGTTACATCCATGTGAAAAGCTGATTAGATTTTGGTTAGAATTGGACAACCGGAAATACCTTCATTTGAAGATTTTAACAGTTTTTCTTGAAAAAACTATGTTAAATATCATTTTTTCACGTTTAATGTTATTATAAATATTAAAGAATATTTTATTCTCTATACGATTTGACTACATTTTATACTTAATATTAAATGGATATAGAGTTAAAAAATCTGATGTGGCCAGCACATTACCTTCCGTCAGTTATAAGAGGTATTTACGAAAATTCTACCGGTGAATTATTACTTGTAAACAGCTTTTTATCAGGTTATAGCTACCGGAATCGATATTTTAAGAACGCAAGTGGTAAACAGGGTAGATCCATAACCTATGAAAAAATTTGAAAAATTAAAACAGGTTAGAAATTTGACGTAGTTAACAGACTGAGCAGAGTCCTACTTTGAACACATTTCCACTTTTAACGCGCGCGCTTCGCTTTGCTTCACTACCTTTTTTTGAGATTAGATTCTTCATGATTCCGGTAGAAGGATCTGGTAGATATTGAACAATTTTCGAACACGGTAACTTTTTACCACTCGTTCTTTCGAACACAGTCGGTAGATGCAGTAACTACCGGTAGAATTTTCGTAAATGCGTTTGTATTTTCTATAAAATCCATACAGAAAGTTCCTTGCAAAAGATTCTAAATTTCTTGTATGTACATTACCTTTCGACAGTTGTATGTATATAATACAAATTCCATACAGAAAATTTCGAGCAAAAAGATCCTAACACAAATATACTACGCATGTGTCAATTGCACTTGACACTGACAACTTTCAATCTGAATTTTCTTAATATAGTAGCTGTTTCTAGCATAGCTGGCTAATTTATGAAATTTAATTTCTTTATAATTTTATAACTCTATATCCATTTAATATGAAGTATAAAATGCAGTCAAATCGTATACAGAATACAATGTTCTTTAATATTTATAATAACATTAAATGTGAAAAAATTATATTTAACATCGTTTTTTCAAGAAAAACTGTTAAAATCTTCAAATAAAGGTACTTCCGGTTGACCAGTTATAACCAAAATCTAATCAGCTCTTCATATGGATGCAACGAAGAGGAATACGAAAGAATTATAATTTTTGGAATTGTAGTATTAGAGTTATCGCAGACGAAAATTTTGTTACACACACACACACACACACACACACACACACACACACACACACACACACACACACACACACACACACACACACACACACACACATACAGACTTCATCGTAAAAATAGTAAAATCGTATTCTAGGGACCCTAAAATGTGCTTATTCATCAAAATCTCACCACCGAATTTTTTGACCAAAGACAATACCTTCCTTACCTAAAGGTGACGGAAGGTAAAAATTATAAAGAAATTAAATTTCATAAAGTAGCCATAGCTATGAAAACAGCTACTATATTAAGAAAATTTTTATTGAAAGATGTCAGTGTCAATTGAAATTGACATAGTGTGTCGTATAATTTTACTGGAAATATAGGATCTTTTGCTATAAATTTTCTGTATGGAATTTGCATAAAATACGTATTTTATGTACATGCAACTGCCGGAAGGTAAAGTACAAGAAATATAATCTTTAGCAAGGAACTTTCCGTATGAAATTTGTACAAAATACATAAAACTGACGGAAGGTAATGTGCTGGCCACATCAGATTTTTTATTATCTTGAACTGGAGATGGCTGTGGATCTGAGGTTGTGGTTGAGGGATCGGGTATCGGTGGATTGGAATCGGCGGATACATTTGGTGGTTCTGACAAGTTTGTTTCTACGTCATTCACATCTTAAATTGTAAAAAAACGTAATATTAGAACAGATACTAAATATAATTGTATGAAGCTATTACCAATATTAAAATACATCGCGGCATCATCAAATGGATTAGACAGGGGTTCAATTTGGTCTCCTAAGAGAGCCAATAATTGAGCACCTGTCCCGTCCAATTGTGGCTGAAATGTACCTCCACCCGTTTTCTGTAAAATATTAATTATTAAATTATTTTCGAATTTAAGAATTAACTACGTAACACGTACAATTTGTCGTTACAAACAAAAATTCTCCTTATCAAGAGAGGATAATTTTTTGGCTTTTATATGTTCTTTCTGTAAGATGAAATTTTGTAAAAAAATAATTAAATTATTTTTCAGCAATAGTAAATAACATACGTGTTCATGAGCAACAACTTTTTTTAATTTGCGTATTAAAATAAAATATAAATTTTCTCTTTGTTTTATATCTCACGTGTTTTTGCTCTCCACGTTAAATTCATTCGAAATTTTTATCCATGTTTCTTTAGATATGCAACATTACTTTCTTTGCTTTCTATTATGTTCTTATATCTGGAAATGTGATCAGGATCTTTAGGTTAGGAGTTTCGGATACATTGGAAATACATATATTAAGGGAACTTCATTAAGGAAATTGCTTCTATTTTAGTAATACAAGTAAATATTTAACGAACTTTTACAACTAATTTTTAAGAAAACCTTTTTGTTTAATTTGAAATATATTGTACTTACTTATCCACAATTCCAATGAGCATATTTCTTTCCTTTACTGTATAGTTTAATGTTCTCTTTTTATCCATTTTAAAATATAAATAATAAAATTTAATATAAATACTCTGGGCTCTTTGTTTTGACGAATAGTCAGCTGATTATTACAGTACGAAGTTAGCAGCGCGTTACCAACATTCACTAAAACACACTGTTATCTAGTTACATATTGTTAACCACGTTGTTAGTTAACAACGCTGTCAAAATATTTTATGCAACGCAATTGACATTTGATCATGGCGTTAGGTAATCACATTGTTACTTGACAACATAGTTAACGACGCTTTATGCAACCGGGCCCTAAAGTGTTAACTGAACATAATGCAAACCAGTTAGTCGAAAGTGCCAAGAATAAAATTGGACAGTCATTGAGAATACTTTCACGGCGTTACGGTGTTTCCAAGAATACAATATCCAGAGAACTGAAGTGAGAAGGTATAGAATATCGCAAAAGAAAGAAATGTCTTAAATATACGCCAAATCAGTTAGCTAGAAAACCAACATGTTGCCGTGCTTTAAGGCGCACTCATTTTGCAAATAATAAAGTGATCGTCATAGATGATGAAAAATACTTTACTCCAAGTAATTCCGAAATTAAAGGAAACGACGGTTTTTACACGGACAATGTAGAAGAATGTCCAGACGATATAAAACACAAGCCAAAGGCCAAATTTGGTGATAAAGTTTTAGTTTGGTGCGCGATATCAATTGGTGGGATTTCCAGACCTTATATAGGGCGAGTTAGAGGCAAAGCTGTGCACAGTCAAAGTTATATTAACAATTACTTAACAAAATTGATTAATTTTATCCACCAGAATCATGCTCAAGATGATATTATGTTTTGGCCGGACTTGGCTTCCTGCCATTATGCACGCGAAACTCAAAATTGGTTGAATGCTCACAACATAGCTTTTGTGCCAAAACACGACAATCCCCCAAAATTGCCGCAGGCTCAGTCAATTGAAGATTTCTGTGCCATTTTGTCTCGAAAAGTGTATAATGGAGGTTGGGAAGCCGAAAACGAGCAACAATTACGACAGCGGATTTTTAGAAAAATTGCAGCGGTCCAAGGCTTGATGCGAGATGTTTCCAGAAGACTGCGTATTGTTGAAGACTATGGACCTTTACATTTAATTTAAAATAAAAATTTTATTTATAAAGCTGTTAATTATATCTGTACTGAAAAATTGCCGTAAAACCATTATTACTTTTTAAAATGTTTTAAACAAATTTGTGACAAAACTTTTGGGACATACGTTATAATAAAAGTGGTAAATAATATGCGCTTTTACATTTTATTTGTATGTGGTAATCCTTCACTTTTAACAAAAGTATCAATAAAAGTGAGTTTGTAATACGGATTAATAACTCTAAATCACATTGTCTACTTCTTCAAGTCATGCCTTCTTCATGATTTGTTTCTTCCGACGCTTCGATTCTTCCATAGAAACTTAATCTTTCTATCTCTCTCCAGTTTTCTTCACAATGAGCCGTTAACAATGCAGCTATATCTCTTTTTTGTTAATATTAGGAGCCATGCCACATCTTAAGACCTGAGGAATTAAATTTCTAATTAATTTTCCTTTCTTCGTAACTAATTTAGCGCTACCAAGATCTGAACGAAATGCTTCCTCTCCGCGAATTAAAATATTATTCTTTTGCGTTTTAGTTAATATGAATCTCTTACTTGGATAGAATTTAAAATGTCACTGTCCTGGAGGCTTTAATATTTCTTGAGTAGCTTTTTTAAAGTCTTGAACCAGAAAATCAGTTTCCAATTTCCAAACACTACCAAGCTGTTTTAAAATATAAACATATTCATCTAGTTCTATTACGATTTCCAGTTTTGCAATTTTTTATTTTTTTAATTCTTGTGAACACTCTATCGGGCGGTATAAATGAATGCCCGACAAACGGAAATATTAATTCTATTTTCTTAACATTTGACGGAGCCGTCAACAGCCATTTGGATAACATTCCGATAAGCGTAGAATTTTTATTTTGGCCCCCACATCCATCCGCCACAAGTCTTACAGTATTAATATTTTCAAAATTTGTGTTGCACAACCGATGAAAAACGGCGCTGGCAATTTCGTTAGAACCTTTCGGTCTTTCTATTTCGTTCCATTAATATATGTACACATTAGCTTCATCCAACGAAGTGCGTGAATTGCCGACAACAATAGTAAAATTATAAAAACTCCTTTGTCGACTAAAGTACGCTTTCTGATCTGGAACCTTGGGGAGTGGCACATTTTTCTGATAATTAAAGGACATAATGAGCAGGTCATCTCGTTCTTCTTTTAAAAAATTATAGAATGCTTTAGCCTTTAATTTGTAAACTCTTTTAATTGTAATAAGATGAACTTTTTCATCCCCATTGGCAATATTTATTTTTTCACTTAGTTCCAGACATTTTGAACATACATCAACCCTTGGACTGCCGAAGCCCAAATTGTATTTTGTATTGAAAATATTATTGTTTTACAGAAAGTTATTCTGGAGTGTCTTTAAGTTCATTTTCCACATTAAACGTATACTTAAATCAGATGGCAAATACAATCTACGAAATGTTTTACTCCGGTATTAATGCGGTTCCGTACCTTTAAATTTTTAGATAAATTTAATAACCGACTGCAGTTTTAAAATATTTTTAGCACTTCTTTTTTTCGCCATAGTACCACCATCTAGGAACGAACGTTTTAAAACGCCTTGCACACGGTGTTTCGTAATGAGCAATAATTTTAAAAAGTATTCCTGCAAACTAGTATTTTCCCCGTCGTTAGCCCTTCTTACAAAATATTTAATTGTGCACGTTTTCGGCGGTCTGTTTGATTTTAAGGGACGTCGCCGTTTTAGTATTTTCATATTACAATACGTTAACAAAAATTTATCTTGTTTTATTTTGTCTTTTTCTGAATAAAATGATTTATGAAAATTTCCAATATCTTGAATTATTAATGTTCTACACTGGTATGCTTTTGTGTTGTGTTTGCAAGTAGGATACTCAGGAAGAGATACAGAACTATATCTAAAAAAAATATACACGTATTTTTCAACATAAGAAACAGTAATATCATGAATATCAAAATTGTACCTCGCAGATTTAAGTTTATTCTTTTTCCATTCGGCAGGATTACGTTTCGTTTTCTCGCTGATTCCGGAGTTACCAGTACAATATTTACGCCACCATTATCCATGATAAACACAAATAAAATAATAAATGCAACTCAAATGTAGATTGTCAGTATTTTTGTCAAGTATGGCAAATACTGGCTTATGGTTGGTTGGTTGGAGATGGCCGACAATGAATTTCATATGGTGCTGGAGATGGCCGCTTTTGAATCTAATATGAAATTTTAATTAAGAATATAGTTTGGAGACATGCGCAACTCATTTTATGTAAATTTTGGAGATGGCCGTTTTTGAAATTAGATGATTCATATTATGTACATATTTTTTGCGCTGCCATGCACTCAGCCATACATTAATATCATGTTAACGTCACCGGGAACAGTACGCTCATTCATAATGTGTATAAGTCAACGCTAAAAGTTAAAATAAACAAAATAATAATTTAAGTGACAGATCACAGCCAACTAAAATTAAGATAGATAATCAGACATTTAAGAGCCAGTAACTCGAAATATGAGTTTATTAGTAAAAGTTAGTTTATTTTATATCCCATACATACTTACCCTGACCGGCAAAAAATGAGATACCGTCAATTTTAATCAAACGTATGTGTTGAATATGTTCCGTAGAACAAAAGTGTTAGCAACATTTAAATTTTTTGAGACAAAATTGATAGTTGTCATTGAAATTTTCAATGGTCTTTTATTTTTACGTTATAGGCTAAAGGCCGGTTTTCCAATCTCTGGTAAAATTTTAACTATGAATATGTAACGGAGGGTGCGTAGGGTGAAGTGAAAACACCCTCGTTGACTTACTGAATTAAAGCGCAGACAGCAACAGTAAGAATATAAATAAAGTTATACTTACCTGTGTCACTACGCTGGCCTGTGCTGACACTGGAAAGGAGTTGACGGGGTTGATGCACAATTAATTTAAGTATTTTTTAGAAGATAAATAAATTATAATTAAAATTTAGAACAAATATTACACGTAAAAAAATAGTACGACTAAGTTAAACCAGATTATAATAAGAAATAATTGAAAGAACTATACGACTGTTCGCCTCCACGATCGGACTGAGAATCCCTCTCGATTGTGGATACGAACACTTTCTAGGCTAGTTCAATTGACCACGTAAACACTTTTTCTGGTAATATTCCGCTTTTCTCCAATATTCGACAAAATATTGAGCGGAAGATCGCCAGCCGCATGTCAGCAGTTTGCAACAGTCACGGCGTTCGTTCGAAGGAAATACTGAATTACAAAAATTTAGAGTTCGCGCACGTGGCTGTTACATTGCCTCTCCCTTTAAACTCGACTATAATAAAAGTATTATAGTTGAGTCTAGCGAAGTCAATTGAACTACCCTTGCACTGCAACTAAACTAACTTACAACTACGAACATGATCGGGCTAGGCTACGGGCTGTCGCAGAACGTCTGTATCGGCTGGCGGACCACTGGCGTACGGTGGTGGTTGACTCGCAACCTGCTGCAAGCCTGGGTATAACGATACCGATGAACCGATGTTCGGTAGGGACGTGGTAAGGGATTCCGGGGCCGTATAGTTCATGGCACTGGATTCCCGTTGATGTGTCAGGTTCACCAGGTATCGGGTTGTCATAGCGTCCCACAGGCTGGCCAGGAAAAAAATCAAAACAACGGATGCGACGTACCTTAAGACGTGGTACAGCGTGTATAGGAGCATGTATACTGAGAATAAATTCCCAGTATAGGACAGCAATCCCCACACTTCGGCGGCAGTCCAAGCCATCTTGGCAAACTCATATTTGCTAAATACAATACATCTGGTAGATGGAAGTCTTGTCCATCGGTCCCTGCTCCTATCACTTGTCGCGTCATGATGTTTGTCAAGACACGTCGTTTGTATGTGAAGAGCAGCGTTTGCTGGAATGCATCCATGTCTTGCTGGGTTTATACACTATGGGCGCTGATAGGGGCAATCTTTGTCATAGGGACAGTCTCGCTAGGATCGTTGGCGTCGAGGACTATAGAATCTGGTTGTATGCGACGCAGGTCCTGGTCAACTTCTAGGTGGTACATTACAGCTAGTTGGTTCCCACAGTCGACCTGTGTGCCATGATCTCGAATTTCGTGAGTGATGGATGCCATGAACTTGCTTTCATTCTTATACGTAACCGGCAGCTCTTGGTAGCAGAATGAGGTTTTTCTAAAGTCTACAATTCGTGGGCTACATTTAATTACATATAAAACCTCACCCATTACTCTCCCCATGTGTCCTGCCGCTTCCTTCACCAGGCCGCTCACGATGTCTGGGTTTTCGTGGGCCAACATGATACGATTTTTAACGATGTTTTCTTTAAGGTCACATCTTTTTAAGATGGCGTCATAAACAAAGTCTTTAGTATATTGTTTGAAAGCTATTTCCAAAAATAGCAGCTTACTAAGGACTTGAGCCATCACGTCTGTGCACTGGTTCACTCTTCGAGATTTCCGAAAGTAGAAACCAAGAGAGGATTCGGTGATAATCAACAGGCGGTTCTGCTCGGTGCGCCAAGCTAGTTGGTGGCAGAGCAGCTCCTGCTGCACGAGTCGAAGTACAAAAACCGTATCATGGGCCTCGACGACGACGTATTTTGTTTCGGTCTTGTTCACCGTGCGGATGTTGGCAGTCCCTTCATACAGGACGTCGAGTCCCTCAGCAGAGCATCGGTCATTGACATTAGCGTTCCACTCCACCTCACCAGTCATGTCGTCGAAGCAGTAGAGGCCCGTATAAGTGCACACGGTTCCTGACAGTAGCTTGACCGTATTTTCTTCGACGTCGGCTATGGCGGTATAATCGGACAGTCTTATGGTAATGGCTGCGCTAACGACCATATCGTCGTACGTGATGCCCTGCTGAGTGTAGCGTACCCCGGCACATTTTCCACTTGCTTGCGGGTGGCTTGCGATGGTGGTTGAGAGCTCGGTCGTGCCGTTGTGGATTAGACCAGACACAATACCGGCCCCTAATCCTGTTGTCTAGGCGTTCAAAGCGATGAGCTTCCAGTCAGCGTTCTGCCTTTACGGGGTGCACGTACCGGGCTAGGCCACCTGAAACTGCACTGGTATGCGAGTGCATACCACAGTGCTCAATTAATTGTTGCACTGTTATCAAGCAATTGTACACATGGACTTCGGCGTATTGTCTTTCCTGAACTAATTGGATCTTCGTAGTCATCTCCGTCGAATCCTTCTTCGGGTCCCTGCATGGTTGTACGTCCATCAACGAAATTTTTGATATCTCTACATCCGGTTTCGCACAGTCGAAGGCAATTAGTTCAGCACGTAGCCAACATATGAAACTTAACACAAACAATATAAAACACTTAAAATATATCTTAGATTTAAATGTTCTCTTTAAATTCCATTTGGACGAATCCACGGGTGGTCAGAGACGGCTCCGCGGCTTCGAGTTGCGTATCGGGGTGGCGGCGGAGGCGCATTTTCCTCGACCGTCGTATGTCTCAGTGGTTGTCGTGGAATTCAAGGTGGTGTTGGTGGATGGTCGGGATGTTCCAGTCTCTAGGGTGGTATTTCGGTTGGAATTACTCTCTGAAACTATAGAAATGTTAGTTTCCTCGTGCCTACTTAATTCTGAATCCGGTAACGTTTCTTTTTGCCTTCCGCTCAAGGGACAATAGGGGTTATACCCTCTTGTCCGGCTAATTCAGTAGTCTTGGACGCGTCATCGTAATCTACTAAGGGTAGGGAGGTTAAGTCATGAGTAGTCATGTAACAAGGTTTAAGTCTGTTCACATGTACTGTCATCTGTCTACTGGCAAAAATTTCTTTGATAATTGCATTTACATCCCGCAGCTCAATTATGCGATACGGCCCTGTCCACTTCTTTGCAAGCTTCGCACTAGTGCCGACGGCATTACCAAGTTGATCTAGAGTGTCTTGTAAATTTGGAATAGGAAAATAATCACGGTTTGTAATTTTGTTCAATTCTCGATAATCAATACAAAACCTAATTGAACTTTCACCGTTACTCAATTTCTTTTCTACTAAGACTACTGGGGCGGAGTAAGGACTAATCGATGGTTGAATAATGTTATTCTCGAGCATTTCATCCACGAGTTCTTTCATAATTTTGCGGCGACTAAACGGTACGCGATAAGGGGCGCGCGCCACAGGGACATCAGTGCTTGCGTGTATGCGATGTTTCACGAGTGTGGTCTTACTTAGCGGTGCGTTCTTCGGTTTGAATAAGTCAGCATATTTATTTAAAAAAAATTGAAATTTGTCCTGTTCCAAATTTGATAAATGATCTAATTTAAATTTATGCTGACTAGTTGTATACACGGTATTAATACTTTTACAGTTTCATGCCTCAATTTCTAGTTGCTCTTCCACTTTTACAGCCAAACCGATTGGTGTTCGGTTCGCTATAACTACATCTTCATTATTGGCATTTAGAATGTTAACAAAGACCTTATTTTTTTAAAATTTTCGAAAAATAATTCGTGCAACTAGAATTCCGAGCATGTCGAGGTCACGCGGCTCTACTACATATGTCATATCAGACATCCGCTGATCAAGCGCAAGTTCAATGACAGCGTTGTGTCTCGCGGGAATTTTGACTGTGCCTCTAACACGTACAACAAATTTTTTATTTAAGTTAAGAGTGTCAGTAGACGCCGAATCATCACTACTTGCGATATGCGCCTCTGTACTGCAGTCTTCGGTCGGTGCTCTCAAATTTAAATTTGGTGGTACAGGATCCGGACAGGGTTGATTACAATTTTGTTCATCAACAATATTGCAATCCGCGTTACTAACAAATTGATCCTGGGTTCCAAATAAATTATTTGAGCCTACAAATTTTCTACTTTTATCTTCTGTTTTGTCAGCAGAGATAACGTGTACATTCTCGTTTACATTATCACTGTTCCTTGAAAACTCTGACACAGATAAAACTTCGTTATTAATTATTGAATCGATTTTTTTCCAAAATCGATGACTACTTTGTTCTGAACTAAAAAATCTACTCCGATCAGTTCATCGGTCGGCAAACGCAGATCATCGGGACATACGATTAAACGATGTACGATATTTCCAGAACCCGCTACTAATTCAACACTAGTAACCCATTACTAGTCAATTGATTCCCAGAGACGTCTACTAGTACATCATCTGAGGGTGAGATAGACAAATTTAGTTTCTCAGCTACACAACGTTTCGTAAGAGATACGGCAGCCCCCGAATCTATGAGAAACGTACTTTTGATCTCGTTAATTTTGAACTTTACAAATTTTGTTCTATCTGTATCAGGGTCAGCGACCCGTGGAACAATGAAGCGACCTTTATTTAAACTGCCTGACGATGGGTCGCGGTCGAGACAGTTTTTGAGTTTAAAGGACATGCTTTGTCATCTGCGCGATGACCTACCTTAACGCAGTTGTAACATAACACTTGCTTTTCTTTCGGACACTTCTTAGATATGTGGTCTGTACTACCACAATTAAAGCAACGACCCCTCATATTGTGGTATCGTTAGTCAGTGCGTAAAACTGCATTTTTTTTTTGGCGGTGCTTTTGAGAAGGAAGCGACGGTGTAGATATTGGTTTCGCGTGGTGTTGTGGAGCAGTGACCGCACGTACATGAGCCTTATGAGCATCTGCTTTAGTTTCTTTATATAAACGAGCTAAAACCTCCTCGCAGTGCTCCGCGTAAGGCAACACCTCCCCTACAGTTTCAAAATATTTAATTCTGCTAATATCGTTTGCCAATTTGGTATCGAGACCCTCAAAAAATTGCTTTATCATCATGGTTTCACGTTTAATGCGATTGCGTAAACTTGTCAGGTCTTTGTCATCTGACGCCAGAAAAAGTTTAGCTGCCGCAATTTCTAATCTTAAAGCAAATTTTTGGATTGACTTATCCTTTTTTCGAAAAAATTTGAAAAAATCCTTTTCAGCTATTGAAAAATCAGTCTTTTTTCCAAAAAGTTTTACAAGCCACTTGCACATTTCTTTCATGGTGGTTGGTCTTTTGTCTGCCGGCAGTGAATAAAAACAATTTTGGGGTTCACCCTTTAATTTTAACTTTATCACTACCTGACTATCTGTCCATCTATAACAGTCTGCCACTGTCGCAACGTTATCAAGGAAAGCTTTTAGGTCAAGTGCACCGGAATAGGTATCAATGCTTTTAAGGGCGGGCATAGATGTAGGGTCGGTATAAGCTTGCTTCGCTGATGGTAAACTAGTTTGGGCCGGTTGTTCGTTCGAGGATGGTGGAATGTACTGCTTAGGTAGCGGTAAATTTGGAAGGTGGTATGAAAACGGTGCGAGATGAATGTCCAATGGAGGTACACGTGATGGACCAGGCTGCGCGGTATAATAGGGATAATAATAAGGATCCATGGCGACATTTGTAACTGGAGGAGCGGTCGGATTCTCAGCCGTTACCGTTGTTGTTGTGGTTGTAAGTACAACCGTCGTAGTTACAGGAGGGGTTTGTATAGTAGTCGTACTTGTCGTTGTGGGTGTATCGTTTAGGTCAACCATATTTACAGTTTTTGTTTTAGTCTCAAATTAATTCAGTCGATCACGTTATATCTAGTAAGACCTAATTAGGCCTTTACTAGATCCTACCAGACTTCGCCAATTGTAACGGAGGGTGCGTAGGGTGTAGTGAAAAGCACCCTCGTTGACGTACTGAATTAAAGCGCAGACAGCCACAGTAAAAATATAAATAAAGTTATACTTACCTGTGTCACTACGCTGGCCTGTGCTGACATTGGAAACGAGTTGACGGGTTTGATGCACAATTAATTTAAGTATTTTTTAGAAGATAAATAAATTATAATTAAAACTTAGAACAAATATTACACGTAAAAAAATAGTACGACTAAGTTAAACCAAAGTATAGTAAGAAATAATTGAAAGAACTATATGACTGTTCGCCTCCACGATCGGGATGAGAATCCCTCTCGATTGTGGATACGAACACTTCCTAGGCTAGTTTAATTGACCACGTAAACACTTTTTCTGGTAATATTCCGCTTTTCTCCAATATTCGACAAAATATTGAGCGGAAGATTGCCAGCCGCATGTCAGCAGTTTGCAACAGTCAAGGCGTTCGTTCAAAGGAAATACTGAATTACAAAAATTTTGAGGTCGCGCACGTGGCTGTTACAAATAAATTAACAATATTGAAACGTAATGAACTGTCACATGACAGATTTATCATTGCTGTCAACAAAACGATGTAATATTGTTTATTTGATCTTGATTCAAATTTTAACCAGAGATTGAAAAACTGGCTTTTAACTTGTTTTTTGTTAATTTTAAAAATACCTCGTATTTCGCTTATAATGAGAGATATGAAAAACATGTTTAAGTATTTTTTATTCCGTATCTTACATGGAGGTAGGAATAAATATGGAGAGAGTCTCAACTCGAAATATTGCCAAGGGGAGTGAAGAACGGTAGAGGTGGATGCAGATACTGTAGCTCCTCCTTCTAATACACATGAATGTGGGATTCGAGCGGCAAATATGGAATTAAATATTTAAAATTGAAATGTTTTATTTGTAGTAATATCGTTAAATTTGCATATTGTAATTAGAAGAAATTTGAATATAAAAAAATTATTATAAATAATTAAAATTCCACTTACCTGTAATCGATGCGGTTATTTTTTACATCAGTGTTTACCAAACTATAGGGCGCGCCCCCTGAGTGGAGCGCGAAACGATATTAATTAATTACTTCCGGTTAAAAACTGGTGGAACGGGCAGAGTTTGGGAGCGCGAAAAAATTTTGACGCATGAAACTTTGGGAAACACTGTTGTACATTATTTATTTAAATCAACAGATCTAGGCTAGGATGAGGCTAAATTTGTAAGAAATTTCAATTGTTTTAATATATTCAATGTATTATATTTTTTAATTATTTATTATTGCATAATACACAAGATACAGACAAGATAAAAAAATATAAATCGTTAAATATATAAATAATAATAAATGTTTATTATCATAAATAGTTTTTTTATACCGATAAAATGAAATTTTTATTCCAATTTTCATTTCTTTTTCCATCTGGAGTGTTGTCTTTGTTCTTGACGTATTGGAACACCCCAAGACAACAAAACAAAACTGTGTTCAAAAAATCTGCAAATAATTACCTATGTTAAATGTTACACCCATAACTACACATTGTAGAGGGGGAAGATGCTTCACTAGCGATTGCAAATACTCCCTCCATATTTATTCCTTTGGATAATGATTCTGGAGTAAAATGTTTGGCCGGCATTATACCGTTGCCCAAGGAACGCCTGATTGCTTGTGTGTCGCTATCTCGTGGCAATCTTTCGGGAGGCACATTTCATGTTCCGTTTGACAATTAGTCGTCAAATTAAAATCGTATAAAATTTATAGAAATGAATAACCATATACAAAACTATAAACGCAGTTAAATATAATATACAAGATAAATAATACGTTTTATAAACACAAATATATAAAAATTACAAAAACAATGACAAAAATGGCATGAATAACCATGGTATCTTATGTAGAGGAATGTGGTGGTATCATTTGGGTTGCGTTATTATGTATATAAAACATTCATTTTATTTAGTTAGTACTAAGAATATCCATAGATTAAATAAAAACTGTAATATCATATACGAAATTCTATGTTAGGTTTTTCACAAACCAGACAGGTTCTATTAACACTTTCACTGTTCATAAATCACATGTCATTTGATTCATTTGACATAGATACTTGATACTTGCACGTCCATGACTCACATGTGATTCAAGTCATAGGAGTGCGTAGAACTTTACTTTTGTGGGAGCCAAAATGAATGTATAATTATTATTATAAATAAAGTAATATAAATGCAAATGCAGTCATTTATTTTACTATTTTTACTTCAAAATATCGAGAAAAAATAATAAATAAAATATATATTATAAAACATTAACAAAATAATATAAAAACTTAATATTTTTAATATTACGAGGCTGTTCTCTTTCCGCTGAGCCTAGTAAAGTAGTACAAAACTTACTTGCAAAACACATTTATTTATAATTTTTCAAGGCATTCCCCTCCACAATCTATACATTTTTGCATCCGTGAAAACCAATCTCCAAAGCTTTTTCTCCAATCTTCCCGCGTTTGTTTATTTCATTTTTAAATGGGTGAACAGCTTCTTCTGCCCATGTAAAACGTAAACCACGAAACTTATCCTTTACACGTGGAAATAAAAATAAATCATTAGATGCCAGTTCTGGACTATACGGCGAATAACCCATTATTTCAATGTTTTGGGCATTCAAATAATCAGTCGTTCGAGCAGCAGTGTGCGGCCCAGCGTTGTCTTGATGCTAGATAATCCTTCCCCGTTGACGTTTTTCGTGAACATTTTAGAGAACTTGAGGCAAACAAACGGTAGTGTACCATTCAACATTAACAGTTCGACAATCCTCCAGTGATACAGTGGCGACCATGTTTTTGTTTCGGCTTTTTTCGCGAATAACTTTTGTTGGAGCCGACTCATTCTCAAAGACCCAAACTGCAGACTGTTGCTTTTTTCGAGATCATAGCAATATACCTATGTTTCGTTACCTCTAATGAAGTTGTACACCAAATGAAACGATCCATTGTCAAAGCGATCTAGTGTAGATCTGCACCATCTCAAACGGTTGTCTTTTTGACTGGAGTCAAATTGTGGGGAATCCAACGATAACAAAGCTTACATACCATCAAATGTTGGTCTAAAATGGTTTCAATTGCTTTCACACCAATCTTTAAAGTTGCTTGAATATTCCTGACAGTAACATGCCGGTCCTCTTTAATCATGTTCTGAACAAGACCAATATTCTTTCCGATAAGTACCGTTTTTGGCTTAGGAGCTCGAAAACTGTCATTTAAGGAAAGTCGGCCACTCTGAAATTCATTGTACCAGTGGCGGTGCTTGAATTTAGAGTGAGGTGAGGCCAAATATTAGGGTTGCTAGATTTATAATTATGATACTAGCAATTGTTTTCGAGAAAATGGCGAAGAACCTAAAAACGCCGTCAATTTTACCAATGAGCGGGAGGTTCCCATGGTTTGATTTCCGAGTTAACATTATTCAGTGCATTTTTCTGGACATAATTTCGTAAAATAAGCTTTTGTATCAATATCTTTGAGGTGTCAGTAACCTTAGTTTTCTAGTATAAAAGCTAGAAAAATTAAGATTTATTAAACTTTTTAATTAAACATTTTATTTTGGAATGTCTTTTTTGCCTCCCGCTACCCTTGCTAAGGGAGGTATAGGGATCGTGCTAAAAATCGCATATCGAGATTTTGGTAAATGACCACGTTTTAAGGTCCCTAGAATCCAATTTTAACATTTTCACTATGATGTCTGTGTGTATATATGTGTGTATGTATGTGTGTGTGGATCCTGTACTCTAGCTCAAATACTATCATTTAGAAAATTTTGAAACCTTGTATTTCGAACTTTTTCTGTAATGGAAAGAGCCCATTAGATTTTGGTGTAAATCGGATAACCGGAAATGGCACTTTACTAGAAGCTCAAAATAGTTTTTCTTCCAAAAATACATTTAAATGTTATTTTTTCGAGATAATTGTTATTATATAAATTAAAGATTATTAAATTTTCTACAGATTTGCATTAATACTTTTTCTATATATTTTATGAATAAATTTATAAAATTGTCTGTAAATTTAATCCCGGAACCTACGCTTTAAACAAGCAAAACTCCTTGCTTACACAGTTCATATCTTAAATGTATGTAACTGACAGATAAATGTCACTGTCAAAGAACTAATCATTTCAAATTAATAACAGTAACTTTTTAGAAAGAAAATAGTAAATAGAACCTTAGTTATATGGAATGGATCTTAATACAGTTTCCGCAATAACTAAATATATAAGTACGTATATTTAAATTAATAAAAATTAAATAGCAGGAGGTTTGGTATTGGCCACATCAGATTTTTGGGTATGAGGGTGGTGTGGTTTAAAAAAAGGGTCGAAATTATTAAAAAAAAATTAAATTCTAAAAATTTTATTTAATTATTTTGAAGGGTGTAGATTTAAGATTTAAAACCACAGGTCGATATCTCTTTTCGTGTCTGAGATTTTCGTCCTCAAAACTTTGCTCAAAAATGCCCTTTTTTGGGTCATATTCCAAAAATGGTCAATTATACACCGCTGGCGATATAACCATTAGATTCTACAAGCAAAATTACACAAGCATACCAATTTTCATAATTTTTGAACAACTATTACAATCTCCAGAAGGAAAAGCCTAAAATGGCAAAAAATCGCAAAAAATCTAAGGTGTACCCCTTGCGATTTTTTCAGTTTCTGACGATTTTAAAGAATGTTTAATAATAAATGTATCCGTTAGAATTTACTGGTGAGGTCGCTGAAGGTGTACCGCACACCCATTTTTGGGTATGAGGGTGGTGTGGTTTAAAAAAAGGTCGAAATTTAAAAAAAAATAAAAATTCAAAAAATTTGTATTTAATTAGTTTGTAAGGGTGTATATTTAAGATTTTAAAACCACAGGTCGATATCTCTTTTCTTTTTCGAGATAATCGATATTTTTTACAAAAAAGTGAATACACCCTTTCTCTCTGTTATTATTGCATACATACACATATTGATTATTGAAATGTGTGAAAATTGTAATTATGGAACTTCCGGTATAACCGGAAGTGACATTAAGTTTGTAAATTTAAATACAACCTATACTATTTTTTAGTTTCATAATATTTATTAATACAGGTGAAATTTTTAACCAACGTTCCGCGTGAATCAAATCAAAAATCTTCTTCTTCAAAATCGCTCATTTTAGTATTTTAGACAAGAAATAATATTCAAAATCTATCATATTATGAAACTATAAGCAGGAAATTGCCAATTCCAAAACTTATTTTAAATTACGGTATTCTGTCGACTTTTGACGTTTATAATTAATAGATATTAAAATTGCTGGCCGGTCGTCTGACAGTATCGTATAATATAATTTTTATTTTTAATTTCTATTTTTCTGTACCACTTATGTTATATTTCAATCAAAATGAGTTTGAAAACTTGTCTAAATATAAAGTAATTAAGATAAATATTAGATTTTGTTGCCAATAAACAATAGAAAACAACAAAGCTATGCAAATAAACATGTTGATATTGTTTTATGTTTAAAATAATAAGAATCGTTCTTATGAGAGAATGATGTCAAAGTATTTTGCTAATGTCGAATATATGAATAACAATTATTTTTTAGAAAATTATTTGTGAATATAATATATTTATGAATAAGAATCGTGGCTTTAAAAACCCGGGATCAAATCCAATAAGGTGTTTTTTTACCAGGACACCATTTACCACGAATTAAGTTCTCAGGGCAAAACTGTTAACAACAAACAAGGATCTTTAGTTCTTCAACACTTCGAGACACCGAATACGAAAACATGCTAGGGTTGTTCCATGGGGTTAGTATATTGAGTATTTAAATACATATTTATTAGACAACAGTGACTGATCAATTTATTAGATTTGGGATCGGCTAATCGAAAATGGCACTTTACTTGAAGCTCAAAATAGTTTTTCTGTTATGTATTATAGAAATTAAAGATTACGATTTGCATTAATACTTTTTCTTTATATTTTATGGATAAATATATAGATTTATCTGTAATTTAAATCCCAGAGCCTAGACTTTAAACAAACACAACTCATTGGACACACAGTTCATAATTCAAATTATGTAACTGACAGATAAATGTCTGTCAAAGAACTAAACATTTCAAATTACGTTTTAAAAAGAAAATAGTAAACAGAACCATAGTTATATGGAATACAGTTTCCATATATAAGTATATATACATATTTAAGTATGTATATTCTTAAATGAGTTGTCAACAAGGATAGACGCGTAGGTGTGACTCTGGCAGCAGTAAAAGTAAAAAAGTTTTTTAGTTCTTTTTTTATCAAATTTATTCAAAATGCTCACGCGCGACGATGAAAAAAGTATCAGCCAAATGATTACTTTGGCACTTTCGCAAATAGGTGAAAATGAACAGTTCACCGAGTTAATTACCAGAGCAGTGGGCAGTGCAGTGAAAAAAGTGTTTCAAGAAAAAATACAGGCGTTAGAAGATGAAATAAAAAATCTTAAACAAAGTAATAGTGAATTAGTAAATGCTTGTGCGAATGCAGAGGAGGGCCGTGACAAACTGGAGCAGTACACCCGCCGCAACAACATCCGCATCTTCGGACTTCCTGAGGCTCCTAATGAAAACGTTGACGAACTGGTGGTGAATTTGTGCCGTGAAAAACTAAAAGTGGACATTTCAATTACTGACATTGATCGGTGTCACAGGATTGGTCAAAAAAAGGTGTAAAACGGCCTGTTATTGTCAAATTCGTCAGCTACCGGCCGCGCAACAAAGTTTTCATGGAGAAGAAGAAGTTGAAAAAATCGGGGATTACCATTCGTGAGGACCTTACAAAATCCCGGTTGGCCCTACTCAAGGCGACTACAGATAAGTTTGGTTTTACTAATGTTTGGACTTTTGACGGTCGAATAATAGTAAATTTATTTAAAAACGGCAAAAATAAAAAGTTCACCATTAACAATCAAGCGGACCTCGAAAAATTAAGTCTTTAATGCAATATTGCAATAGATATATATATTTATAAAAATGGGACTTTAAAAAAAATAATTCATATTTGCTGAATCACGTTGCCAGACAACCTCTCTCTTAGTTCGTTCACCTGCGAATTAATTGTTTTGTCTCATCTTGTTCATTATTTCATTCATCATATGCCAAAATCACCTGTTTCTCATACAAAGTTCATCGAACTTAAAGATAACTTGTTTACATTTGCTCAACTCAATGTTCGATCCCTCAATTCTTGTTTCCTTGATATTAGTGAATTTATTTCAGAAAACAATTTTGATATTATTGGTATTACTGAAACGTGGATTAGTGAAACATCTCCTGCACATTTATTTAATATTAATGGTTATAAATTAATTAGCAGAGAAAGACTAAATAAACGTGGGGGAGGAGTTGCATTCTACATCCGTAATAGTATTTCTTTTACACTACTTGATACTAATTTTGTAAACAGCAATTGTATAGAACACATGTGAATTTCTTGTACTATAAATAAACAAAAGATATGTCTAGGAATAATATATAATCCCAATGTACAATTTTACAAAGAGTTAGAATTTCTAGATTCAATATTTTCTGAATTTACATCCCAATATGAGTATATAGTTTGTGCTGGTGACATTAATGTCAACATGCTTAAAAATGATCATTTTTCTAAATTTATATCAGATATAATATCGACTAATGGAATGGTTCAGTTAATAAAAGAGCCGACCAGGCCTAGCTCTAGATCGTTGGTAGATATTATTCTAACTTCAGATCTAAGTATTTGTAAAGACTCAGGAGTATTAAATACTAGTAACATATCAGATCATGATTGTGTGTATTGTATTTTAAATTTACCAAAACCGAAACATATTTCTAAAATTGTCACCTACAGAGATTTTAAGAACTTTAATTTAAACAATTTTTTGGCTGATTGTGATCTGGTTGATTGGAATTATATTGTAAACACATCTAATATAAATGATAAAGTTATATATTTAAATAACAACATTCTAGCATTATTTGATAAACATGCTCCCATCAAGGAAATTAAAGTAAATAAGAAACACTGTCCATGGATAACGCCTGTTATTCAAATAATGCAACGAAAAAGAGATAGAGCTCTCTTAGATTATAAAAAGTTTAAAACACCGTCCAAATTTCAATATTACAAACAACTCAGAAATTTAACTACAGCTGCAATTCGAAGAGAAAAGCAGGCATTTCTTCAATTTGAAATAAATAACAATATTCATAATTCCAACCAGCTATGGAAAAATTTAAAACATTTGGGAGTTAAGGCAGAAAATCAAACTGTTATACCGCAAACTCTTTCGAATCCAGATGACTATGGAGAATTTCTTGTAGATAAGATGGGAACTACTAGTATAAATCAGGATACGCTGAGTTATTATAATAAAAATAAATATCCGTTATGCGCCAAATCAAATCACTTCACCTTTCATTGCATTGATAGTGATGACATAATAAAGATCATTAAATCTCTTAAATCTAATGCAATTGGAATTGATGGAGTATCTTTAAAAATGATTCATTTAATTCTTCCTAAAATTATTGGCTATATTACGCATATAATAAACACTTGCATTGAGAATAGAGTTGTACCAGAAATTTGGAAAATAGCGATAATTAAACCTATACCCAAAAATAGCGATATCTTAACATACAATGACTTACGTCCTATTAGCATACTACCCACCTTATCGAAGGTTTTGGAACGAATATGCTGTAATCAGATAACAAATTTCCTAAAAGGAACTAATATTTTACCAACTACACAGTCAGGATTCAGAAATGGTTACAGCACTAATACCTGCTTAATGAATATTACTGATGAAATTATCAAAAATTATGATAACTGTAAAACAACTTTTTTAATCCAAATAGATTTTTCCAAAGCTTTCGACATGGTGGATCACAATCTCTTATTAGCTAAACTACGATATTATGGATTTAGTGATGATGCAATTATTTGGTGCAGAAGCTATTTTTTTAATAGAAATTTTCATGTAGTCATGGCACCAGATTCATCTATTCATCAATCGCGTAGATTCCCTCTTCATCAAGGGTTCCTCAAGGCTCTATCTTGGGTCCATTATTTTTCCTTTTGTATGTGGCCGACCTATCATCCAGTCTGCAATACTGTTCCTCACATTCATATGCTGATGATACTCAGTTGCTAGTAACCGTAAATAAGCTGAACGCCAAAGAGGAATGTGAGGCCATAAATGAGGATCTGGAAAAGTTGTCGACATGGACTACTAATAATGGGCTCAAGATTAATACTGATAAATCTTCGCTGTTAGTAATTGGAAACTGTGATACAGGTGATATAAAACTGCAAGGAGAAATCTTAAATCGTGGTTTGGCTATTAAGAGTTTGGGTATGATAATTGACAAAGACCTTAACTTCCGTGACCATTTGACAAAAAAACTAATAGCGGCCAGACTTAGACTACGACATTTATACCAGTATCGCAAGTTATTATCAGCAGAAATAAAATTAAGACTAATTAACACATTGATACTACCTATACTCGACTACTGTGCATGTGTATATGTTCCACACTTGGCACAAAACGACAAAAATAAAATAACGCTATTTCAAAACTCATGCCTCCGGTTTGTTTATAATGTGCGTAAATATGACCATATTTCGTCATTTCGTATTTCATCCAATCTTCATTATATTGATGAACGTGTGAAGATATTCTATCTTTGTCAAATTCACAAGATCATACTAACATGTTGCCCTTCTTATCTACATGAAAAACTTAAATTAAAAGAACAGCATTATCAATTACGTGATAAGAATTCGTATATCGTACCTTCATATAAAAAAAATAAATCGAAAAATGCGTTTTCTTACCTTGCACCCAAATTGTATAACAATCTTCCAAGTGAATTAAAATCTCTTTCTTTACACTCTTTCAAAACTCATGTAAAAAAATTGTTCTGTTTAAATTAGTAATTATTTTCAATATATTATTATAATGTAAACAAATTAACCCTATTTATCTGCTTTTTGGCATATTATGCTATACTTTCATGCTATGTACTCATGTTGACTTTTTCCTAATTTTTTTTTGTAATTTAATGTACTGGTTGGGTGGAAGAGCAGCCTTTGGCTGAACCCCGCCGTTGACTGTGGTCAATAAAGTTATATTATTATTATATTTAAATTAATAACAATCTAATGGCGGGAGGTATAGTGTTGGCCACATCAGATTTTTATAATTATATATTTATGTTAACTATAGAAGTATCCACACGACTTGTCACCAAACACTCTATGGATTTCCTCGAAAATTCTTCATGGTTTAATCCACGCTTGAAATTGTAAAAAAAACACAGTTCAATAATGTTTTTTGCTCAATTCAATGATTTCTTGGGGAAATGATTACTTAATAATTATGTATTTAACAACATTCAATTATATTTAACAACCATCACTATAATTAACCTTGTAAACAACTAGATTAAAATGTCAAACAAAATTTGTTTGAAAATATCATAGCCTGCTAGATTGGCTCAGTGGAAAGAGAACAGCCCTGGTATTAATATATTAGGGGGTGCCGTGGCACCCATGGCACCCACCGTGCGCACGCCTATGATTCAAGTACACACTTTTCTATAGCTGTAGCTTAATAACTAAACGTCTCATATCTGTATATTATGCACTAACTGGACGTGTGAGAACAATATAATATTTGATTTTGTGTGCAGTTTTGAATCAAATATGATTTATGGACTTTCGTTTTATCAATTATTTTCTTAATAGAAGTGTGTTGCGGAGAGACTCATAAGGCTTGGACAGTAAAAGTGTTAATTTACTTCTATTTCAAATTTATTATTGAAAGAAATATTGGAATATCAAGGTAGGTAACATCGACAGTTTCAATAAATATTAGATATTTAATTTATTTTTACTTTTGACAACAGATATTTAGAAATTACGTGAGAGTTAAAATTTATTATTTATTAGTTACTTATGTATATTTATAAGATAAGACCAAATAGTCATCACAAGATTAAAAATAGGACACATTAAACTAACACATACTCATTTAATGAATCAAAATCAACAAAATATATGTACCCAATACAACAACCAACTAACAGTAAACCATGAATAAAAGAATGCCTCCAATGCATCAACGAAAAGAATAAATACCAAATGCCAAGAACCACGAAAGAAACTATCAAATAAAGGACACTTAGGTGAAAATACAATAAAATATTTATAAGAAATAAATGTGTATTGTAAAATATAAATACTAATTGAAAAAAACAACTGTACCGAGGTTTAATAACTGTGTAGTTGAAAATCCCTTAAGAAATAAATAATAATAAAAAAATTGTATTTATTATATTATGAACCTAGATATAAACACTTTAAATTTTAATTTAACAAAAGTGTATTATTGTTTGAAAAAAAAATTATTTTTTGAGGTATTTTAGATTTTAAGAATCTATACACATACATACGTCAAAACTATTGATATCTCTCTTGCGCAGCCTACTATAGAAACTGATGCGAAAAACATAGCTATATGTTTCTTTAAAAATCGAATGCAATTAAACTAAAAACAATTATGACTTTAATTCTATTAATTTATTCAAAATTAAAAGAACTTTCATTTAAAATAACAGACAAATTAGAGTCGAGAACCCTATTGAAGTAATAAATAGATAGTTATTTATTATAGAAGTGCGAAATTTAACATATTAGTCACGCCTGCGGGCATCGGTTCTAATTTTCTTTAGTGATCAATATACATTCCACACGAGTGTAATACAACGTTTTATCCAACATTTTTTCCTTTAAACTTCTGTAATCAGTTTTATGTTTTCGTTCATTGTTTGACACTGACATGTCATTTGATAGATACACTATTTTAAATTACAAAGTAGCTATTGAATGGGGTTGTTTTGTAATATCTGATGTATCTGTTATTTTCTTATTGAAAAAAATATGTGTAGTAATTATTGACTGACATTGGGAATTGTTTGAAAGTAAAATAAACTAAAATATGTGAAAATGAGGACCTTCCTCTCAAACATATTTATTTAGAATCACAAGCAACATCTTTGAAATTAATTCTGAAAGTAGCAACCACTTACCAGTCGTATATGACAGCAGTCATTAGGTAGAAATAAATCACAGAAGTATCATTTAACATAAATGTTAATTGTAGGGATGATGAGAAATAAGTGGAGAGGCAGTAGTGATAAAGAGTGTTTATTAAACAGTAATTTAATTAACTTTCCTACGTTTTGATTTCCAATGAATCATCTTCAGGCATAGTTAAAGTACAGTTGGAAAATAAAATCATTACATAACAAATTCAAAAATGTAAGGATGAAAATGTCAATAATATCAGACATAATAAAATACGTTCATACATCAGAAACAACTAAAGATAACTAATGATAATTAGTTATCTTTAGTTGTATTTCATTACCTTTGATATTTTTTGACATTTTCATCCTTACATTTTTGATTATGTAATGTAATGATCTTATTTTCCAACTGTACTTTAACTATCCCTGATAATCATTCATTTGGAATCGAAATGTAGGAAAGTTAATTAAATTACTATTTAATAAACAATGTTTACCACGACTGCATCACCAATTATTTCTCATCATCCTTCCAATCATACTAACAGTCAAGTAATATCAATAACTTTATAAATGTTAATATTTATTTAAATAATAGTATATTATTTAATGAGCGTAAAATGTAGGGTGTAATACACGAAGATGAAGTTTAGAATACGAACCGTAGGCGAGTATTGTAATCATCCGAGAGTAATACCCATTTTGCGCGAGTAAAATACTATACTTTTTCCACAACTATCAATTTTACGGATTATAAATCAATAAATAAATATATTTTGTGTGGTTATGTCCCAGACGTAGCCGTTTCACCGGAATCTGCAATGATATGTCAGATGTTGATGTCACATGTTGACATAAGTAATTGATTTCTTTATTAAAAAGTTTAATTGAGAGTATATTTTAAATTTATCAATCAAGATTTGCCTACCGACATTTATAAAAGTATCAATAATGCAATACAATACAAAAAGTATTTCCGTGGAATATGAATATTTCATATTTAACTAGTGAAATGGTTACGCGCAAAATGTACGTATATAATAACAGTAATTGTAGATAAAGATATTTTTATATTTTGCGTTCATAATGAAGTCATTACAATACGCAATTGCGTATCGTAATGACCTTCATTTCGATACGCAATTTTCTGTTTTAGACGGTTGGTACTAGATGACGTTTCTTTAACCCATTTTTACCTAATTTATTTTTAGTTAATTGAGAATTCATTTTAATAATATAATTTCAAATTTATTATTATTTTTTTTATTTAGGGAAGATTATTTACATGCAAATGTACAAAATGGTTACAAGTATAATCACAAATTAAGTAAGTAAATGTTAATATAATGTTCGAATTAGTCCACATAGATGGACCTAGTAGTACTAAACATTTGTAGATTGAACCTTTGAACGATAGAAAATTATTTTTAATTAATTTTAAAGCAAGTTTTAGTTCAAATATAAGAAAATAGAAAAATTTCCTATACACTGAGGCTGAAAGGGTTAAATTGTCGAACGTCAAACCTGGAAGATAAGAAATTTCAATATAATCTCAAAATTTCTTTTTAGTTTGTAGAAGGCGCAAAATATAAAAAATCGTATAAAGAACTCATTTTATAAGACTTTCTTTCGAACTTGTCAATTAGAAAACTCGCTAACGCTCGTTTTCTAAATTTTGACGCGTGCGAAAAAAACATGTCTTATAAAACACGTTCTTTAATATACTATTATTTAACACAGACTAAGTTACCAGTTTCACAATTTAAAAGGTCTCGAAAAACAGTTGTACAAAATTGTTCATTGTAATACAGTTTACGACAAAAACTGTCACAAAATTTACTTTGTGAACGCGAAATAGGAAAAATGGTATGAAAAACACGGATTATAATGTCCAATTTCAATATTCGTTTTGCGCAACTCGCCTACGGTTCGATTACTCATACTTTACTCGTATTAGAAAAACGTTCCGTGTCTTTCAAGATTCGTTGTGGCATTTATTATATTCATTCTATTAAAATAGTATTTACAAATTGTGTTATTGTGCATTCTTTGCATTATTCCAATAAATATTGCTTTCAAAATTTCGATTTACATTTTTTGTGAAACTGTCGCTTAAAATTTAAATGTCAACGCGGAACTGGGCATAAGACTAACAACATAGCGATCTACTTGCGAAACTAGGCAACCGGTATGGCCTTCATGTTCCAAGAGTTGATGATTTAGGAAAATAAAATCATAGGAATGGAGAAAGAAGTGAAAAATTAAAAACTATTTCAGTGCATAAAATACCAAAATAGAGACCTACAATAAGAATAACGTACTAACGCTAACACTCATTGGTTGGTTATTAAAGGGTTCGCTAATACTCGTATAACCAAAAAATTAGTTATTTTGTTATCACGAAAACGGTGCATTTTATGGAATGTCAATAAGCGAAAAATTGAAAGGACGTTACCTTAATATCGTACATAATATTTCTTGCAAACAAACTTGTTTATAATTATACTGAAAATTATTTTGTAATTGTACGAGTATTACATTTTTTTATTTTAACAAACACGTCATGAATTTAAATAAACCATTTCTGGTTAGGGTATGTGAAAAACTTTGTTATTATACATGCTACAAAAAATTTATGTAGGTAGGTCTTTACGCGCCAAATTTTTGAGATGAATTCATTAGTACGACATTTTAATTTTTGGCTATAAATTTTTTATTTAAAATCGCCACAAAAATGCACAAAAATCGTCATTGAAAGTTTAGAAATTGGTACTTAAGTCATCTATTATACGATAATTCCATGCAAATGTAGTGTTGCCAACCTTAGGATAATTATTGTACAATGTACATGGAGTGCGTGTCAGACGTTATAATCCTACACTTCACAAATTCTACGCCTCACAAATGTCAGAGTTCCCAAATCCCACAAGTGATAAAGTTACCGCCACCACCAATGACGTAGTGTTCAGAATGCACTTTAAATAACTATTGAGGTCTATGTATCTTGTTGCTCGTTGTTTTTATATTTTTACCTCTCGATAAGAGAGTTATTGAATTCATGCTAAAAATCGCATATCCAGATTTTAGTGAATATAAGCACGTTTGAAGGTCTCTATCATCCGATTATAACACTTTTACGATGATGACCGTGTGTGTGTGTGTGTGTGTGTGTGTGTGTGTGTGTGTGTGTGTGTGTGTGTGTGTGTGTGTGTGTGTGTGTGTGTGTGTGTGTGTGTGTGTGTGTGTGTGTGTGTGTGTGTGTGTGTGTGTGTGTGTGTGTGTGTGTGTGTGTGTGTGTGTGTGTGTGTGTGTGTGTGTGTGTGTGTGTGTGTGTGTGTGTGTGTGTGTGTGTGTGTGTGTGTGTGTGTGTGTGTGTGTGTGTGTGTGTGTGTGTGTGTGTGTGTGTGTGTGTGTGTGTGTGTGTGTGTGTGTGTGTGTGTGTGTGTGTGTGTGTGTGTGTGTGTGTGTGTGTGTGTGTGTGTGTGTGTGTGTGTGTGTGTGTGTGTGTGTGTGTGTGTGTGTGTGTGTGTGTGTGTGTGTGTGTGTGTGTGTGTGTGTGTGTGTGTGTGTGTGTGTGTGTGTGTGTGTGTGTGTGTGTGTGTGTGTGTGTGTGTGTGTGTGTGTGTGTGTGTGTGTGTGTGTGTGTGTGTGTGTGTGTGTGTGTGTGTGTGTGTGTGTGTGTGTGTGTGTGTGTGTGTGTGTGTGTGTGTGTGTGTGTGTGTGTGTGTGTGTGTGTGTGTGTGTGTGTGTGTGTGTGTGTGTGTGTGTGTGTGTGTGTGTGTGTGTGTGTGTGTGTGTGTGTGTGTGTGTGTGTGTGTGTGTGTGTGTGTGTGTGTGTGTGTGTGTGTGTGTGTGTGTGTGTGTGTGTGTGTGTGTGTGTGTGTGTGTGTGTGTGTGTGTGTGTGTGTGTGTGTGTGTGTGTGTGTGTGTGTGTGTGTGTGTGTGTGTGTGTGTGTGTGTGTGTGTGTGTGTGTGTGTGTGTGTGTGTGTGTGTGTGTGTGTGTGTGTGTGTGTGTGTGTGTGTGTGTGTGTGTGTGTGTGTGTGTGTGTGTGTGTGTGTGTGTG
>OY720450.1:49516245-49566245 GCA_963082715.1 Harpalus rubripes | reverse complement strand
ATTTGCTTGTGTTGTTTGAAATGTTAATTTTTTTAATATGTCGCCGTGTTCAATGCCAGGATGTTCTAATAATAGATTTAAGCCAGAAGGAATTTATTTTTTACATGTAAGTAGTAAACCAAATTGAGTTGTAAACAAATTTTTAATAGATTATTAAATTCTTTATTTTTTGAAAAATACACTGATAGAGCAAAATCATGGTTTTATTTTAGTAAAAGATATTATTTATTGTTATACCAGAATTAGACTTTCTAATCTCTCAAAAATAAATACAGACGTTATACAAGGGAAATTAGTAAGGAGAGAATTAAATAAATTAATATTATTCCACCACCAGTAGTTGCTGGGTATTATTTAATATGTATGTATGTAAAATATCAATAAATTTTTCAACATTATTTCATAATTATATTGTTCTGAAACTCTAAATTTAAAATTACCGCCTGTGTATTCCTGCAAAAGTATGTTAAAATGCAAATAAATTAGTATCATAATTATTTTGTTAATTGTACATTTAAAATTTCCGCCTCTGTATCTGCAAAATGGCGTCCTTCTATTATTGTATTCTCGCGCAGGTTACATGATCATTCTCCCCACCTCTATATCTCTAGTCACACCCCTATTCCTGGTCTAAGTAACTATTAAACTTTATGTAAATACAACACATTAGTTAAGACTGAAAATAGAATATGGAGGTAAATGAATGAATGAGTGTATAATGGGTGTATATTTTATAATTATAGGAGACTGTGGTGATAACACAAAACAAAATAAATTCTGGGAACAAAAAAACTTGACAAGGAAACTCAATCGTACATTTACAATGTTTCTAGATTAATATCAACACAAACCTATTTTTCCAATGTGGATAAATCAACACAATTTTTTTACAATGTCGACAAATCTATACAATCTTATTTCGGAAAAAGCATTTCGTCAACGCAAACACCAGTTATAAAAACGAGAAATAATTCAATACATTTAATACAAGTAATATAAATATTTCAACACAAACAACAGACCATTCCAATTTAAAGAGATAGAAGATATGCGCAATGGGGATCTGCGCATAATAAGAACAAGTGAGGTCCATTGCGTTTGTTTCTAAAAATTTAAACGTAAAATGTGAGAAAAGTCTCTGACAACATTAAAAAACTTCTCATAAGAAATTACAAAAACTTTTATTGTAGCTAAAATGTCTAACGATGCAAATTTTTACTGAGAATACAAGTATTTTAATGATTGCCAATATTTTTGACGTTTATTTTGACAGCCCAACAGGGCCGGGCAGATGCCTTGTGGTGCCTGAGGCAAGTTTAAGTTTCAAAATGGCGCCTTTTAATTAAAAAAAAACTCATATTGTTATTAATTAACAATAAAAGCAAGAACGAAAATTATATTGAGCAAAAAAAAACCTCATCTACTTATTATTTTCATGTGACCCATTCCAATATTTTGAAATACCCTATTCAAATTAACATGGCAACGGGTATACGAGAAAAATTATGGCTTAATTAACATGAAATTTTTATGTATTTCAAAATATATTTAATATTTAAATATAAAAAGTCATTGAACATCAAGAATGCAGAAAAAGGAACAAACCATTTAAAACAGTACTGCATAGTAAAAAATCTGATGTGGCCAACACCAAACCTCCCGCTATTTAATTTTTATTAATTTAAATATACATACTTACATATTTAGTTATTCCGGAAACTGTATTAAGATCTATTCCATATAACTAGGGTTCTATTAACTATTTTCTTTTCAACGTTACTGTTATTAATTTGAAATGATTAGTTCTTTGACAGTGACATTTATCTGTCAGTCACATACATTTGAAATATGAACTGTGTAACCAAGGAGTTTTGCTTATTTAAAGCGGAAGCTCCGGGATTAAATTTATAGATAATTTTATAAATTTATCCATAAAATATATAGAAAAAGTATTAATGCAAATATATAGAAAATTTAATAATCTTTAATTTTTATAATAACATTAATCTCGAAAAAATAACATTTAAAGGTATTTTTGGAAGAAAAACTATTTTGAGCTTCTAGTAAAGTGCCATTTCCGGTTATCCGATTTACACCAAAATCTAATGGGCTCTTTCCATTACAGAAAAAGTTTGAGTTAAAGTGGAGGATCCACACACACATACACACAGACATCATCGTGAAAATGGATTCTAGGGACCTTAAAACGTGGTCATTTACCAAAATCTCGATATGCGATTTTTAGCACGATCCCTATACCTCCCTTACCAAGGGTAGCGGGAGATAAAAAACATTTATTAAATAATTATTCAAGCTGTTTTTACCACAAATAGCATCTTTATAGTTTTGTTATCTATTGCATCTATGGAAATTATGCCTAGATCATTTAGATCTTGTGTTTCTTTTTCGAAAATATTCCTTTATAATTTACACTTTCGAAAAACTATATTCAGCTTTTTTGCTGCTGCTAGTTACCAGGAATATTAAAAGTATTCTTCAAACTATAAAAACGTTTGGTAATATACTCGTACCTACATTGAAAATCATATTTACAAATAAAATTCAATTTTTCTTGTGCATTTTTTGGTACCTTTGATAAAATTAGACAAATAAATATTAGTTCCTCATTGAGATCAATTGCAGATATATCGGCTTCATCGTCATCGTTTAACATTAACTGTAAATTGTTTAAAATTTAAATCATCCAAAAAATTAATAGATACGCCGTTTAAAATTGAAAAATTTTTTTCTATTTTTTTCTCTTGTACTTCGCTTCGTATGTTATCGCTACAAAAAAGTCAAACGATGGAATGCTCAGTGGCAAACGAATAATCAGTTGTAATTATATTTAATATAGTTTTATAAATATTATAAATGCATTAAATTATTAAGAAAATTTTCAGCTGTTAATGAAAATTTTATATTTTTAGTATGTCGCCTTGGCACCTATTTCAATCTGACGCCTGAGGCGGTCGCCTCGCCGCCTCATCTATCGGGCCGGCCCTGCAGCCTAACTAGCAATTGTTGGCGCCATTTTACTTACTATTTGCAGCGATAAAAAGAGATAACCATTAAATTGAAAAGGTCGATTCTCATCACGAAAAGTAGTTCCACACAAACAGAAGAAATTAATAAGAATAAATTTTTAACACGAAGTACAAATAATTACACACAAATATAAGAATCTAATAAGACTGAAAAAAGCACGCAAACATTAAAAATATATTATGGAAGAAAACTATTTGATACTATAGAACACATTAGGGAAACATCCAAATTTCCAAATAATAATAGTGTCTAAAAATGTTTTTGTGATTAGTATAAAAATTTAACTGTTGCTACTTACATATTTTAAAAGTACTTTTAATCCTAGGACCAAATTCAGACCAGAGACAAGTATTTATCTTTTTTAAAAACTTTCATTGTAGTCGTCACATAACCAATATTTTTAATCTTTTATTTTTTCAAGGACCCGGTACAAATTTTTTTTTGTTTCGTTTGATTCAGCTCCCACAAAAATAATTTAGTATCGGTTAATATCGTTCCTGCTTCAAGAAAAATTCGTTCCGAACCGGTTATTTTCGTTCCACATATTTATATATAAAAATCTCGTAAACTTATTTTTAATAATTTTAGTAACAAGTAAAGTAGTAAAGAAATAAGTAATTAAAAAATTAAATATAATTATTATACATACCTACTTTACAAATACAATAACAAAAGTATATTAAAGGTCTCATTTTATAAGATATTTTTTGCACGTGTCAAAAATTTAGAAAACGAGCCAGAGCTCCAACAAACACCACGGCCAAGCAACCCGAAAAAGGACCAGTCTATAATTAAAATTATGAGTTTTTAACTGTTTTTCATTATGTCACACATGTAAATTACCGTACAGTTGCTTACGACAGTAGGTACACACGGATTTATCTCACTTGACCCTCACGTCTTAGTTTGATGTTCGTATAAATCAAATGGTATTGGTAGTGATGGAAACGTGATTACCAGCAGATCTCAAACAGTTTTGTGTACAAGGGAATTACGTCATATAATACGTTATAGACTAGCCATGGTTACACTTAATCAAATATGAATGTATTGACCTTTTCATTTTCCAAAATAATATAACTATTATTAAAATTATATATTTTACCATAATTGTGTACGTATTTATACACCTTTAGTTATTTGTCATAATCACGAATCACATATTTTTTCTTCCTTTTATTTAACTTGCGTTGTCTGTCTGTTTGTTCCAATTTTTTACAAACCATTTTAACCGACTTTCCGACGGTCTACAGAGCTGAAATTTGGTATGCAGTTAGAATAAAATTTTCTTAATTTTTACATATTTACACTTGTGACAAGTAACAGGTTGCAGCTTGTTCTTTGATGTTCAATTTCAGACCACTTTCATAATTATTCATATGCGGAACGTAATTTGTCGTTTGAAATTCATGTGTTCGTAATTCAAAATCGTGCAAAATTTAACCTAAATTTATTAATTTTATACTACTCGTAATTATTTGATTCTTAAACTAAAATACTACTCCATTTAACGATTATTCCTACGATTATATTTACCTAAGAACAAAAATCATTGTAGGAAAGTAAATAAGTAAATCTAAAACATTTGAAATATTTCACACATTTTTTGCCAAAAAAGAAATACTTCTCGAATTTTGCGACTTTTAACGTAAGAGTGAGCCATAAGGGTAACTTCATTAATTTCGCCTAAATTTGGATTGCGAACGAACACGCAAAAATATTAAGTACCACTGCTGCCATATGTCATATTCAAATTTTGTAGAACTATCTTTCTCTAAAAGCGTTAGTAAGACAAAGATGAAGCTATTAGACATACGTATCGAAGATAAAATGTAGGAAAATGTAAGACAGAGATAAATATACAATTATTTATTTTGTGGTTCAGAAATCAATGACGTAGAGGGTCAAGTGAGAAAAATCGGTGTATAATGTTAGCTTAGTACATCATGTAAGTGCCCAAATTATGGTATATACATAGCTAAATGATAAACGTATGATTGGCAACACTATGGCCGCTAGTATAAACATGTGATTAAGTGTGATTAGCGAGCATTTGTTTAGCATTGTTTTATCTCTGTCAATCGTTTTCGTATTATTTTGGAGAAGAATACAATAAATAAAAGATGCGTGCAATTAATGTTCCTGTGACTATTATTTGAAGTATTTTTCTCTAAAATAGTCTATAAACGATTGACAGCTATAAAACAATGATAGTCAAATGCTCGATAATCACCCTTAAGAGGCATATTTACCCCTGTGCTAAAATATGAAGCGAAAATTCAAGTAAATTGTTTCTATACTAGAACTATTAACATTTTGAAAAATTCAACACAACACAAACCTACTTGCGATATTAACCTGCATTTTAAAAAATAATTATTGAAATCTATTAGTATTTGACTTTGATTTTATAGGCAAAACAGCATTTCTCGATTTTCCCATAAAACCAAAGTCAAATACTAATAAATTTCAATAATTATTTTTTGTAAATGCAGGTTAATATCGCAAGTAGGTTTGTGTTGTGTTGAATTTTTTAAAATGTTAGTAGTTCTAGTAGAGGAGAGGGGTAAATATGCCTCATAATCACAGTTCATACTAGAGGCCTATATGTTTGGCGATTGTCCTGCGGCAAAAATATGAACTAACTTGTTAAAATCTTTAAAAATAAATTTTAAATAAAGTGTGAAGGAACAAAATAATAATGTTATTAACCTGAATTTTTATTTCGGTTATATCGTTTTCGATCCAGCAATAAGATTAATAATTTCGGTTCGTTTATGTTTCTGTTCCGGCTTTTTTCGGTTATCATTTTCGTTTCTGTTCTGTTCTAGGTCCCTGATTTTTTAACAATTCCATTTTTTTGTTGGTAATTTTGAATGTTAAAATGACATTTTTGTCATAAATAGTTTATAGGTACTAATGATTATTTATCTGAAAATACACTAATGGCATAATTGAACAAGAAATGATGATTAACTACTCCATGGTAATATTTAAAAATATTGCTTTCATCCTGTTTGGATGTACGTATACATTTATATTCCTTTCGGTTGAAGAAAAAATAGTATGTGTTATTCAAATTAAAAGAGATCTTTGTTGTGACTCAAATTAAAAAAAAAGATGCTCATAAAACAAAGTCTACACAATCTACTAGTTATATTATAATTTATAATACCTACCGCCGTTTAAATTGATTTTTTCACGGTTTAATGTAACTAGCACCATCTGTAGTCTAATAGACGAACTGGGTACATTAGGTTGTATTTAACATTACAGATTTAACACTGAAAATCTATTCATCCTGTCCCAATTCATCCTATTTTGTCACTTGTAGGATTATACATTCTGAACATTACGTCATAGGTGGAGGGGGTAACTTTATCACTTGTAGGATTTGGGAACTGTGTAATTATTACTTGTAGCATTGCTACGTTTTATAACTTGTGGGATTGTGCATTCTGAACATTACGTCATTGGTGGTGGGGGTAACTTTATCACTTGTGGGATTTGGGAACTGTGAGATTAACACTTGTGGCATAGCTACGTTTTATCACTTAAAATATTATGTATTCTGAACACTACGTCATTGGTGGTGGGGGTAACTTTATTACTTGTGGGATTTGGGAACTCAGACATTTGCGAGGCGAAGGATTTGTGAACTGTAGCATTATCACGTGTGGCATGCTTCGTGTACATGTAAGCTAATTTCGGCATTATGTACGATGTACAGTTGTGAATTTATACGTAAAACCTCATCTACACGTTGGGCCAACTAACGCCAATAAACCAATATAAACAAATACCGACGAGGCAAAGCAAGGCGAGTCGGCGCAAGTATTTTACGTCTACACGTTGGCCAGTATTTGGCCCAGACAATCAGGCCAGTATCAGACGTTTCTCGTTACTTGGACTCGTGCACCATAAACCGTTGGCTTTCATTCGCCTAACCTGGACCAACGTGTAGATGAGGCATAAGATGACAAAAATATGTGCAAGAAGAAAAGAACTAGATAATTTCGATAAATAAGTTTGAGATGAAACATATAATTTTCAGTGTTCTTTACGATAACTTTAATGTCCGAGATGAGCAACATTGAATGTCAGAGGGACACTTATGTAAACATTACCTATAAAAATAAATATACCTTTCAATTAAAAAATTTTCGACTTGAAATAAAATTTAATATGCTCCTCGACAGTGAAGTTTTTTTTATCGCTCATATGGTTTATTTTCCATATTCGTGATAAAAAATTGAACTTCAGTTCCATGATAAATAAATAACTATTCTGAGTAGACTATAGAGTACTTTTTAACTTTTCATGTATGTAAAACTTATTATTTTAAATAGTTTTAGATGGAAATTGAGCTAAATTAAATACCTCACAAAATATTATTAGACCGGTACTCCTGAACATAGGACATTAATATGTAAAATCATACATTCGTAATTTCCTGTTTCCCTAATTATTCTAGGTAAAAAATCCTTAAATAGAGATTGTAGAGCTTAAAATTCTGCATCGGAATCAATAAACAAACTTATTTTTTCATCGTAAATTTGGTTTTTGATCTCGAGAATGATTTCGTTTTCAAAAAACTCTATTTACGCCATTTTATCCTAAACGGTACAAAATATGAGCGAAAAACAAATTTTTGTTTATAATTCATGATGATATCAAATCCCTGTGGTAACCACTAAACTTTTCTCGAAAAGTAGGCACTGGGAAATGCAAACAGTTTAACTATATAGTTATTAACAACATAGGCGTAGTTAGGGGAGTACTTGGGGGGTGCGTAGCACCCCCAAATTTTGAATTAGTACCCCCAAACAAAATTTTTATAAATTTTAATAATTTCATTTTAGTCACATCTATTCATATTGACTGTTATATTAAATATTATCAACATATTAAGAAAGAACCTTCAAAGCAAGGAAGGGAATTTAACTATCATTAATTATGTAATAAAAAAAAATATTAGAAGAAAAGCGAACTGACTATGCCTTTTTGTACTCACGGAGAGATATTCAAATTGCTTCAAAAAATAACAATATTGAAATTGAACCTATTAAATCTACAAAAATAAAAAAGCGAATCAAAATTACTTAAAAATTATTTGGTCACAAAATTGGATCTAGTTCACATTATACTGCGACTTACATACTCGTCCTGATAATTCTTGATGATGATTCTTTCGGAATTTACATATTTAATTTACTACCATATAATGAGACCTTTAGCGCAAAGCTTAGCGTTGATTCAGCACATGGATATTCTCTTAAGTACGTATTACAATGTATAGACTTTTGTAAGAATACACACATATTATTGTGTATAATCGTGACTTTTCATAGTTGTGACACATTTATATAAACACAAAATATAAAGTAATATACAATAGGTGCAATAAAACGAACGTTTTTAACAAATTCATAGTCTAAATTTATTATTTTTATTTTAATTAATAGTTATGTTTGACGCTCGTTTGACGTTTCAAAGTCTTTTGAAGGTTAAAGTAACTAGCCCAGTAGCGTACCTATCGGGAGAAATATTGTGCTAAGGCTCACATTGGGCGCATTCATCAGATTTCTGTAGTCACTGAACACCTGACCGAACGGTCACCGAACAAGTAGGTTTCTGCTGAATACACTTTTCACATTCAATCTGATTCATGCTGTTCAAAAGTCAAAAAGATCTGAAAATAATAATTTAAATTATGCTTTAAAAATATTACGTAAAATAGTACTGAAGAAACTAAGCCTTAAAACACAATAGCATATTAAATAATAATGGTGAAATTCTAACATACTATTAAAATAATAATTATATGTTTTTCTGGCGCAGAGGTAGCATATATAAAATTATCGACAATATAATCTTTTTTGTAAGCCATATTAAGAAAATAACGTTCGTTTTAGCGCGCGTAAACAAGTGACCAGGACCATCTGACCGTACTTTTTTTACGGTCAGCTGGTCGGTGAACGGTCTCTAGTGAATAATGCATATAACAGAAAAATGGTGAACATGTTCAGCAACCACATGCCTGCTGAATGCGCCCATTGATGCGATGCAACTACATACCTAAAACACCGATTTTCCCTAGAAAGTCAAGAACTAGCAATAGCCGTAGATATAGATCATTATACCATTTTTGCAATAAATAAAGATATTTTGAAACCTGAAATTACTAATCTAAAGATCATGATGAGCAGTCAAGAATCAAATATTGAAAGTGTATTAAATCAAGGTACATTTGGTATTTATTATAAACTTTATAAAATTATTATTACCTGTTATGAGGAGAATTAAAAACTGGCTAAGCACTACTATGACACAAAATCGCTTTACTAATTTAGTAGTAGGTAGATCAGTATAGAATATTGAAAATCAAGTATCAAAAAAAAAAAAAAAAAAAAATTAAAAAAATAAATAAATAGTACCTAAGATATTTTGCAAGAATTTGTTCTTTTGAATAGAAACAGAAAATTAGCTTCGCGTCGTGTCCCAAACTTCCTTTTCACAAACTAAAATGTCATTTTTAATACTTATATATATATATATATATATATATATATATATATATATATATATATATATATATATATATATATATATAACTATTTTGTTCCTTTAAATAATATGGGGTCTCGTGGCCGCATGCCTCAGTGTCAGGTCGAGAATATGGGGAACCGTGTTCGATCCCGACCGACGCCAAATATTTAGAATTTTAAATGGCACAGCATTGACCCCTGTGGTGCACTCTCCACGCCAGCAATGAGTGCCCGTGAGGTGATGGCTGGTAAGCGCCCACACGGTGCAAATATTTCATCATTACCGATATCTGTGTACAAAGCAGATTTGTACGCCCAACAATGGGTAATGAGCCGTGATAATATATATTTATTTATTTTATAAATAATATTTTGTTCTTGTTTATAAATTAATCAAATAAATACTTTTTTTATTTTGTAAACCAACTTTTTTTTCATTTTAAGATAAGGGACTTTTGCACCCCCTAATTTTAAAGTCTACCTTCGCCTATGATTAACAAAGATAACTTAAAACAAATAATACAATGAAAATGAGATAGTATGTACTCGCTAAATTATTCATAAAGGCACAACAATTATATCCGAAATATCTTTAACATTAGAATTTTGAGTTGACTTTCCATGACAGCAGTACTGTTTCGTGAATATGTCACTGTAACATCCTGCATATACGGCAGCTACATCTACTGCTTGCAGAAGTGGGTCTTTTAAAGTCAATTCATTGCATAAAATTATTAAGATTTTTTACCGTTGTTTTAAATTGTTCTACTATAGTATAATAGTGCTTCTGTGGTGCGAAACGATGTCATTATATTCCTGTGTAATTTTTGCTCATTCTTCAGGTTTCTAATGAATAGTCTCCCCATCCATTTTCTCACTTTCAACTAATTTATATGTATCTACCAAATAAGCAAAAAGCAATTTTTCTTTAATAATATATGCTACACTTTTACTTTTCAGCACACTCATACCTGTATATCTGAGTGTAACCTGTAGCGTGTATCGTGTACATATAGGTTGTCTTTAAAAGCTGGTTCACATTAATAACTTTTTTATTTGAAGAGATACGAGGTTGGTTAAATGAGCAAAATTGTGCCGTTTCATATTAGAAAATTCGACATACCTACAAAAAAAATTATATCAACGGTTCCTAAAATTTGGGACAAAATATATTTTTTAGGCGGCTATTACATAAATAGTTGTTTTACGTATCGTTTGACAACCGTAAAGTGTCACTTTTTTTTGACATCTGTCAAAAACAACTTTACGGCCGCATTTACTTTACGGCCGCTTTTACTTTACGGCCGCTACAATCACTCGTTTGTTTAAATAGTAAATTCAATACTCCCTAATAGACAAATACATATATTTAGAAATAATTACAATTTAACTTACAATTACAACGAATAGAAACTATTTAAATGAACAAAAACACAAAACTAACTTAAAATATAGACAAGATATTAAACTTAAAATTAGAACATGGATTGAAACCATTTAAATGAACCGACAACAAAACTAACTTAAAATATAGCCAAGATATTAAATTTACAATTATAACATGAATAGAAAATATTTAAATGATACTAATTAATTTATATTTTACTTATTATTAATACTAATATGAAATGTGCAATTAGTGCATTTAGAAAAGTTCATTCCACTTGCAGAGGCAGTGGACAATGCTTGACTGCCAGTTGTTACAGATTTTTTCAAAGAATGTGAAGCTGCATGTTTTCCCCCTTTACAGAATAAATTGCCAGATCACAGACCATTTTAGAAAAGTGAATATATTTAACGGATTGTTAACTTACCTGAATAAACTGTCAAAATTAAATATCACCTGAATTTCTACTATTGCAATTATATTTTAACTGACATCCATACTACGTAATCAAAATTTATATTTGAAAAACAAGCAATCAAATATGAGCTGTGCAAAATACATTTTTAAATTTTATTCTTAATCTTAAATTATAATATTTTCGTTTGTTTGATTTTGGTTTTTTTTATCAAGTCATGGGAGGGGTAATTATCCTCTTAATCTCCCCACCCGTGTATACGCGCCTATTGGGCACCCATTTATTTTAAATAATAAAGATACCTACCTATATAGTTTTTTTCATATATACACATAAAACGATATAAAGACGCGGGCATCCAAATTTAAACAATTACATATACCGGGTGTTTACTTTTTTTATGAATTACAGGTAATATGTACAATGGTGAAATTTTCATATGGCTGTAATTTCTGCCCTATTAATTTTATAAGTGTAAATACAAATAATGTAGTAGGTGGGCACTTGGGTGGGCACAAGACTTTCTAGGGTGGGCACGTGCTCACCCTGCCCCCCCCCCCCTTAGCGCCGCCACTGTTTGAGACCGTCAACGAGCATAATAATGTATGCTGAAGTAATACTACCAAATATTAAATAATACTGGTTCTTGGTTTGCACTTCTTTAGGTTCAGGTCACTTTTTTTAAGCTTTTTCGAATGGCAATGTTCAAATTATTTTTAACTCAGTTGTGTTTCGAATTATACTATAATTACAATTCTAATATTTCATACGAATAATTTACATTAATTCGTTTCATAAGGCAATCTGTTAACTTACAAAAGACGAGTGCGATAACAGGCCCCATGAAACATGTTTTGTATTTTTTCTATTGAGATAATTTTATAATTCTATAACAATAAAAATACATATGGCTTGTTGTTTTTACCTTCCGTCACCTTTAGGTAAGGAAGGTATTGTCTTTGGTCAAAAAATTCGGTGGTGAGTTTTTGATGAATGAGCACGTTTTAGGGTCCCTAGAATACGATTTTACTATTTTTATGATGATGTCTGTATGTGTGTGTGTGTGTGTGTGTGTGTGTGTGTGTGTGTGTGTGTGTGTGTGTGTGTGTGTGTGTGTATGTATGTGTGTGTGTGTCTGTGTGTGACAAATTTTTCTAATGCGATAACTCTAATACTACAATTCAAAAAATTATAATTCTTTCGTATTCTCCTTCTGACGTCCATATGAAGAGCTGATTAGATTCTGGTAAGAATTGGTCAACCGGAAGTACCCTCATTTGAAGATTTTAACAGTTTTTCTTGAAAAAACGATGTTAAATATCATTTTTTCACATTCACATTTGGATGCATTTTATACTTCATATTAAATGGATATAGAGTTAAAAAATTATAAAGAAATTAAATATCATACATATTAGTCAGCTATGTTATAACTCTGGAAACAGCTGCTATATTAAGAAAATTCTGATTGAAAGGTGTCAATGTCAAGTGCAGTTGACAGTATGTTTGTGTTATAATTTTACTACTGGAAATATAGGATCTTTTGTTCTGTATGGAATTTGTATAAAATACATACAATTGCCTTAAGGTAATGTACAAGAAATATAATCTTTTACAAGGAACTTTATGTATGACATTTATACAAAAGCCGCTTTCTTTTTATTAAGAAGATCAACTCCGAGTAGCACACATCTACCCTAAATCGTTCTTTTTAAAAGGGGATAAATGATCTTGTACTACCCAATTTCTTCATCCCCGCCCCCGCGAAGCACCACCTTTGAAACAGGATCATATAGCTCCTGAACTGATCCCGAATGTCAATCTCACGTCAATATGACTGACTGCTTTGTATTTTGTCTTTTTTGTAAGTATTTGATATTAAAATGACATGAATAGAAGAAATTAATTAGTTTGAAACGTTATATCATGTTTCATTACCATAAGAAATACTTCCATACTTAAATACACAAAGGCAAAAGAATTTAATATGTCAAAAACAAATTAACAGACAATAACTTCTTATTTAAAAAAAAAATATACTGTTCTTTTTAGAAGTAGTTCACTTCAGTTCAGTACGAGGTAAGATCAGTTCATTTTCCCCCTAAAAAGAAAGCGTCTAAAATACATAGAACTGACGGAAGGTAATGTGCTGGCCACATCAGATTTTTTAATCAGTTATGTTCGTAGCGGTTCTCGATGAATATTTAACTTCACATATGAAAATTTATTGTTGAATGAAAGAAATTTGAGGTTATATGTCACTCATCTGTTTTGAAAACAGATACACCATCTCTAGAACACGGAAAGAGCCAAACACAATTCATGTATAGATCATTTTAACGACGTGTTTTAAATGCTTTTATTGACTCATAAATACACCGAAATAGAAAAAGATCTGTATCTTGGTGCTAAAAAGGCCAATAACAAAAATTGGCAAATTTGAGTTATACACAAATAAATTCTAGGAAAAAAATCCAAACACATGAGAGTAAATTTTATACTGTTAAATAATAAGTAAATATGATTAAAATAATGCTCCTAATAGTTCGAAAAATTATTTCACATACACTGTTGACTGTAGGATAATTTTTTAAAAATTTCGCAAAAATTACCTACATGTTACACTTAAAATAAGAAAGTGCTTCCGTTTTAACCGGATGTATGATAGACACATAATAAGAAAAATCTAATAACTACTTGCGAACGCTTGTACTACCAAATCTGAAAACATACAACGAATTTCTCTTCTGTAAATGCGGTAAATTAAAATTGGAATATTTTTAAATCTCTAGTTATTTGGTTTGTTGGATTTTTTTTATATAATTAAGATTACTAATTGTAAATATTTTTTTAATATGATATAGTTCAACACAAATTTAACAAACATTCATTAATAATAACAAATAAATAACAACAATATATCTACGACTACTTTGTAAATTTAGATTTTACATTTTGGCATTATATGTTTGTTGAGCACTAGGATAGTTTTCACCACTGGGATAGTTTTGACCAGTATGTAGAATTTGTTGAATATTCTCAGGCATTCGGTGACCATTTCCATTACTCGTGTTTACATTGTATCCATTAGTTTTTGGTTGAGGAACATTTGTTTGTAACTGATTAAGAATTGTTGATTGTCTTTGATTAGGTAAAACGTGTTGACTTTCAAATATTTGTGAGCCTTGTTGAAGGACAGGTGCAATCGAATGACCGGAATTTGCATTTGTATACAAATTTTGTTGAAGATTAAATGAATGTCCTAGTTTCATTAAGTTTGATCCTTGTCCTGAACTAAGTAGAGCTGAATGAATGTTAGGTGATTGCAGCCCATGGGAAAGTTGTTGATAAATAGCTGAGGGACCATTGAAATCTTGAGAATGTCCAAATAAGACAGAGTGGTCAGAAGATTGTAAATTTTTAGTAAGACCTGCTAATACTGCCTGATTTTGAGTATGCTTTAAAATTGCTTGATTCTGAGCATGATTTAATATTGCCTGATTTTGAGCAAGGCTTGATACTGCTGCCTGATTATGAGGGAATCCTGATAATGATGCTGCATTCTGCGCATGGCCTAAAGATGCTTGATTTTGATCAAGTTCTGGTACTGCTGCCTGATTGTGGGCAAGGACTGACAATGTTGCCTGATTATGACCAAGACCTGATAATGCAGCCTGATTTTGAGCATTATGTAATTTTTTTGCAATATCAGTTTGAGAAGACTGTAAATTTGGTAACTGGAATTTTTGACTACTATTTAAATCATACTGTGGAGTAAACAAATCCTGTCCTTTCAGTGGTCTTTGAAATGAGCTTGGAACAAAATCATTATTGAATGTTGTATCACTTTCATGGGTGATAATTTGATTAGAGTTTTGAGAAGGAAATGCGTGTTGCACTTGTTTTTCTAGATTATTTTCTGAATTTGGGCCAAAATTATATGTATAATGTTGAATTGAATTTTCTGCATTTTTTTCTTCGTTCAAAGCTTTTTCATGTTCAAGAGTAGACGTTGTACCTTGATTATTATAATTTTCAGAACTCAGGGACGTAACAGCATGAACAGGATATTGCTGGTCTACCTGTAACGGATATGGCTGAGAGCCAGGAATAGGAATTTCTTGTTTTTGTGGATCAGGAACAGGATGAGAAACTGGAACAGGATAAGGTTGATTCCCAATAACCTGGTAAGGTTGAGGAATTGGAACAGGAATATTTTGTGTAATATAACTAACACTACTGGTATCTCCATTATTGCTTCCTTGATTATTTTGCATTGCATCAACTAGCGCTGCAATTTGATTTTCATTGGATGTTTGACTTAAATGTGCTCCTTGATTCTGAATCATGCCTTGAATTCCTATATTGTGAACACCATTTATAATTGGCACAACTCCTTTATTTTGCTGCAAATTAGCTAAAATTTGTTGTTCATCATCTAGATTTTTTGTGAAGTCGTAGTTTCCATTATCTTTTAATCCAAATTTGAAATCATTTTCAGTTTCTGGATTATCATTTACGAGAGTGTACCCATTATTTTTATATTCTTCAAGGGTTATTTCTTTACCAAAGTCAGTGCTAATTTTTATTCCACTGCCTTCTAGTTTACTGCTAGAAAAACCACTGCCGAAGTCAGCAATATCACGTTTCCCTGCCTTTTTCCTTTCTCCACAACAAAGAGCTGATATAGCCAGCAGCGTTACTAGTGATTTCTGTAAGACATGACAGTTTATAGATTAAAATCAGAAATTGGTTTGCTACAAAAACAAGTACCTACATACGAAAGTATAACAGACTACTATTATGTTTTTGAAATACAATGTATACACTTAATTAAAAAATAATCAATACCTACTCGTATAAGGTATCACATAGCATCACATATAAAAAGCACATATATACAAGATATCAAATAATTTTTAAATTTAAAATTCAATGCAATAGATTTATGACTAAATTTATAACTGTTATAATATTTGAATTGAAACAAGATGTGTGTTTGTTACAAATAATTGTATAAGTATATTACTATGTAAAAATAAATGTTTGTAATTATTAATTGAGCAACTTGTGGAAAAGTAGTATAGGTTAGTAATAAAATTTTAAATTTGAAAAAACAAGGCGTATACTTAAAAGTTTAAAAACCTATATGGTTTAAAATATTCTAAACGAAACTAAATATTCCCAATTTTTTAAGAAATGTACTATCATTCACTTGTTTTTACACTCTTACTTATTACATGCTTTGTAAATACACTTAAAATTTAACTTTAAAATTATGATATATACTTACAATTAATCGCCCCATCTGATACTTATATTATGAGGCTTTGAAGGTGAATGATTAACCCTGCACTTGTCGCAATATTTATAGGGAACCACGCCTAGGAGAGGGTCCTTTCTGTTCAATTCACTTTCACCTATCTCTTGCTAGAATCATGTGAAGCATCATTGCATCTTATGCCTTCTCCGTATTTCTAACATAACTTTGATAAACTCCCAAAAATTATTTATTGTTACTTGTACTATAATTTCTATTTAGTAACATGATATTATGAAGAGGTGTACTATCTAAAAAAATTTTTTTAAAGATGTAAACCAAAAATTTGCATGTCAAATAATATTTACTACATATTTTCCATTTGTTTTCTATTATTTTGGTTCAAAACTCATATTCCAAATATATATTCCCGGCAGAACGTTGCCTTTTTGACACGTTAGCGCGTGCGTTGTATTCATTTTATTCATCTAACGTATATTTTAATTAATTTGTCTAAATATTATGAAATATTTTAGATCTTATTAATTAGTTGTATACTCGTACATCTTATCGCACACATTTATTTCACGTAAGTAATATTTAATAGGTAAGTAAAATAAATAAGAATAATAAACAACTTATTTTAATTTTATTTGAAAATAAACTGTTTTATATTTTCATATGTTTGGGCCCTAAAAATTGTAATACATAGTTTATTACAAATAGAAACTGTTTTCATTTAGTTAATTCAATGGAATATAGCTGAAAACATTCATTACACCTGGGCGAAATATGCCTACTGTAAATGATTAATTAATTTTTAGATTTTTGTTCCTTTCACTTGAGCTTGGATAATCCATTTTTTTCACAAACAGAAGCACTTTAACATTTTTGGTTATATTGTGCAAAAATATTTCACTGCTACGAAAATGTAGGAATTAATTTAAAAAAAATAAAACGTTAAGTCATGCTCTTGCGGGTGGATATTATGACATCTTTGCAACTCAACAATTAAGAAACAAACGAATATTTCAAGGTAATAAAGTGTAGTAATTTAATCGAAGACTTCATTAGAAACACACATAGAGAAAGAGGTTTTTTTTTGAAAAAAAAAATTAATCAGAAAATACAAATTATTTATAGACTGGGTAAAATTTACCCGTAACGCGTGTTCTGATGGGTTAAGGAATGCTTATATACTTTTTGTTATAATTTTATTTTCTTGTCATTGACTATCGAATTATTATTGTTTAACGAAAGTAGTACATACTATAGATTGTTTTCTAACTTGGAGGAGTGAAATGGAATGCAGTACACTACACTATAAAATAAAAACACCAGATAAATCAATAAGAAACGTTTCTCATCAAATTTCAATTTAATCATTTAATAACCGTACAATTATTTCATACAAGAACTGTTTTGTTTATTTCAAAAATATTATAAAAAGTAATTAATAACGAGATTAATTTATTAACTGCTAAATGTGATATATAGAATATGTCAAACTGAATTGTTTATATTTGGATATGTGTAAACATAGTCAAGCAATAACTAATTATAAAATAGATCAAGGTTTTTTTTTCAATTTACACAGTTTCATTACATAGGGTAACTACGTCAATACTAATTATGGTTATGGTTCAAACGAGGGTTCAAATTACACATTTTTTGTCATTTTCGCACTAAATGTGTATATTATTATGAACATCACTCATAAATGAAAATGATTAACTTATAAAAACCGTATATATTTACTATTTTTATGATTAATTAATGATTATGATAGTTGGCTTAAATAATTGATTAAAGGGCCTATTCTGTAACTCTGGTTAATTTTTAACCACTGGTTTAATTTTCTAACCGATGAACTACGTTGACATACAACAAAAAAATGGATTTTTAGTTGTCAACTCTGGATCTATTGGATAAAATATTTAACCAGTGGTTAAAAATTAACCACTGAGTTACATAGTAGGTCCGTGCGCATAAAAACCTATATGCAAAAATTATTAGAAGAAAAAGGTGCAAGTAAGGCAAGAGAAAAATTGAAACTAGATAATATTTTCTCATATTAGAAATAAATAATAACTAAAACAAAAAATTTCTCACTAATACTTTATCGGCATTTTTAAGAACTTCGCGTTATATTACAAAATTAAACATTCCAACTATTTGGGTTATACACCTTTGCACTTAAAAAAACTGTGATGTAAATGCTTGGTTAACATACTCAACGGATTAAAAGTGTACCTAAGTGTCCGGTAGGGTCCCCGGTAACATAAAAGTTACTCCTCTGTAATTTTAAAAAAAGAAAAAACTTAAATATTTTTTTTATTCCATAAATACAAAACAATAAACAATCAACATCAAATAATATAAAAAGGAATATTACATAATAATAATATAAAATTCTATTCATTTATAATAATATTATCCAGGAGAGGTAAATATATATTAATTCGATAATAATCCTTTATAATAGGTTGATCCACGTTTGGTCTATTTCTCTGATATTTGGTATTTCGAGGTTTCGTCATTTCAATTTGTAATTCGTTTAAAATATTTACTGCATCATTATAAATTGTTTTAAACAATGTGGCAGCATTTTTCCTCTTATTTGATAAAACATCAATAGTGTTATTTATCCAGTTATTCGCGTAAGATTTGTCCAATGATTTTGTTTGTAATAACCTACTCAAAGTTACCGTATTGCTAAAAATATCGGACAAAGAGCCATAGCGTAACTGTGAAAATTGGGGTACAAATCGAATTTTGTAGCAATTCAGCTTTAAAGATGATGAAGAAAGGCATAAACGGTTCAAAACGTGTAGTTTAAAAAGTTCTTTATTATAGACGTTTCGAGCTTAAGGCAAGACTATCTTCAGCTATCGTTGAAATATACATTAATTTTTAACAATATTCGTAACAAAATTTCATTACAATAGTATTAATAACGATGAAAAATATGAACTGGATCATTTACATATTTCTAAATTTTAAACCAGCATTTCAACCATTAAACCGAATCAGGAAACATGACGCTAATTAAGGATGCATTTTTCACATGGTGTCTCTTGGACGAGGCATTAAAAACTTAAATTACTTCTTTAATGTTACCAATGGCATTACGAGCAGCCTGTACTTGCATACATTTTGATATGGACAAATTTAAAGCATGGTTCAAACATGGTGTGCTAAAAGCGTTGGACAACGTTGACTGCAATATAGATACAGCCAGATCTGGGCAAAGTACCGGAAAGTAGTACTTGAAGTACAAGTACCAAGTATCTTGATGTTTCTAAATGTACGTGAAGTACTTTTTTTAGTTTCTAAAGTACTTGAATGCACCAAGTACTGAAAGTACCAAGTACTTGAAAAAGTACTTGTGAATTTGGATGTAAGTACTTTTTCAGATAATTGAAATTTTTCTGAATATATGGAGCTTAAAAGATGATTATTGACAAAAATTTCAATATGCGATATTTATTTGGTTATTTAAAACAAGAGTTTCTCGCTGGGACTGTCATATCACCGAGCAATATCATAACGTAAAATTGACGTCATATAATCGCCAAGCAATACGAGAAGCTGTACTATGTTAAAATGACGTCATTTTTACGTCATTTGCCAGGCGATACGGCAAAGTCTCAGCAGTCAGGCAATACAAACATTATATGTATATGCAGTACGCAAATTAGAATTAATTTATTTATGCCAAAAATTTGCAAATATATCTTTACTTTCATATTATCGCTGAAAGTATATTTATTAATGAAGTTCACAGGAATAACACCACACAACTCCAAAAGAAACACTGACGGACAAACAATTCTCAGAACATTGTTAACTTTTAAATTATTCATCGAACTTGAAGTACATTTAAAGTAATTCAAGTACATGTAAAGTAATTTTAGTACATTTAAAATACTTCAAGTGCATTTAAAATACTTCAAGTACATTTGAAGTACTTTAAGTTTTTAAAAATATTTCAAGTACTTTTCATTGTACTTCAAGTATTTTTCCAAGTATTAAGTACCAAGTACATGTACATGTGAATAGATTTACTTTGTCAAATACAAAGTACTATTAATAGAAAGTACTTCCAAGCCTAATAAAGTACTTTTCAAGTATTGCCCAGCTCTGGATACAGCACCCTTCAATTCTCCCATCATAACGGAACATCCATCTGTTCCAATTCCGATACAATTTTTAAAACTTAAATAATGATTTAAAAAAAATTAAAACTGTTTTTGCCAAAATATCCCCACTAAGTATAGGCTTATGAGTAACATTATTATAATTATCATTATGACAATCAATGAATTCCACAAAATCTTCATTAATTTGTGAGCAATCAGATTTCATATATCTTATTACAAATCAGTGGTTTCATCGAACATTATGCTGAAGTATGTTGCATTCTTAACCTGTGTTAAAATAATATCCTTAACTTCTTCACCACATAAAGCAATTAACTCATTTTGAGTCGTGTTACTTATATAGGTGGCATTTGCTTGACTGTTTTCCAAATGATTTTTTAAAGTTATGTCACCAGCTGGAATTCGAAAACATAGAATTTCACGAAAATTACCCTCGTTTGTGATAGATTTTGTATTTAAGAGAGAATCAGCGTCACGATGACCTCGTAAGGGAATATTTTGTTTCCCCAAAAAAATTATACTTTCGATTATTGGTTTTTATCTATTTCTATTTTCTTCAATTTGTCGAAGTCTTTCAATATTTAATTTATTTCTTATATCTCGTGATGTGGTATTGAATGATTTTATCAAATTTTCCGCATAAACAATTGAATTTTTATGATACTTAGTATTTTCTTGACATCAAAACACCATCTTTACCTGATAATTTAGAATATTGGGATACTGGCTCAGATGCTAATTTTTGCAATGATACTTGTTGGTGCAAGCCACCAAATTTTGCAAAAAAAAACAATATTTGCAAAAGATTCCGGTTAAATATTTAGAAAACATTAACCAATTAAATTGTCTAAAATGTTTTTCAGACAAGTAATATTTAACATCTTTTCCCCCTTTTTTATGTACAGAATAGGGAACACAAAAGTATGATTTGGTTTCCATTTACAATTTAAAATTCGAAATTTATTAATTTCATCAACATTAACATTACTAAATTTACCTATAACAATGTAAATTTCAACGTTACTAGATGTACATGTTGTATGTTCTTCTTCTTGTGTTTCACTTTTCTCGTGCTGGGAACAACCTAATGAAGATGCTGAAGATTCTCCTCCGTATTCGGTAAATGTCGATGTAGATGGATGATTTAAATTGACTGGTGACATATATTGATCTTTATTTGTTGAAGAATCATCAGTTTTTTTTAATTTTCTGAACAAATGAATCCAACGTGGATAATGTTCGTTTCCGATTATCCATTTTTATTTATTAATTTAATTAACTAAAAATAAAAGACAAGAATAAATTAATGTAAAAGAATGCATATGTTATACCTAAAATCCAAAAACTTTACCTTATGTATAATTGATTAAATTATAATAAATTGGTATTGGTAATTAGTCAGTAACCACTAATAATTTACGATTTATATGCGACGTGCAAACAGTTTCGGTTTATATCTTTCATGCCGGCAGTATATTCTCGATTCTCGCCGAGGCAAGGCGAGCGTAGACGAGCGCGAGAGTGTATAGGTTGTCTGTAGCGGCAGTTCATAGTGTTTTATGGTCTGTGTGTCAGTCGTAATAATCATATATCTCCGTAGTGCTGCGCCTCACAAATGCTATGCCTCCCTAATGCTAGAAGTTATAAAGTTATACAAGGTTATACCGGCAGTATATCACAATCCATACTTCTCACAGCTCATACTCTGCACGATTCATACTTCTCACAAGCCATACTCATCTCGGGTCCCCTCGGCAAAGTTCGATATACACTCGGAAAAAATACATATGCAGTAGAAAGATAGGTTCAACATTACGAGAATAGATGTCTCTCTAGTTTCTTAAAAGAAATTTATATAGCAATATGTCAGATACTTAAAAAAATATTATTACATTTTAAATACTTTTGGAATTGAATGAAGATGTAATATAGTATTTAACAATTAATAAAATGGTAAGGTAGGCAAATATTTGTAATACCTATAGCTGTGCACTGCATAAGTATATAAATAAATTAACGTACTGTTCTTAGAAAAATTTCGCTGTTGAAAATTAAATGCTACCACGACAACATCCATCAGCTAATTACTTAACCAGATGATATTCCAATATTTGTGAAAATGGCATGTGATCTAATTTTTGTAATGTGTCACTTATTTAACTGTTTATTGTGATTATTATTAGTATAATATATTCTTTATTCTATTATTCTTAAAATATTGTTAAAATCTCAATAAAACTACATATCACATCATATCCGTATCATCATATTGTTAATTTTATATTTAAGGTTGAAGATCTGTCACCTTGCATAAAATTTTAGTTGAGTAATGCGGATGTCAAATATTTTTCCGATAGAAAACGAAGCGTGTTCGGCTGTCGTCGTAGTATGACTTATGAGAAGTATGAGTTATAAGAAGTATGGGGCGTGATATGTACTCGTTATACCCACCACCAGACCCGAAGTTTCCCGACCACACAATGCTACCAGTGATAATGTGGGATGAGTAGGGACAGGATGAAGAGTATTCTGAGTATGAACCATTCATTATAAGTCGCTACATAACCGTATCTATGTCGCATTTCGCCTATTAAAATATAGATGGTTATACTATGAACTTTGAAATTCGGTGATTACTATTTTTTTAATTTTTTTCAACCATAAAAATATAATCAATTTAAAATTAAGTAAATAATATTAATAATAAACACGTTTCATAAATAATATTTTATTCAATTTAGTAATAAATTAATTTCATTTCTTAGTAGGCCTGATTTATATAAAGTAACGAAACATTATACATTATATACTAAGGTAATTTATAAACAGATTACAGATTACATTCTACATTTCTATAATTTTTAAAGCTCATAAACTTGAGTCCTTGTATTTAGCTGGCAATAATTTCTATACGATTCCATTTTCTAAAATTACTTTCACGCTTCTTATACTGTTTTCTGCTCTTCATCGTCAGTTATTGTTAGATAAATGACTAAGAAGTCCCTTTATTGACTTGATACACAAAGTTTACAATAAAAAAGACATTTATTACCAGAGAAAAATACACAAAATTAACAACTAACAAAAACCTGTCAAATCCTACTTCAATTCTATCTCCGTCAATAATACAGTTCTCATATGAGTATTACATTATATATTTATACTATATTGGCATTCCATGCGCCAAGTGGACCGCGCAATTTTTGAATTCAAATTTGAAATACTCAGTATAAAGAAAGTGGAGAATATTATGATATGTTCAGTAAATTTAATTCCAAAAAAATATTTTTGTATTAAGTGCGCGAAAGACTTTTTTAACTCGGCAAGCCTCGTCAAAAAATTGACATTCTCACGCACTAAAACACTTCGCGCACAAAATACAGACAATATTTTTTCTACAACTAATATATTAATAACTAGAGCTATTGAAATATTTATTATATTTATTGAAATAAAACCATCTTTTGCTAACTAAGGAAAAGTGACAGTTGTTATGGTTGTTATCTCTTTTATCAATACGTTGTTCATAAATTTGTTTTACACGCAAAAGTTATTTTCATGTCATTTTGATTACATCTGTGCGAGCTCCGATGGATTCAGAGAGCGATATTCAAATTCCAGAAAAAGTGAATGAGATTACCAATGTTGCAATTAATAATCTTTTGCCCGTACGATCAAAATATCAATACAAGAAGTGTTATTTTCAATTCACGAATGGTGCGGAAAGAAAAATTTAGGTAAAGTATCGGAATATGTTGTACTGGCCCATTTTGAAGAAAAGTCAATGAAGATAAAGGCACCAACATTGTTTTAGATGTTATTCATATTTATTGTCATTTTTCGTTACCTAGGTAACTCAAAAATTTAGCATGTTTTAATGGCCGATTTACGCACGCTTTTGCGTGTATTAAAGAACGATTATGATGCATGGATAATAATAAAAAATATTAAATTATTTTTTAGTTTTTGATATATTTGAGATCTGAGTATCTTATATATTTACGTCACATTACAACTATTGCTTTCTTTCTCGCACAACCTACTATAGAGACTGGTGCAAGAAAGATAGCTATAGGTTTCGTTAAAAATCAGATGCAGTTAACTACGAATTCCTTCAAAACTAAACAAACTTTGAAATAAAATAATAAATAAAGAAGTGGAGGATCCTATTTTAAAAAAACAAATCGCACAACTGAAAAAATTTTATTAAGGAAGTGATGTCACCAACCCTAGGTATTCAATTTAAATGAAGCAAAATTAAGAAAAGTGATTTTCGAGAACAATTTTAAAAATCCAAAAAACCTAATTTTTTCATACATTTTAATGTTTTTCTTCTATACTAAACCTACAATTTTGTTCATACTTTTAATATGTTTTGAAAAATATTATTATACATGACATAAAAAAAATCAACAATTAAATTTCGGAAACATACTTAAAAAAAAAAAATGTTAAATTTTATTTATTTTCTCAAGTCTGAGAAATTCTATTCCTAAAATTTGTTTAGTATTGCGTACTGTACACATTTTTGTATTTCTTAGGCAAGTATTTTAAATATTTGTCGTTTAATATAGAAGATATTGATAATAAAAACACATTCGGGAAGTATTTTCGTCAAATATCAGGAAGTGGCGCTGTGAGTAGGCCTAGCGGTGCATAGATGAACTCTAATGAAATCGGTGACTCCATGGAAAATAGAAAAAATGAAGTGAATAACAAGTACATACGTTTAATTGAGTTATATATATTAAATTTATACGCCGATATTTTAACTTAAAAATTAGAAGTAGGTATTTTTTTTAGAAATTTCCAGAGAAATTACGTACTATAGGCACGCACTAGTCATTGGTATTGTTAGTGTTACTATGACTACAAAAAAAATATAAATAGTTCCCAATAATTATTTTCATTAAAATGTAAAATTTTATTAATTATTAAATTCAAATTGTAGGTATAGGCTCGTATATACTTGCTTCGTGTTTGTGCTTTATCTAATCACGGAAAAATTACAAATTTATATTAATAAAGTTGTTTTGTAAATATATATGACGCCTTGTGGGTCGGATAACGGGGTAGGCGACACAACAAGCAATAACAAAAATTGAAGGGAAAAATGCGTACAGCAAGTGTATACGAAGTGTCTACTTTTTGTTAAAATTTTAATTTGGCGATATCGCTTTATCTATCAATTTTATAAAAAATGTGTAATGTTCAGAATGAAAATGTGCATCGATGAGTATCAAATTTGTTGTTAAATTGTTTCTTATGTACGAGTTACAAGCAAAAGAAAATGCATGAATTAAGGCAATTATCAAAGTGCCTTGAAAAATAAGACAATAATATATGTTTGATGTTTCTGACATATATATTGCATTTGATATTGTTATTATTAGAATCTGTGAGTAATTTTTTACTTCTGGATTAAATGTTCCTATTATTCTAATAAAAATAAAATTTAAAAAATGTCAGATATATCAGAAACAACAAATATTTGTATATAATTAGGAGAAGAAAGCGGTCTTTATGTGTTGAATTCAGTTATTGCGGCCGAGGTGCTAGCCAACGTCAGGCAAGCTAGATAAAATACAAAAAAGGCGTTCTACTCCGAATGACATTTACAAATTTTTCTTCAAATGTTTCAAATAAGTTTTGACATTTTTCTGGAATAATTTTAATTGTAGAATTTACAATTTCAGCCAAAGCTGGCTGCGTGCACTACAAACCAAAAACGATACAACTGTCAAATAACAATTTTCAATATGATCTGTGTTGCTGTGCTGTAGCGACTGCCGCCGCCAGCGGTGAATAAACACGCTAACATTTTTTTACTAGTACAATAATAACATTTTTATACTAATATGACCATGAATATCTTCTATAAAAAAAATTATTATTGTCTTATTTGTCATGCTACTCTAATAATTGCCTTAAGTCGCATATTTTCTTTTGCTTCTAACTTGTACATACGAAATAATTTAACAACAAACTGAATACTCATCCATGCACAAATTTTAACTGTTTTCCTGTTCGAGAAAAAAAAGTAGACACCCGTTATGTTTCAATTAATATTGGATATTAAGTAATTATTTCTCTAATGATCACATATAACTAATATATACTTCGTAAATGGAAGGAAAGTAGACATGGATAGTCTGTGGTTAACATTGTGCAATAAAGACAGAGCGAGAACCACGTTACTATGGTCTACTGCCGCCTAGAAACGTATTATAGCGCTCTTGAAATTTCATGTTTTATTCCTTTAAATAAGAAAAGTATTATAAATACTGTATTATTATACTATAAATTAAAATGGTTATGGTGTGTTGTGCATATAATTGCGCGGAACGTGCTGTAAAAGACGGAATTTCAATCCACAGATAAATATTTATATTCATTTATTGGTTCAGTAATTTATTTTTTGGTTTTATAATATTCCTTTTCTAAGTTTTTCTGTAATTTGCTAATAATAATAATTTATGCAACAAGTTGCAATGTGGGAGCGTTTTTCGCACATATGTTTATTTCTTAAATTTGTAATATTTATTTTAAATAAATTTATCCGAAGCTAATAAATTGTTTTTTTTCATACTAACACTGAGTTGCAGTATGAAATCTCATATACTATCCATTATTTTGGCATTTAAAATAATGACATAAAGTGACTATATTGAAATGAAATTGTAAAAATTATATTGAACATAAATAATGAATAGTCTTGTTTTTATATTTTTTTATTCAATATTGATTTCCTGTATTTTATTTAATATATTTTTTGAATATAAAGAGTAACTAAATAAAAGGTATTATTGTTAATTTGATAATAAAGCGGTTTAGTAGACAATGTTCAGTTAATAATATCTTAATTTGTTAATTACACTATCAACTTAACTAATAATTCATAAAATTATTTATTGAAAATCATCAGTTTTATTCATTTCATTCAACTTTTCTGTTTCCTTACCCAGCGTAGATCCCAGTCGGACCACGTGACTAACGTCTTCGCTCTCCCACTGCAGAAATTTGTATATAGCTATCTCTCTCGAATGTTAACCACACAGCACAGAGTGTACGGGTATAGGGAAGACTCCATCCATATGTATTTATTAGATCAATGAATGATAATAGCAGTAATAATGAAAGTGCTAATCTGTCTCATACTCAGCATTGAATTTCTGAGGCAAAGCTACGGACGAGTCGAGTACGGCGTAAGGCTAGGCAGGCAGCCAGGGACGAACGATAGGCTACCTGCTCCCAGTCCTATAGGCGATTCAAATTAACTTTTCCCGCAACTTTTAACACGTGACATGACGTCACAACGAGTATGTTTTCAAATTGTCATTCACTTCTGCATTAAAGTTTGTGTGTGTATTGCTGTTTTAATACATATATTTAATGAATGAATAGTTTATTAGTAAAGGACGTGTTTAATTATTTAAATGCTTCTGCGTGCAGTATAAATTTTTGTGAGGATGATGAAGTATTAAATTCTGGACATATGCTAGCATATGGTATAACACAATTAGATGACAAAAATTAAACACTTCTCTTTGGTTTATGCCCATAAACCAGCGGCGTAAATAAATATCCGCATGAAATTACTGGAACATTGATAAATTCTGGCTTACTAGCAATAAAAAGCATCTTGTTCGTGTAAGGCGGGAAACTAACCTAAATATAAATATAAAACCTAAATATAAATATGTATACATATTAACCTAAATATAAATACATAATAAAATAATTGAATATATTTATATTGTTTTAGAGCTAACAACACATGCGCAATCTTCGTTACAAAAATGTAAGAAACAAACATTGAATTTGTAACTCGCTTTCCAATTAACAGTTTTATCTACCATGCTTTGTGTCTCAATCATTTCTTCGATGCTATATTTATTTATAAATTTAACGTTTTGGAAATATGTGAAAACGAAGGGTGGAACACAACAGTACACTTGATTTCGTTGGTTTAGGTGAAAATTCCATATTTCTACAATATTTACAAATATATAATTAATCCTTAAACGATCTAATATTGCATTCTTGTTGTTTTTAACTTATTTATAGTAAATTTGTCATTATTTTAACAAGCAACTACAAACATTATACCCAACCTTATTTCTCAACATACTAGGAATACTCGCAAATTTTATTGTATAATTAAACAGAGGAAGTGTTCACAATCATCACCAATAAATATAAATTTAAATATTTGGTGAATTTTTAAAGTCTCGTCTAAAATTCTAACCAACGTTACTTCTTATGGAGTGTAAGAAACTATACTCATTGTGACGTCACATAATTAGTGTGATGTTTGGTCACCATATAGAGTCCGCTCAACTTGAATCGCGTATAAGCAGGGCACGTGTTTGGATCAAAGGGCAGGGGTCAAGGGGTGCGACTGTACATGCAGCTGTGCTGCACAGGCGAAAGTACATTTTCTTTTGTAGCTTGTATAATTAAATAAAAAAAAAATAGAAATTTTATATGCTACTTTTCTAAAATTGATTTTAACATCATAATATTACGATACTAGACAAAAAATAAATACCCATATTTTTTTCAATCGATTAATTATTTGTAGTTTATGAGAAAACAATTATTATTAAAAATTTGGGGAAGGGATATGTAGACTGAGAGGAAAATTGATAGTTATAGCCACCTGTCGCCTTGCCACATGCCACAACATAATCACGAACCTGGTCTATAACTACCTTCTTCCATCCCAGTCTATCTGTCTTCTTCCACGATCCTACCTTGATAGCGTCACATATCCCATCTCCAAAATATTATATTGACTAATTACAATACTATTATAAACACATGTTTAGTTAGTTTTTTTTTATTATAATAATGAGAGTAATGAGACGCTAGTGTTTAATTTTTATATTTTATGACATCTTGAAATTCGATTAGTCACATACCCCCAAAATAAATTTTTACAAACGTCGGAAAATTATTTCTTATTATTTATTTAATTCTTGAAGTCTACATTTTTAGTGTCACTCCTCAACATGAAATTTTTCATAGAACTAATTAGAAATTTATTTATTTCCTTTTCACGTGATTAGATAAATCATTATTTTGAATAAAAAATTTGTGTTGGTCAGTGGCACTAAAAATGAACACTTGAAAAATAAAATAAATAATAAGAAATAATTCTCTGTATTCTGGAAAAATTCTTTTTGATTTAGAATCAGTACATTGAAATGTATACCATCCATTTTTTACCCTTTTTTAACACCCTGTGCAGATAATCATATTTCAAAATAAAATAAAAATGTTTGGTCGGTGTTACGTTATCATAAAATACGTATCTGGTAGTACATAAAAGAATTGCATTTGATTTGCAATTTATCACTGTCATGTTTTAATATTTAAGTTAATTTTTCGCTTTAATACAGGGAGTTATATGTAAGTAAAGTGGCATACGTTACCACTAATAAACACGGTTGCAATGTGTCGTAATCTGCAATTATTTCTTTTCTAATGTAGGGTAGGTATTTCTTGCAATTGTAAAAGCACTTCAAGATAAACCAATAACAATTATTTATTTGAATAAAATAGTATTTAAAACTCACAGTTAGAGTGAAAATAACAAGACTTGTCATTCTTGAAGGTTTGAAGTCAGAAGCGAAATATGGATAAACACTTTTTATTAATGGCGCTGTTTTGGAGCACTTTCTCCGTAAACCAAACGCATGTCGGTGTATTCTTAATTAGTAAAAGTAACAGGCATTTTTGAACAACTTAATTTTTAAATTTTAATTTAATAAGTATAATTTCTAACTTAATAGTATAGCTTGTTCGAAATTATCGACTTTACAGTCCCGTAACTTTTACAACTTGACTGATTTTGCAAAATATATTTTTGATTATAACTTTATTCAATTCTCTTTACTATGAACTTACAGAACAGCCTGTACATTGTCACGGAGAATATCTGCATTTTTATCTTTTGTTGTTTTGACAAATTAATATATCTGATTATTAAATACAGTGAGTATTGCGTCATCCGTCAATTTTACACATTTTCTTTTTAAAACCAAACGTGTATCATGGGACGTAATGGATTCATGTTTACGAAGAATAAATTTTTCGTCAAAATGCGAAATGCAAACTGCCGAGGATATTGTAATTTTAAAATATGATCATACATACATACATAATCCAGATCCTCTTGTACCCTAAGGTGTCGAGGTTTCTTCTTGTGCTTCTTTTATTCTTTCATTGTATACAAAATTTCTCCATCTCTTCCTATCTTTTGCTTTTTCTTTTGCCAGGTTCCAGCTTTCTCCTGCATTGGCTAATAGGTTCTTAACTGTACTATTCCAAGTGGGTCTTGGCCTTCCTCGTCTATTTTTTCCGATTGGTTTGGACTCCCATACTCTCTTTACCTGTCTTGTTTCATCCATTCTGACCAGATGGCCGAACCAACTCAATTTCTTTTCTTCTAATAGTTGTTTAGTCGATTTGACTTCGGCTTGTTTTCTAATGTCTTCATTTCTTCGCTTTTCAATTCTTCTAATTCCTAGTACTCGTCTTATGTATTTCATTTCTACTGCTTGTATTCTTTTTTGTTGCTTATATGTGAGTACCCAGTTTTCGCCGCTGTATAGTAGTACAGGCAGGTATACCGATTTATATATGGAGAATTTGGTTTTGGGTGTTACGTCTTTATGGTTAAGAAATTTTTGTTGTAAGGCCTGGTAAACACTGTTTGTAGCTTGGATTCTTGCATTAATTTCATCGTCTATTGTTCCTTTGTTATTTATTGTGCTTCCTAGGTATTTAAATGTGGTTACTTGTTCGACGATTTCATTATTTAGTTTGATCTCGACTTTCAAATTTCTATTACTGATCACCATGCATTTAGATTTTTCTATATTTAGGTATAAATTACGCGATGATAGAATTTCTTGCCATGTATTTAAGTTCTTTTCCAAGTTCTCTTTTGAGTTAGCGAACAGTATTATGTCGTCGGCAAACGCACAGGTTTCTAGGAACATTGGTTGTAGTTTTTTATATCCTATTACAAATTTCTTTGTTTTACCTTGACACTCTTTAATTGCATCATCTAGTGTGCATATAAATAGCAGGGGGCTCAATACACTTCCCTGTCTGACTGCTTCCGCATTACTGAATGCCTTAGATAATTTATTGGCAGTGCGAACTTTGTTGGTGGTAGAATTGTATATGCTTTTGATGGCATCTATTAGATCTTCTTTTACGTCTTTATTTCTTAGGCTCTCCCATATTTTATTTCTCTTTAAAGTGTCAAACGCTTTTTTCATGTCCAGAAAGCATGCGTATATTTCCTCGTTCTTTGCCAGCTTTTTCTCTATGACTTGGTTAAGTGTAAATATGTGATCTTGTACACTGTGTCCTGGCCTAAATCCGCTTTGTATATCCATGAGCTGTGGTTCGACTGTCATCCTTAGCTTCCTTTCTAGGATACTTTCGTATATTTTTAGGGCAATGCATAGTAGAGTGATACCTCTGTAGTATATGATCAATGTATTGCATTTATCTATTTTTTCGCATCTCACTATCGCGTGAAAATTTGAAAACATTAGCAAATTTGGCCATGCTTTTGCACATTGGCACACAGCAATATAAAACCATTTTTACATTTAAAAAAAAATTCTTTAATCAATTAATAACAATCAACAAAAACCAAGAAAAGACTAGTACGAGAGCGTATAGAATACTAAGATAAAACAAAATGAACCAAAGACATAAGCAAAAATATGTGTAAAAAGCAGGAATCAAAAACCAATATTGTACTCGATAATAGACAAACCCTAAATATAACGGTAGAAGAGTTTATGTATGCAATAGAATTATTTATTTCATAATAAATGTATCAATAATTGCAAGAATATAACACAAACTAAACCTACGATCAGGATAGTGCAACTAGGGATGCGCACGATATATCGATGTTTGAGAAAAATCGATATGTAGCTTTCGATATTTTATCTTTTTCGATAATATCGATCGACATAGATATTTGTTTTCGATATTTGCTCTCGATGTTTTCAAAAATGCATTCCTAATATGTCAAGAATTGTTAATCATAGACACGCTACTCTCCTGTGCCCTTCCTTTACTTACATATGTTTCGTCACAGTTTATATGATGTCTACCCTAGTTTGGAGAAAATACTTCCACCATAACTGAGTATCCAAAGAAATAAAATAAAAGGGAAACGGTTATCAAAATATTTATTTCTGTATTGTTGCGATTCAGATGTGTTTTAAATTCAGTGGTTAGTGATTACATTTGATTTATAATAAAATAAGTTTATAGATTTGTGTATATTATAGGTACCGACATTGTTTTTTTTTATTAACTGTAAAATATGAAAGCATAATAATAATAATAATAATAATAATAATAATAATAATAATAACTTTATTTTTTATTTGGTCTAAACATTCCTCTTTTACAAAATATGAAAGCATATTTACTTTATTTTATTTTCAAAAGTGAAAAGTCGGAAATCAGTTCATATTGTTTGTAAATATCGATGTTTTAAAATACCGATATTTTTGATCCGATATTTATACGGCCTGCCGCTGTGACAGAGAGGGAATAACATACATTCTTGTTATCTCCAATGATCTCGATGTAAGGAACGGCTAGGAGCGGGCAGGCGAGCGGTATTAGGTGAAGATGTGTTGTGTGATTGTATGCTTTTCGATTCTAATTATGGACTTTTTTTTAGTATATTTTCTCTTAAAGCTTATTACTATTTATGCTATGATTCTAAAATTAATATTTATTATTATTATAAAGTAAAAGGACAAAACATATTTTTCATCTTGGTATTACAAGCTACAAGGTAGGCGTCGCCTATTATATAGAGATCATTTTAAAGATTTGGGTATTTTGTCTCTACCATCTATATATATTTTAAACTCACTTCTTGGAATACATAAATCCAAATTAAATTTCATTTGAAATGGAGATTTGTGACACTAGATCTGCAAGCTCATTGCGCAAACCTGCTTACAGGCTTCAAAAGTCCATGAAATATGTACATTGAATTTAGATCTATATAATAAACTCTACCCGAAAAAGTAAAACAATATGAATCAAAAACCATTCAAAAATATTAAAAACTTTCTTATAAAACATGCTTTTTACAATATCGAAGAATAGTGAATTACGCTGAACTGAAACAAGACATTCACTGAAAACCAAATATTATAAGAAAACGATAATACATTTAACATCATTCGAAAATTATTTATATTATGATGTACACGGTACACCTATTATTAATTTTTTTAATAATTGTGAAAATGTAACGTTTACTCTACAGTCTATAAATATATGCTCATAATAAAAGTTTCCGACGGTAAATACATATTATTATGTAATTAGGGAATAATATTATATAGGTATTTCTTATTTATTATTCATTCTATCATTACTCTTTCCAAGAAAAGTTATTATTGCAATATGATACTAATATTTCATCTCGTATAAATAAAATAACTTTACATTCGTAAATAAATATGAAATTATTGCCACACCACATATTTTTACTTTTAGGTTTGTCATTTGGTGGAAAGTATAACTTTTATCGAATAGATGGAGACTGGCAAATATACAAAAATTTCTACTTTACCGACTCAGCCATAGTTATTAAGGTGAAATGATACCCTCGATTAATTTGTTTCTACGCCGAGGCGAGCGATAGTGAGCACTAAGATGAATAACTATGGCTGAGTCGGAAAAGTAGAAATTTTTGTATATTTGCCAGTCTCCATCTATTCGTTAAAAGTTATACTTTGCTCCAAATGACAAACCTAAAAGTAAAAATATGTGTGGCAATAATTTCAAATTTATTAACGAACGTATAATAGTTATTTATGTAACAAGTGTGTAAAGTAGTACTTTTTTAGTCGAGTTCGATATTTTATTTATTTATTAAATTGTAGCACGAGACAAAAAAATACTATTTTACACACGTGTTGCTACAACATTTTTCCTACAACCGAAATGGTATTGATGTTTCTCATAATACTTAGTGTACAGGCATCCAGTAGATTCAAATACTGATAGTACTGTTTCTCATAACACTGTACAAAATGTAACTTAAACACTTGGAAGAATCTCAGACAGACGACGATTAATCTTTTATAATGTACAAATTGTACATTTAATATTAATATTAAAAATTATGTTAAATTAGAATACATGTCAAAAAATGTTAATGTTCTTAAAAATTAGATTAGTACTCAATCCGTTAAAAAATTATTAGATTTGTTTCATTTACAGTACTCATATATCTTAATAAATTTTATTACTTTCATTATTATTTACTACCTAATTATATACTTGACAGGAAAATTAACCGAATTTTAATGTTGCCTAGCAACGCTTATTTACTTTTCAAGCACTAATGCGTGAAAAGTGACCCTTTACACACTGTAATGAGAGCGTGAAAAGTACTTTTCACGCACGGTTGTAGGAAAAGATATTTTATTTGTACGAATTGAAATATTAATAATATATTGCAAGAATAATGTTTTTTGGGAAGAGTAACGATAGACTAAATAATACATAACAATTTTTAGTTAAAATTTATTTTATACTCTTATTACCTACATAATATTATTCAGTTCAGCGTGATCCACTATTTTTCGATATTGTAAAACGCATATTTTATAAGAAAGTTTTTAATAATACTTTTGAATGTTTTTAATCTTTTATTCATATTTTTTACTTTTTCGGGTAGTATATTATAAAAAATTTAAATTCAATGTATATTTCATGGAATTTTGTAGCCTGTAGTTTATGCAATATTTTTCTTGGTAAAGATTTTTATTTTAATAATTTGTTGTATTTTCGTAAATAATTAAATAAATACATTGGCGCCAAAAATAGCCATAAAAACAACCTTCCACTCCTGTTACGTCATAGCACTTACATTACGTCATTCACAGCCAATAGGAAAACAATTTGCTCATCATCTACGTTTTTAAATAAATAAAAGTAGGCGATGTATGTACTTTGACATCATATTCTGTTTCATATCGGGTAACTTTTTCAAAATATTATACAAATTTCAAAAAATTGTAAAATATCTAATGAATATTTTATGTATTTTGAGGCTATTTAAAGAATGATATCTTTATAAATTTAATAATTAGAAGGCATATAAAAATTCTTACAACAGCCCTATTATTATAATTAAAATGGCTGTTTATTAAAACAATAACTAAATATTAAAAGATAACACTGATTATTTATTTGAACAATATATATTTCACTTATGTTCACCATTCGTCGACTATTTGTTTATATCAGACTGTCGAATGCCTTTCCTGGCGGGGTTTATATACTCCGGTGACGTTGTTCTCGAATATACTTGAATATTCTACGAGATAAAAACATCGAATACAAAAGATTACGTCACCGGGGTAATTAAACATGTTGGGACTTGTTTCTTTACGCAGTCAGGTCGCTCGCGTGATCATGTCATCGCCAAACATAGGCTCCAACTCAGCGCAGCGGCGACGGCGGAGGCGACCGCTTCCCGTTACAACAATAATAAATATTAACTTTAGAAACATAGCTTATAATATAGTTACAAGTTAAAAGCCACAAGACAAAATATACTTTCCCCCAAAGCGCGTATTTTTAATAGAAAAGCATACAATCACACAACAGCGCAACACACGTCTGCATGTACAGTACAGCCGCCCGCCTGATCGATCCTCACCCGTCACCCCTGCTCAAATCGTGGTCATATGAGACAAAAAGAATGTTTGGTTATCCCCTCTCTTTCTGATGTCACAGTTGTAGGGTAACTTTGCGCTGTGATATTTTAAAACATCGATATTTACAAATTATATGAACTGATTTCAGACTTTTCACTCTTAAAAATAATATAAAATATAATATGCTCTCATATTTTACGATTAGTAAAAAAACAACAATGTAGGTACCTATACTACACAAAAATCTATAAATTTATTTTATTAAAAATTAAATATAACCACTGAATTTAAAACACATTCAATCCCAGAAATAAATATTTTGATAACCATTTCCTCTTTAGTTCATTTATTTGCATGTTCAGTTATCGTGGAAGTATTTTCGCCAAAGTAGGGTAGACATCAAATAAACTGTGACAACACATGTAAGTAGAGAAAGGAGGAGAGTAGCGTGTCAGCGTGTCTATGATTAATAATTCTTGACATATTAGGAATGCATATTTGAAAACATCGACAGAAAATATCGAAAACAAACATCAAAAATCCATGTCGATTGTCGATCGATATAAAGATAAAATATCGAAAGCGCCAAATATCGATTTTTCTTAATCATCGATGTATCGTGCGTATACCTAGTTGCACTATCGTGATCGAATGGTTTCGTTTGTGTGTTATATTCTTGCAATTTTTGTTATATTTATTATAAAATAATTCTATTCTATTTAGATACATAAACTCTTCTACCGTTATTTTAGGGTTTGTGTCTATTATCGAGCACAATTATTGTTTGTTTTTGTTTCTTGATTTTTATACATATTTTTGCTTATATGTCTGTGGTTCGTTTTTTGTTTTATCTTAGTTTTCTGTATACTCTCGTACTAGTCTTTTCTTGTTTTTTGTTAATCCTTAGTAATTGATTAAAAATTGAAGAAAATTGTAAAAATAGTTTATAATACTGTGTGCTAATATGCAAAAGCATGGCCAAATTTGCTATTGCTTTCAAATTTCCACGCGATAGTGAGATTCGAGAAAAATAGATATATGCAATACATCGATGAAATTTTAAGATTACAACATTTTAAAATTGACGGATGACGTAATTCTCACTATATTTAAAAATCAGACATATTAATTTATAAAAACTACGAAAGAAAAAATTCAGATATTCCCCGTGACAATACACAGAATGTTATGTAAGTTCATAGTTTGATAAAGAGAATTGAATAGTTATAATCTGAAATATATTCTGTAAAATATGTCAAGTTGTAAAAGTTATGGGACTGTAAAGTTGAAATCTAACTATATGGCTACAACTATCTATTTTCTCCCAGTCTAGCTGTCCTCTTCTAGTGATGCACGACGAGGCGAGAGTACTCTCGCATCTCGTCTCGTCTCGTTGCATTATGCGAGACGAGAACGAGAGCGAGATTGCAATTTAAAATTCGAGGCGAGATCGATATAACAACTGCGAGAAGCGAGAAATCTCGCGAGAGTCTCGCAATAAAAAGTATTTGTAACTTTAATTCATAAATTCAATGAAAAATGTACCGTACAGGGAGTGGTGTCAACGGTAATTCGTGCATAGAACAGGTGAATGTGAAAATTATATGAATTGACTATATTTTTTTGAGTCTATCTAGAGTCAAATGATATTGGTCGCAGAGCGAGGACATGCAAAATAAAGACTAAATCGGTTTTGCATCTAATAGAACTAATTTTTTCTCGAACATTTCAGCCCCTAATTCATCCCAGTTAAAACTACGATTAATGAAATTCTTGTCGTTCCTGAAAAGTCAAGGATCTTATATTAAGCGTTGATAGGAGCCAACGCGGAGTGAAGTGGAGTGATTGGTTGCCAGCGGGTTCTCAGTGTAGTGCTTTTTTATGAGTAAATCTTCCATAAATAGTGGCATATAGTTAATGATAAAGTGTAGAAACTTTTAGTTACAAAAATCATTTTTTTCAATGTTTAATTAGTGTTACTGTTGACAGAATGTATTAACAGATGTTCGTACTGAAATAATTTGGTGACTAGAATTTATTGTTCGTCTCTTTATTATAGTTATACGACTGTAAATACACGGAAGACGGAACGATTAGTGCGAACTTGTCTTTTGTAGTTCAACTGATACGTAAATACCGAGGTAAGTACATAGTGCGCAAGCGCTTATTTTTACAGCGAGACTCTCGCGCGAGAACGAGACGAGACCCCAAAAAAAAATGTGCGAGCACGAGAGCGAGATTGCAGATCCGAAAACGAGACGAGATCGATATTTTATATTTCTCGTCTCGTCTTGCCTCGCGTGCATCACTATCCTCTTCCACGATCCTACCGTGGCGACGTCACATATCCCTTCCCCAAATTTTTATTAATAATTGTTTTCTCATTAACTACAAATAATTAATCGATTGAAAAAAATACGGGTATTTATTTTTTTGTCAAGAATCAGTATTAGAAAAGCAGTATATAAAATTTCCATTGTATTTATTTTGTTACAATCTACAAAAGAAAGTGAAGTTTAAAACCCCCAAAAGCGCGTAAATGGAATTTGGAATCGAAAACCATACAATCGTACAAAACAGAGGCAAGGGCGCAACTTCGCCCATATTGTCGCCCGCCTGGCCGCTCAACTCTTGTCCGTAGTTCCTACCTACTGTTCCTAGTTACGTTACGTGACGTGCCAGCCAGGCAGTAGGTAGCTTATCGCTCGCTGCTTTAGCTTGGATCTTGCCGTACGTTATACTGGCTGTACCCCGCCGTAACCCGTATATATAGCCACAGACTCAAAACACTATATAGTGTTTTGAATCTGTGATATAGCTTTAATTGCTTTACCTGTTACCTCAGAAATTCATTGCTATGATACAGATGATCAGCACTTTCATTATTATTAACATCAATAGAGAAAGAATTACATAATATCTTATTTTAAATTAAACATAAATGTGCTTATACACATTTTCCCTTCAATTTGTTTTATTGCTTATTTTGTCGCCTACCCTGTTATCCAACCCATAAGTCGTTATTATTTCTATATTTACAAAATAACTTTATTATTTAAATTTGCATTTTTTCCACGTATACATAGAAAACAAAATTCGTAATCGAATGAGTTATTTTCCAAAAGGATCTTTTTACTTTCCTAACGCCCGATATTTTTTTGCAACATACAAGCGCATGGCGCGCCCGGTCCTACAGAATACCAGAATATAGTCATTCGTCTCTTGCTGTAACGTCACGAAGTAGAAAGTAAGCATAAACAAGCCTATATCTACAATAATTAATAAAAATTTTCATTTTAATGAAATTAATTATTCGGAACTAACTATTATTTTTTTTTGTATTTATAGTAACAATAACAATACCAATTTTTAAGTTTAATTTTCGATTTTTTTTTGTATGTTATGTATAACAATATTTTTCAAAACATATTAAAGTATCAACAAAATTGTAGGTTTAGTACAGAAGAAAAGCATTAAAATGTGTGAAAAAAGTAGGTTTTTTGGATTTTTAAAATTGTTCCCGAAGGTGGTTTTTCTTAATTTTCACATATTTTATTCCTTGTCCTGTTATAAATATTTACTGCAAATTTAATCAAAAAAATACGTTTTGAACTGGAGATATATTAAAAATAATATTTAAAATATTATTTCCTACAACCGCGCGTGAAAAGTACTTTTCACGCACTCATTACAGTGTGTAAAGTGTCACTTTTCACGCACTAGTGCTTGAAAAGTAAATAAGCGTTGCTAGGCAACATTAAAATTCGGCTAATTTACCTGTCAAGTATATAATTAGGTAGTAAATAATAATGAAAGTAATAAAATTTATTAATATGAATATACACTGTAAATGAAACAAATCTAATATATTTTTTTAACAGATTGATAGTCGAGTCAATGAAGCGGGAATATCGTTAAAACTTCTAAACCCACCAAAACAGATCCGATCTTGATGATTTATTTTTTAAAATGTATGTTATATTCAATTATTCAAAATCTTAAACATTTCAGCTGGGGCGCTCAATTATTTATACAGGGAGTCCGGATTTCGAAAACCACCATTCGGATCTCGAGAACTATAAGAGATACAACTTTAGTTATATGGGACATATGGTGCGCCTTTCGGAGGCCATCTTAGATGTGTTTTTGTTTTGCCAAAAATTCTCATAGGTTACTTGATAATGGGGGAGTACTGAAGTTAGTCGATTTTTTTCATTTCGATATTATTTCTAAACTATCAATAATCGAGAAAAATGTTTCAAATAGAAAAGTTAGATAATTTTATTGTCTATCCAGCGGTGTACGAAAATAATTATTCTATCGGCAAATTTTCGAGATATAACACAAAATTACATTTTTTTAAATGAAAGCCATATTTGATTATTACTTTACGAAAATACTTATTTTTTATTTCTTTTGTTTGGTATAAAGGTTATTGTATTTTAAGTATGTTTTTCCAATATTGTATTGCTAAGTTACACAAAATACAATGGAATAAAATGTTTTTTGTAGTATGTACTTTTTACCTTTATGTACAACAATAGGCCTACCGTTCCGATATCAGAAAACCCCAATACTCGAATCTGGGTACAATTTTTTCTTTCATTATATGCTAAAGATTGTCCTAATATAGTCGAGTCAATGAAGCGGAAAAAGTATTAAAACTTTTAAACCCTCAAAAACAGATCCGAATTTGATGAATTTTTTAAAATGTATAAACCGTATAATATATGCTTCTCCATAGAAGTGAAGCCTACCGAAAAGTATTTATCTCTCTTTTGAAGTGGATAAATTTAAATATTTGGATTCCCCAGTTACAAAAAAAAAATGAAATGGATTCTGAAATTAATAACGACATAATAGCCGCTAATGAATGCGTATAGTCTGAACAATGTATTAATTTCCAAATTGTTATCCAAGATATGCAAAATCAGTTTAAACAAATCAATCATTAGAATAAGATGACTGGAATATGTGTGTAGTAAGCCCAACGATAGGAACACCAAAAAGTGTTTTACACAAAATCCGTATAGCACTCGACTACGCATCTAATATGGCCCCCCAAAGGCGCACAACATGTCCCATTACAACTGCAGTCGTATATTTTATAGTTCCCGAGATCTCAATGGTGGCCTTCAAAATCCGGACACCCTGTGTAAATAATTGAGCACCCTAGCTTGAATATTTCTAATTTTAAATAAGTGAAAATAACAAACATTTTAAAAAAATTCATCAAAATGGGATCTGTTTTTGAGGGTTTAGAAGACTTATTGTATTTTCCGTTTCATTGACTCGACTATATTAGTCTAACTTTTAACATATTACGAAAGATTTTTTTTTACCGAGGTCTGAGTACTAGCGATTTCCGATATCGGAACGGTAGGCCTATAGTTTCTACATAAAGATAAAGAGTACATACTACAAAAAACATTTTATTCCATTGTATTTTGTATAACTTAGCAATACAATATTGAAAAAAAAATTAAGGTTTGAAGGGTGAAACATATTTAAAATACAATAACCTTTATACCAATCGAAAGAAATAAAAAATAGGTATTTTCGTAAAGTAATAATCAAATATGGCTTTCATTTAAAAAAATGTAATTTTGTGTTATATCTCGAAAATTTGCCGATAGAAAAATTATTTTTGTACACCGCTGGATAGACAATAAAATTATCTAACTTTTCTATTTGAAACATTTTTCTCGATTATTGATAGTTTAGAAATAATATCGAAATGAAAAACATCGACTAACTTCAGTACTCCCCCATTATCAAGTAACGTATGAGAAATTTTGGCAAAACAAAAACACATCTAAGATGGCCTCCGAAAGGCGCACCATATGTCCCATATAACTAAAGTTGTATCTCTTATAGTTCTCGAGATCCCAATGGTGGTTTTCGAAATCCGGACTCCCTGTATAAATAATTGAGCGCCCCAGCTGAAATGTTTCTGATTTTGAATAATTGAATATAACAAACATTTAAAAAAATAAATCATTAAAATCGGATCTGTTTTTATCGGTTTAGAAGTAAAAACCTTTATTGACTCGACTATGAGTAATAATCTAATTTTTAAGAAAATAAACATTTTTTTGACATGTATTCCAACCTAATCTAATTTTCAATATTAATATTAAATGTACAATTTGTACATTATAAAAGACTAATAATCGTCTGTCTGAGATTCTTCCATGTGTTTAAGTTACATTTTGTACAGTGTTATGAGAAAGAGTACTAACAGTATTTGAAGCTGCTGGATGCCTGTACAGTCAGTATTATGAGAAACATCAATACCATTTCGGTTGTATGCAACACGTGTGTAAAATAGTATTTTTTGTCTCGTGCTACAATGGCATTCGACCAAAAAAGTACTACTTTACACACTTGTTACATAAATAACTATTTTGGGTTAATAAATAAATAAATACGAATATTATTGATACTATTTAATTTGCACGACAAATTGTTCCCTTTTTATTCGTGTATACAAAGAAATCATATTACATTACAAAATTTTAAATAAAAAATTAAAAACCATTTTAGCAAGTTTGAATTTTGCGCGCTGGGGTATCATTGAGCTTTAGAAAATTTTAGAAATGAAGAATGTGATAAATATCGGATCTGTTTATAAAATACCTTAGGATTTAATGTATAATGTTTCGTTTCTTAGTATTATTATATGAATCAGTCCTACTAAGAAAAGAAAATTTATTATTAAAATGAATAAAATACTATTTATGAAACGTGTTTATTATTTATATTATTATAATTATATTTACATTATTTACTTAACTTCAAATTGTTTATATTTTTATGGTTGGAAAAAATTTAAATGTATTTACCAAATTTCAAAGTTAATGTATAGCCATCTATATTTTAATAGGCGAAATGCGACATGGATACGGTTATGTAGCAACTTATAATGAATGGTTCATACTCAGAATACTCTTCATCCTGTCCCTATTCGTCCCACATTATCACTGGTAGCATTGTGTGGTCGGGAAACTTCGGGTCTGGTGGTGGGTATAACTTTATAACTTCTAGCATTAGGGAGGCATAGCATTTGTGGGGCGCAGCATTTCGGAACTGTCGGATTATAACGACTAGCACGCACTCGTCTATAGATATATGCACATGACATTATCTGTGAAGTAGCGGCCCTGCCCTGATGTAATTGATTTCATTGTTATTTTTCTTTTTCACATTCCTTAGAATTCTATAGAACAGTTTCTGATTTCCTGTAAAGTCTTCCTCCATTTTTTTCCTATTTCTTCCCATGCTTATTTTTTAGCTTTCAGTACTATTTCTTTTGTATTCTTTTTACATTTCTTGTACTCTTCATATGATTCTACCGTTTGTTCGTTGTAATGGCAAAATGAAGGCGTGGCAGCCTGTCAACAGTCCCTGCTCGGGCGCCATTTTGTAATGGCAAAATAAAGGCGTGTCAGTTTGTCAACTTCACTCGACGTTCTCTTCAGTTCTCCTTGCTGTAAAAACGGGTTTCTCGGGCGCCAATCGATCTGTCGATAACACAGCACAGGAGATGTGAAGAACGCTATGATAGCGTCTCTGAAAAGAGCGGCTTGAACGCCAAAAGGGCTCGGGTAGCTTAGTGGAGACAGAGTTCGGTTTTTGACAATGAAATCATATATTGAATTTTAATATTTTATTAAAATATATTAAAACGATAATAATAACAAACAAATGAAAGTAGAAATCGCTAGCATAAAATCGGCTAATACAAATGAAGCAACGATACTTGCAGGATTTGTTCAATAAAAGAAAAGGTCAACAATGAACGGGTAACAATGGCACACACCAAAGTTACGGGGCCGCGACATGAACGGTCAACAATGGCACTCACCAAAGTTGAAAAAAAAGCAAAACGGTAACAGTGTTGTCACTTGACAACACTCATCAACAATCGCGATTTCGAAACGGAGCCGTGTTGACACACACCAACACTCCTCGACAATCGCGATTACAGCTAACAGTGGTAAACCCCACTAGCTTTAACATCCGGCTACGGCGGCATCCGTAGCCGTACAAGGCACCTTTTGCACTCCCTCACGAGCTGCCGGCACACACCAACAGCACTGAGTCAGAGGCAGCCAAGGTCCTAACCAACTGCTCGCCCGGCACTCACCGTCTCCCCGAGAGAGCACTCACTCTCTTTTGAGACAGCACACACTGTCTGAATAAAACTGTCGCTTGGGCCCGTATTTATACCCCGAAAAACCGTTAAAAATACAAAAATCGGTTTAAACATGATTCTAATAATCCTGCAAATACTTGCTATTTTAAAATAAAAATATAAAAAAAACAAATTCATGTGGGATTGAACCCACGATCTCCAGCACGCTGGTCGAGCACACTAGCCACTCGACTACGCGGTACCTGACATGTAAATAACAAATTTATAAACATTTGCAATTCTAAACAATAATACAATTCATTTTACAACAAATGACATACAATATAAGAAAACAATTACATTGTATGCAAAATTTCAACCAATACAAAATAAAAAATATAAAACAACATTTTTACTCGTGGGATTTGAACCTTGATTTGAATTTATAAACTTTAGCAAAAAACTTACTTGTTAACCACAAGACTAAAATGCTAGACCCGAAAATTAAATTCAAATCTAGTGACCATCGTCACATCGTGTATGTATTTTTTCCAAGCGTCTTTCTTGCTTTTTACAACTATTTTTACGATGTCTGTCCACCAAGCTGTTTGTTTACGACTTTTATTTGATTTTGTGATTCTACAAACTTCAGTCGCACTACGTAATAGGTTCTCTTTAAATATACCCCATACAGTTTCTATATCGTAGTCATTGTTGCTGTTTACAATTGAACTTTGTATCCAGGTTTTCGTTATATTTTTGTTGCATTGCCATTTTTCTTGATTTGTATGTCCTAATTTTGCAACGCGTTACATTCTTGCTTTATTTTCTTGTTACGTGCGGGTTTTTTTGTAGTTTAATTTTTATCTCTACAAGATAGTGATTACTTCCATTCTCATAACTTCTTTTAACTCTGGTATGTCGTATTCTTTTCATTAATGTATTTGATACTATAACATAATCTATAATAGATATTTCATTTCTGCTCTTTAATACCCTGGTATATTTGTGTATGTCTTTGTGTTTAAATTTAGTGTTCGTAATAATTAATTCATTTTCCATGCAGAATTCTAAAAGTACCCTGCCATTTTTTCCTCTTCTTAGTTTTCAATTATTGGAGCATATCTAGTTGAGTCCTTGCCGACTCTTGCATTTAAATCGCTCACAATCATTATTTCATTTTTAGCCTTGTCCATAATTACCTGTAGTTTGCAGAAAAATTCTTCTTTTATTTCCATTTGGCCCGTACGCAACAATACAGTCTATTTTTTCATTTGCATTTATCATTAGTTCAAACTTTAAAATTCTTGAATTTATACAGTCCCAATTCATTATTTTCTGTTTCCAGCCTTTGTGAATCAAGCATGCCACCTTTTCTTTCTCTCTTTCTATTATCTCCACACCGCTGTATAAAAACAGGTGTTCCTTCATAAGTTTATGTCCTTTACCTTTAGTTTTTGTTTCCGTAATTCCCAAAATTATTAGTTTTAATTTTTGAAATTCATTTATTAGTTCATCTTCTTTACCTTTTAAACTTTTTATATTCCATGCCCTTATAGTTACTATTGACTTCTTATTTTCACTGTCCAAAGCTCGATTTCCTAATTTATTGTTCCTCTTTTTTTTCATTTCTCATAGCCTTTTCCTTGACTTGTGTCGTTACCATTTGTTCGCAATCTCTATAATGCCGATTTAGTTTTTAGAGTTGGACTCCTTTCAATTACACTTTGCTCCTTGTCGTCCCATTCGAATTCTTTACCGTCAATTATTAGTTTCTTGTAACCTATTCTCACTTTTTCATCTTTTTTCTTTCTGCTTTTGCTATTGTTTTTAGAATTGCCTGAATCTCCATTTCTTTAGCTGTCATATCATTTTCAATATGTGGTGGGTTTTAAACTTGTTAATTATTTTTTATTTTTCATGATTTCCAGTTTCTCATTCCATTTTTCCAACTGTACTATTACAACACTTCCCCTTATGTTTTTATTCAGTAACTGTACGTTTTTTATTTTTAGTTGTAGGTTTAAGTCCTGCTTCAGGAAATCTGACACTGATGTTACATCCTGTGTTATAGTACTTCCCTTTATTATTTTATTATTTTTCCGATTTAGCTTTTCTTGTTTTTCTAATTGTGTTTCCAGATTTTCTATTCTCTTTGTAAGTTTATTCTTTTCTAATTCCCATCTTTCTTCTTGTCTCTTCAATTCGTCTCTTAGTTCTTTTATTTCATTCGTATTTGCTCGTAATTCTTGAAGTAGGGTCGACATTTGTATGCTTAAATTTTTTATTTCATCCATGTCGGCCGTACTTGAGTTCCCGTCTGTACTTGACTGTAATTCTGGGCTTCTTATAACTCTTTTAATCCTTCAGAAGGCAGATATCTCTTCATCTATACTAGTATTTATGTCTCTGTTTCTTTTGTTGTTCATGAAATATATTTAATTATAGTTTTTATATCCAATACTTTGATTCACTTCTCAAAATGGCTAGAATTCTAAATGTGCCTAACACTCCGTGACACTAAACACCAAGATATCAAACAGGCTGCTTACCCTGAAGCTTTCTTTTTACTACTTTATTTTGCTTTCTCGTTGGTGCGTGCGTAAAAGACACACAGTTGATTTGATTTACACTCACACTCACTGACAGATATTTAAATATTATCCAACTGGATTAGTGACTTATACTGAGATAATACTCACACTATTATTTTATATTCAGGTGATCACTTTTCACACTAAACTAATTTTATTTATGCACAATAACTCTTGCAAAACGAAATTATTTATGACTGACCTTGTCACACTGCAAAATTTTCCGCTGAATTGAATGATATAAATTATTATTATTATTATTATTATTATTATTATTATTATTATTATTATTATTATCTAAACTTATCCATAAATTTTGATTCGGAACTCCATCCTCCAGCGGCGGATCCAGAAAATAATTTTGGGGACGGGGGGTTTACAAGTCCGAGAGTCTGGGAGTATATTATACCGGTATATTCCTCCATAAAGCACTGAGTCTGCGGAGGTTTTTTACTTGATGGAAGTTTTCAGGAACAAACATTAAAAAAATGAAAACAATTGCTTAGTTTTAAAAATTGTATTATAACTAAGTAAAAAATGTCTATTAAAAATAACCTTGCCATCATTACCATTATGTGAAGAGCTGTTCAGGTACAGGCATAATGAATTAAAAAGTACATGTCAATGACTTTTTATTAATCAAACTTATTAAATACCGAACATAATATTTTTCACATTTATATTTTTTACAGAACCTTCAGAGATAATTTCCTCTTGTGCTTTTGTATGTAAACGTCTAAAACTTCTTCAGCCTTTATTACGTTGGAAATATCCTGTTGTATGTGCAGTAAAGCCAAGCCATTTATTCTCTCTTCAGTCATTATGCTGCGTAGATATGTTTTTAAACGACGAAAAAGCTGAAAAAGTTCGCTCTGCTGTACTGGTAGTTACAGGAAGAGTACGCAACAACTGCAGTAATACTCAAATGTTTGGGAGAGAATCGGCAAACTTCTAAGCTTGCGCCGGGTGTTTAGGCATCTTATTTTCGAGATTTGACTTCCACATTTGTTTCCAAATTTGCAGCTCACCTTTCAAGGCAGAAAAGCATGGCCAATCTTCTTTGTATTTAATCGCCCCTTGAAGAATGTCACTAATGTAGGCATCATTTAGATCTGGTGATAACAGGTGTTGCAGCTTGCCTACGCATTCCATCTCCTTCTTAGGGAACCTTGACGTCAGTTCATTATAATGAAATCAAGAAACGGGATGTACACTGTCATGCGATAGTAGTCCTCAGCTGACTCTGTCTGTAACATTAGATCGGTTTCTTTGCCGAGCTGTTGTCCTAGGCATTTGAATTACTATGCCCATTTCTTCCGCTAACTTAGCCACCTGGTTATGAAGCTTCTTGAAGGTGTCAGTGCTGTTGTCTCGTTTTTCCTGAATGATCTGTATTCTACAAGCTGCGAAGCTTTCAGCACATCCATGTATTCTGCTTGGAGTTTGTGAGGTAAGGGTAAAGTTACTCCAAGTACCTCAGCCAACAGTACTACACTGATTAAAAACTCTGATGATAGAGTAGAGTGCAGGAAAGCAAATGCATTACTTCCTTTACCTTCCGGTGAACTAGCAATAGTTTCTAGAACAGTGGAGAATGCAGGAAGGTGTTCCATGAACGTCAACACGGCTTCGTGTCTTTCTATCCATCTTGTCTCACACAGTCTTTTTAAACCATGTTTTCCTGGCTTAAGGTCATGATTTTCCCGCATCTCTTCTTCCAAAGCTTTAAATCTTGCAGCAGAGTCACGGAAAAAAATTGCCAAAGAAGATATGACTCCCATGGCATTTCTGATACTAGCAACAGAGCAAGCTTTGCTTATAGCCAAGTTCAGCCTGTGGTTGGCACAGGGGCTGTATATTGCAAGAGGTTGAATCTGGGAAATCCGGGCTTGCGCACCCTTTAATATTCCACTCATATTAGAGGATCCATCAAAAGCTTGTCCTCTGCAGTTAGTTAAATCAAGGTCAAGTTTACCGAGCTCTTGCAAAATTGTGCGAGTTAAGTTTTCACCACTGAGACCCACCACATCAACAAACTTGATAAAATCTTCTTCAATCTTGTATTCCTTGGTGTTAAAATACCTTATGCAAATTGTGAGTTGTTCTTTAATGGACAAATCTGTTGTCTCGTTTGCCATTACTGTAAAAAAACTTATACTCTTTTATTTTATTTACAATCTTGTCATTGATGACTTCGCCACAGCATTCAATTATTTCATTCTGCGTGGTTTTGCTGATGTAACTGGCATTTCTTTCACAATTTTTTATGTGTGAGACTAGAATTTCATCACCAGCGTCAACCCTGAATTTTAGCAGTGCTCTGAAATTTCCTTCGCCGAAACAGCACCCAGTTGTCTCAATAATACCATCGTCTCTGTACCCCCTCAAGAGTATGTTTTGGGCACCACATAAAATGACTGTTTTAATGATTGGAATAAGCTTCCTACGGTTCTCTTCAATTGTCTTTTTTTCTGCTGCATTTATACTGGCTACTACACTGTTTGCCTTGCCCTCATGAGTCATACAAAAATTGTGATATAGTGCCGTATTTCTTTTATGATATGCCGTATTGGAATGGTTTTTCAAAATTTCTACAGCTTTCTTATAAGTTACCATTGGCTCGACAACTAATTTTCCAAGTTTCACATCGTTATTTCCACCTTCACGACGACCAAACATTACACAAAATTTGCACAGACCTCCATGTAATT
>OY720450.1:49506245-49511245 GCA_963082715.1 Harpalus rubripes | reverse complement strand
CGTGAGACGGTTATTTACATATAAAAATGGAGAGAAAATGAACAATGGTATGTTCGTATTCACCTTCGAAAAACAAAGTTTACCCCGTGACGTAAAAGTAGCAATGTATTCTCTTCCGTTAAAATTATATATACCAAATCCTATACGATGTACAAACTGTCAAAAATTTGGTCACTTATCCGATAAATGTAACAATGAAAATATTTGTATATGTGGTCAAGCTCCTCATCCTGGTACCCCATGTAATAAAGATGGCCTTAAATGCCCAAACTGTGAAAACAAACATCCTGCTTCATCCAAATCATGTCCTTATTATATATATGAGCGCTCCATAAGTGAATATAAGGTGAAAAACAGATGTACATACATTCAAGCACGTAGATATGTTGATCAAACATCACTTAAACCGAATTCGCAAAGTTATGCTAAAGTCGCAAATGAAAACTTACTACCACAAAAAGTGGCTACAAATTCCAGTCTTGTACAAGAAATTGTACAACAAATGATGCCTATATTTAAAACAATGTTTGATGAATATTTTAATAATTTAATTCGAAGCGAGAGTACAATTACAAGCATGATAAACACAAATCAAAATCAAAACAAAAATAAATATGCGAACTCAAATAATCCAAAATTAAATAACGAAAGTATAAATACAATTCGAAACACTGGCGAAATATTACAAAACACTACTACACTTGCAGAGTTAAATCCAGGTTCAAGTTTAAGTTCGAATAACTCCGGTAAAGCAAATGTCACTCGAATTAATTTAACAAATAAAGGAAGTCCAACTGCAAGCAATAAATACTCTCCTATGACACATACGCAAAACATACAAATGCATCATTTTTCCTTAGACTGTCCAGTCACTCCAGATATGGAACCTGAAGATGATGATTGTTCCGAAATGTTTGTAGATGAGGATACAGATTCCTTGACTTCTACTCCAAAAAATAAAAATACTGGAATTAAACTGAAAATAAAATCTAGTCAAATTAACCCAATAGTTAAAAAAAAATTTTTCAAAGCAAAATTAAAAAACCTAATAATAACTAAAATTTATTATATAATTATAAGCGATAATTGGATAAAAATATTAACAAATAAAAATTAATCAAACAATTATATAAATTTAATTAATGAGTATACTACAGTGGAATATTAATGGCATAATTCATCATATAAATGAATTGCAATTATTGCTACGGGATAAAAATCCTAACGTATTGTGCTTACAAGAAACGCATTTAACAAATGAAAAAAAGTTTAAATTGCGCGGTTTTGAAATTTATAGATTCGATGATGAAAGGAATGCACGTGCTCGCGGGGGAGTCGCGATATTAATTAAAAATACAATACCCCATAGCTCAGTTAATTTACAAACAAATTTGACAGCTGTTGCTATCACATTATATAAGCCCATAAAGATGACAATATGTTCCCTATACCTGCCACCAAATTCAAAGTGGACTGAGACTGAAATGGAAAATTTAATAAATCAATTAGGTAATAATTTTTTAATTTGTGGAGACTTCAACGCAATAAGTAGTTCCTGGGGACAACTTAATGTAATTCGGAATAGGGCAGGCAAACTAATTAATAACGTTCTTTTAAACAATAATAATTTAGTTTTGATGAACAAACCAGGTGAACCCACATATAATAACCTTGCATCTAAGAGTTTTTCCACCATTGATCTCACGATTGCTTCGAGTGGAGTTGCCTCAAATTTCAAATGGTCTACCATTAGCTATGATCTTCACTATAGCTCACATTTTCCAATAATTGTTGAGGGTTTTGCCTCAACGAATCCCGACCCGTCACCAAAATGGTACATCGATCGCGCAGATTGGGATACATTCAAAGAAAATCTACCAAATATAAATGAAACTGACTTACCAATGTTAAATAGAAATAATTACGAAGAATTTTTAGATAACTTTAATAATATAATTTTTACTGCTGCTCTAGAAGCGATACCCCATTCACCTACAGTCCACAATATTTATAGTAATCAACCAGCTATACATAGTACTACTTGCAAAAATTGTAAATGCATTAATTATACAAAAAAACAAGTTCCTTGGTGGAACAATGAAGTATCTGTTGCAGTCAAAAGGAAACGTAAAGCTTGGTTAAAATACAAAAACAATCCAACCATTGAAAATCAAATTGAATTTAAAAGAGCAAGAGCTATTGCCAGGTTAACCATAAGTAAAGCCAAAACAGACAGCTGGCGTAATTATACTAAAAACCTGAGTTCTATAACGGATGCGAAAGAACTCTGGAAAAATATCAATAATATTCGAGGGAAAAAAATATATCACACCATAAATAAGCTAAAGGTAAATGGTCAAATTGAAACAGATCTAAAAGTTATAACAAATGAATTCTCAAATCACGTTTGCTCAGTCAGTAGCAATGACGATTATACATTAAAATTTAGAAAAATAAAAACCAAAAAAGAAAATCAAATTATAAATTTCGAAAAGAAAAACGACGACATATACAATAATAATTTTACAATAAATGAATTTTTAAATATATTAACAAAACATTGTAAAAATGGAGCAGCAACTGGGCCGGACTTGTTATCCTATTCCATGTATAAAAACTTAACTATGCCGTACATAACAACAATTCTAGAATTTTTTAACTTCATATGGTGCAATGGCCTTTACTCATCATTGTGGCGAAATGCAATCGTAACCCCATTGCTTAAAAGTGGCAAGAGTTCAACAGAAACAAATAATTACAGACCGATCTCATTAACTTGTCATATGGCAAAGTTGTACGAGAAACTAGTTAATAAACGACTCGTCTGGTACTTAAATAAAAATGGTCTTATTGATAAATATCAATTTGGTTCCCGCGAAGGCCATTCCACACAAGATGTTATCAACAATCTTACGAATGAAATTCAAAATGCAATCATGCGTAGGCAGCATTTAGTAGCGGTGTCTTTCGACCTCACTAAAGCGTTTGACAAAACTTGGAGAAAAGGTGTCACTCTGAAACTCCACGAATGGGGAGTAAGGGGGAACCTTCTGCGCTTTGTAGATCAGTTTTTAAATAAAAGAACCCTACAGGTTCGTATTGGTCCAACTATTTCTGAGCCAACTGTTTTCGAAAATGGGATTCCCCAAGGTTCAACTATAAGCGTAACTCTATTTTTAGTTGCTGTTAATGCTCTTGTAGACGGTCTTCCTTCAATAACGAAACACTATATTTATGTGGACGATTTACTGATATTCATGACAGGAGAAAACATATCAACAATTAAGAATAAAATCCAAAAATCAATAAATATAATTACCAAAAACGCCATATTTAATGGTTTAACATTTTCACCAGAAAAATGCAAGGCTATCGACTTTTGCCGACTTCGCAGGCCTCACTTCTGCCCACAATTTCACATAAGCAACACTCCAATTCCTATAGTCAGTCATATTACATTTCTTGGTATTATATTTGACTCCAAACTTACCTGGCGTCCTCATATTGAACATCTATCGGCCAAGTGTCTAACAGCAATGAATGCTTTAAAGGTTCTTGCTCACACATCATGGGGTTCAAATCGTGCCACTCTTGAGAAAATATATAAATCTCTTATCTTGTCTAGAATTGATTATGGTATTGTTGCATATGGTTCGTCTAGAAAGAGCAATATGAAAAAAATTAGTGCAGTACATCACCTTGGGTTACGTCTAGTTACTGGTGCATACCGTACAAGCCCAACAACTTCCCTGTATGTTGAATCAGGCTTACAGCCATTATCACTACGTCGAATAAACTACCTCCTCAAATATACAATTAAAATTTTTTCAAATCCACCACACCCCAATTACGAAGTTATTTTCAACAACTTGTCAAATCGACAAATCTACGGAACAAAGCCACCTTCGGCAATATGTCCAGTATTTATTGAATGTTTTCAAGAATTTAATAAAATGTATGGCCAAAATATAGAAGTCTTCGATGGAAGATTATCACTTACAAATCAACCTGTGTGGATGTATAACAACTTAATAAATATAAACACAACATTTTGTGAAAAATTTGAAAAGAAAAATAATGTTCCAAAAGAGTTGATTAAGGGCGAATTCAACTATGTGCTTTCAAAGTTTGATAATACATCATTATGTGTCTACACAGATGGATCAAAAAATTTAAATCGTGGTGTCAGCTCCGCTTTTGTCATCCCTAGTTGGGGGGTGAAAGATGGTTTCTGTATCCCCGATATATCAAGCATCTTTACAGCTGAGATATCAGCAATTATATTCGCACTCGAGTACATTGAGCAGAAACTAAATTCTGAAACACATAATATTACAAAGATAATAATATTCACTGACTCATTGAGTTCAATGGGGTATTCCGACATTTTTTAAAAATATTTTTGTTCATTAGTACATACCACTAAGACTCTGAATATCTTATTTTGAGTAAGAAAATGGATATATCACGTGAGATATGAATTTTTAAAAATTTCATCACAATTCAAATTTTCTTATCATTGGCGCGCTTATGACGTCAAATCGATAGTGACATCTGCAACAAACTTCAGCGTCTAAATCCGCATGTTCATGGCAGCAATTTGCTTTTTTACACGTGGTTTCAGTAGTAGCGTGTGTTACAGTGTTTGTCCCGTGTTTGTTTGTGGTAAAAATACGAGTAATATTTCATAAATATGGAACCTGACTATAAAAAGGCTGATTCTGGTAATTTACCTGGTGTAGATTCTCACAATACGTGAGTGCAGAAATACGTAATGTTAAAAGCCAAAGGTATGTTTTGTTCGAGAATTGCAAATAAAGTGGACGAAATGTCAAACAAGAAATATACGCGCGTGTTAACTACTGGCACCATCTATGATTCTAAACGTAAATATTTACTGTGAAATGAGCAACAAATTATCAATTTCACGTCACAAATTTCAAGGGCGTTTCTAGAGCTGTAAAATTTCCAATTTTCTAACATTAAATTATGAATTAAAA
>OY720450.1:49478745-49501245 GCA_963082715.1 Harpalus rubripes | reverse complement strand
CGCTACTTCCGAAGTAACGTTACTTCAAGAGGTGAAAATTCGGGTCTATATCCCTTTATTTGATCCATACCCTGTTGTACATCCTATATCACAACATTTTCTATTTAAACGCGAACTTATTTTAACCGCAACCGACACACTGCGGCACACCAACTGCCAAACGCCTGTCAAATGGTAACGGATCGCGTTAGCTTCTTTTTTACCAGCTAGTTATGTCAACGCATCTCGTATTCTCACCTATAGATACTACACCGTGGTAGGAACTGATGAAAACATATAATGAAATGAACAAATGCTGCGCATTTTATGCGAGCAAACAGGACAAAATTACAGGATAAATATAAACATAATACAAAGTACCCATTTTATATGTCCCCGCCTGAAATTTTAAGAGTAAGCAAAACCATATACATTTTATAAGCCACTTGGTGAATATTAGTACTTTAAATCGAATAATCACAGTAGGTATAAGAGCAAAACAAAATTTTAAAAACCAAGTCACTTATGAAATGTATCATGGATTGCCTAATCATGAATTTTCAGGCGGGAACTTTTAAAATGCGGACCCTGTATTAGTAACATGTATATGAGTACACAATACTAAATTTAAAGATAAAAATAAATCAAACAAAACTAAAAGATGTGATATTTTAATTCTAGAGTAAACAGTTAGTTACAAACTGCAGAAAAGTAAGTACTTACATTACATTAGATCTGAACTTTTACAACGAATTTGAAAATATATCAATAAAGTTTGGATTGTTAAAAATGATAGGTATTAAAGATTACTTTTCTGGCTCATGCTGTATGATTATGTAATTTAAAATATTTTTTATTAGTACGATACAATAATTGGGAATAAAAGAATTTTAATATAGATAATTTTAATGTAATATAAGAAAATAAAATACAGATTAAATTCTGTACCGTTTTAAGATAGATATCGAATTATGTATAATCTGAAATAATTTTAAACGTAATGTAAGAAAATGAATTACAAAAAAAGAACAGATTAAAACATACTATCTAAAATTATTGAATTGTCTTGTTCCAGACTATGATTTTCCTGTACACGTCTTAAAATCATTACATATACCTATATATACAATCGGTTTATAACGTTGTACCATGTCTTCCGATGCGAATTCTCCACTGGTCTTGCCATAGATCTTCATTCTCTCTTTTTTCTTCTTGGACTCCTGCTACCCAATTCCTTCTAGGTCCCCATCTTTTCTTTTTGCCGCTAGGAGTTTACTGTGGTATGTGTTTTGCCATTACTCATTTGCTGTACGTGATCGTACCATCTTAATTGACTTGTTTTTATATCATCGGTTATAGTAATTGATACATGCATAATTTGTCATTTACATATCAAATATGACATGACAATGTTTATCTTTTTAATTTTGTACATCGATTGTGATATTATTCCTACCTTTCTGATCCTTTTCGACGTGTTTCCTTATACATTTTCCAAAATTCTATTTACAAAATAAAATATGTAACATAATAATAAACATGGCTTAAAATCATAACATATACCTACCTTGTTAAATTCATCATCTTTTCTTTAATTATTACATATCATTTAAACATTTTATTGCATTTAAAAGGAAGAAAACTGATAATTTGTCATCATTGACATTGACATAACAGCGTTTATCGTCTTAAATTTTCAAGGAAAACTGTGATCGTTACTGTGAAAAATATTGTTTAGTTAGAAATATTTGTTTTTTACCTAGTTACTTATGACACATTTGGTAACACATATGAACCGTCAAATTTTATAATTTTTAATTAAAATAGTTTAGGCCTTTTTTACCTGTGCGAATATAATTGCCCATTCTCAAAATTTATAATTATGAATTAAACTTCTTTCAAATTGTCTCCATTTCATAAATATTTCCATTTAAAGGTTTGAAATGATATGTCAAACATGGCGTTCTTCGTCTTAAATTGTCAAGGAAAACTGTGATCGTTACTGTGAAAAATATTGTTTCTGTCCCAATTTTCAATCTTTAATAATTTTTTATTCGAAAACTATACATCCTACAGAAATTCGTCCCATTAGAAGGGCCCTGAAGCCAATCATTTCCTACAACTTGGTACAAATTTCATGAAAATCGGTCGCACCGTTTAAGCTGTAGCCTTGTCTAAAGTTGGGCGATCGTCGTGATGAATTCAAATATATATATATAGATATATAGAACTATAGATAGTGAATCTGATTGTTTAGTATTAGGACTAGCGAAAACTCGGCTACGCCGAGCTTCCCCTAGGGCTCCGCCGATGGTGTTTTATAATAGTCTATACGTAGATCTAACCCTTCTAGGCACATTTTAAACCCAAAGTGCTAACGCCAACAGACTTTCACAGTGTCCACGCAACATGCCTATCCAAACCGGCCACGCAACATGCCCACCGGAACTGTCCACGCAATATGCTCACCAAAACTGCCCACGCAACATGCCCACCCAAACTGCCCACGCAACATGCCCACCCAAACTGCCCACGTAACATGCCCATCCAAACTGTCCACGCAATATGCCCACCGGAACTGTTTACGCAACATGCCCACCGGTACTGTCCACGCAACATGGCCACCCAAACTGCCTACGCAACATACCCACCCAAATTTCCCACGCAACATGCCCACTCAAACTGCCCACGCAACATACCCAACCAATTGCCCACGCAACATGTTCACCCAAACTGCCCATGTAACATTTCCACCCAAACTGTCCACACAACATGCCCATCCAAACTGCCCACACAACATACCCACCGAAACTGCCCCCTCAACATGGTCACCCTAACTACCGACCCAACATACCTTGCCCACGCAACTTGTTCACTCAAACTGTCCACACAACCTGCCCACGCAACATACTTAACCAAACTTTTTGAAAAAATGCGGTTAAATATCATTTTTCACATTTAATATTATTGTAAGCATTAGAGAATATTTTATTCTCTATACGATTTGATTGCATTTTATGCAAGATATTCATTGGGTATAGAGTTAAATATTATAAAGGAATTAAATTCATAAAGCAGCCAAATATGATATAACCATGGAAACAGCTAGGTACAATATTAAGAAAATTCTGATTCACAGATGTCCGTATTAATGACTATGGAATTTATACAAAATACATAGAACTAACAGAACAAGAAAAGAAAAATCACTTTAGAACAATCCAAAAAGACCATAAGGACAACCAATTTATATATCCAGACTAATCAAAAATAAATAACAAGGTGGGTACAGCATTCGTAACTCAGGACCTAATTCCATCAAAGTGACATTAGTCAATTAATTTTTATACTGTCAACAAAAAATTGTAAATTTTAAATAAAACTACAGGAGATATTGTTGCCAAATTTGCCATAAGTAACTATGTAAAAAACAAGTATTCCTTACTGCATTAGTGTGAAGTTAGCCCATTAAATCCGTACTACCTTTAAAAATACAGTAAATTTTAAATATAACTAAATAAAGTCATTTGCAAGAAACTTTCTGTATGCAATTTGTACAAAATATTCAGAACTGACGGAAGGTAATGTGCTGGCCACATCAAACTTTTTTAAATTCATTTTATACTTTATAAAATATACAATGTTTCAACACTTCTGCCCAGTTGCACCGCTGACCCTTAAATTTTAAGCCAGTCTTTTTGGATTGTTCTAAAATGATTTTTTATTTTTAAATGATTTCTCTTCTTTTCTTGTATTGACTGAGATTGAAATTTATATTGAGTATTCCAAAGGACTATGGGCGGTATTTTGGAAAGAATATTTTTGTGAATATTAGGTATGCTGAGGTTAATAAAGTTGAGAATTTGAAGGATATGGTTTTGGTAAACTGAATGGTTTTGTATAGATTTTTTTGAGTACCGAAGATCAAAGATATGGGTGAAACATAGGTGATTCAGTTGGTTTGCTATTTTGGCAATATATGTCAGATTTCGAACGTCGCTCGCAAAGTTCACTGTATTTTCTTGTTTGTTTATTAATAGAAATCTAATAAATTTTAATCTACAGTAGATTTCAAAGGTACAAAATCAGAGCCCAGATGACTTTTATACCAAAAGATAGTACATTTTGAACAAACGGTGTAAACTTAGCTAAGCGGTAAAAAAATGTATATAGCTTTTATTTCATTAATATTTATTCCGTTTCCAAATTTGCACCCTTCATCAAATCGATAAAAAATTTGTCTCAAATATACCTCAATCATTCTCCTGTGTATTCGTCTAAACAAGATTTGGGATATCTTTCCTCGTTTTGAATTATGAATTTTTTCAACCACCCCTGTCAAAGTAACAGTTGATATTTTTCTTAGTCAATACAGATCTTTGATTTCCAATGATAACTCTGTTTTTAAAAATTCATAATTCAAAGTAAAATTAATAAAAGTTGCAGCTACCAAATTTTGAATATATACATAAATTAAGCCATATTTTTAAACCGAGGCGTGAGGTGTTTTTAATCCGATATTTAACCACTTTTATACCGGAAATGTACAAACCAACTCTCTAAAATACATTTTTGCAAGAATAAACACTATTTGCAACAAAAATCTTGAAATTGAATAATTTTTAATCTCACATTTTTAGCCGAAACTAATAAAGAGTACATGCATGTTTGAGGGCTCATAACTCCTGAACTGTTTGAAATATCTTCAAATTAATACAGACATGGTGATGTATGAGATTGAAATATGAATGAGCTCCTATATTATTGTTGCAATCAACACATGTTTTGTATAAATGCTGTGATGTGATTATATTGTTATAAAGCATTGTTGTAATCAAGACATTTTACATGATAAATATGTAAAGTACATTGTATTGTAATTTACCTCGGACACGGTTAAAATATCTCATTTTCAACTTCAAAAATGTATTTCAGATACAATATTTATCTCCTACACTAATTTTTATTAACGACGATAGTGTGGTGCAGAAAATATTTAAACATTACTTTCACCGCAAATTTCAAATTACTTTGTCGACCACCGGCTTTTTATCTTCGGTAATTTTTTTTCACATTACGTGGGATGGAAAATTTTCTAAATTATTATTCAATATCTCTAAAATATGTAGATACCTAATAATTATACGATATTATTTAAAATTTACAATTTTTTATGGACAGTATAAAAATTAATTGACTAATGTCACATTGATGCAATTAGAAATATTTGTTTTTTACTTAGTTACTTATGGCAAATTTGGCAACAATTTCTCCTCTAGTTTTATTTAAAATTTATTACTTTTTTATTGGCAGTATGAAAATTAATGAACTAACATCACATTGATGTAGTTAGGAATATTTGTTTTTTAATTGGTTACTCATGGTATCTTTGGCAACACTTGTGAACGGACTTCACATTAGTCTAGTTTGGAATATTTGTTTTTTACCTAGTTACTTATGGCATATTTGGAAACACTTTCCAAGTTCATATGAACCGTCAAAATTTATAGTTTTTAATTATGTTATAGGCCTTTTTTACTTGTGAGAAATAATTTCCTACTCTCATCATTTCAGATAACGAATATTTGTTTTTGAATTAGTTATATTTAAAATTTACTGTATTTTTAAAGGCAGTACGGAATTAATGGGCTAACTTCACACTAATGCAGTAAGGAATACTTGTTTTTTACATAGTTACTTATGGCAAATTTGGCAACAATATCTCCTGTAGTTTTATTTAAAATTTACAATTTTTTATTGACAGTATAAAAATTAATTGACTAATGTCACTTTGATGGAATTAGGTCCTGAGTTACGAATGCTGTACCCACTTTGTTATTTATTTTTGATGAGTCTGGATATATAAATTGGTTGTCCTTATGGTCTTTTTGGATTGTTCTAAAGTGATGTTTCTTTTCTTGTATTGACTAAGATCTATATTTATGTTGGGTATTCCAAAGGACTATGGGCGGTATTTTGGAAAGAATATTTTTGTAAATATTAGTTATGCTGTGGTTAATAGAGTTGAGAAATTGAAGGATATGGTTATGGTAAACTGAATGGTTTTGTATAGATATTGTTGAGTACAGAGAATCAAAGATATGGTTGAAACAAGTGATTCCGTTGGCTTGCTATTTTGGCAATATATGTCAGATCCTCCGTCAGATTTCGAATGTCGCTCGCAAAGTACACTGTATTTTCTTGTTTGTTTATCAGACCCCAGATGATTTTTATACCAAAAGATAGTACTTTTTAAACAAACGGTGTAAATTTGGCTAAGCGGTAAAAAAATTGTATATAATTTTTATTTCATTAATATTTATTCCGTTTCCAAATTTGCACCCTTTATCTAATCCATTAAAAATTTGTCGCAAATATACCTCAATCATTCCCCTGTGTATTCGTCTAAACAAGATTTGGGATATCTTTCCTCGTTTTTGAATTATGAATTTTTTTAACCATCCCTGTCAAAGAAACAGTTGATATTTTTCTTAGTCAATACAGATCTTTGATTTCCAATGATAACTCTCTTTTTAAAAATTCATAATGTCAAAATGGGGCAAAGAAAATTTAAAAATCTGATGTGGCCAGCACATAACCTCTCGCCAGATATTTTACCTGGTTGTACGCATAAAACGAAAAATATTTTTAAATACAAATACATATATTCATGACGCACTACAAAATAATTCTCACATATATTTACAAAATCTGTGGGATATTTTAATATAAATTATGTACAATTCATACATTTTCTTTATATTCAATATCCTGAAATTTTCTTTTTCTACTTTCCTTTTCTTTTTCTTTATATTCGTCATTTTTTCGAAAGTTCCTTTTGTGTTCTTTTTTACGTATATTCTTTTCATAATCTTCATAATGATGTACAAATATTTTTGACAATGGCATACAAATCTTTTTGAGAGTGATATTTTTGTGTCAATTACAAACATTTGAATTTCTTGTCTTGAAGTAGTTTGATCTGAGATTTTTTTACATCAAATTATTTTATATGCATTTCTTTATCTCTAAATCTATAGAAGATATAATGATGAATTTATATTTATCGAATAAAGAATTTAACGTTCTTTAATAAAAGTATTTACATAAATTTTCGATAAATAATATTTAAATGATTTTTTTCTTGTAACTACTACTTCCGGTTGTCCAATTGTTACCAAAACTTAATCGACTCTTCCCATTATTGTTAGATTGAGGAATCCGTAGTTAAAAATGTCTTAAGTCTTATAGTGTTTGCGAAATCGTGGATCCAACATCCACACACACATACGGACATCATCGTAAAAATGTTATAATCGGATTCTAGGGACCTTGAAACGTGCTTATTCACTAAAATCTGGATATGCGATTTTTAGCATGAATCCAATACCTCTCTTAGCGAGGGGTAAAAATAAAGTTTAAGCTACCAAATTTTGAATATATACATAATTCAACCCATATTTTTAAACCGAGGCGTGAGGTGTTTTTAATCAGATATTTAACCACTTTTATACCGGAAATGTACAAAACAACCCTCTAAAATACATTTTTGCAAGAATAAACAGTATTTGCAACAGAAATCTTGAGATTGAATCATTTTTAATCTTACATGTTTAGCCGACACTAATCAAGAGTATATGCATTTTTGGGGGCTCTTAACTGTTTCAAATATCTTCAAATTAACACAGAAATGGTGATGTATGAGTTGAAATATGAATGAACTCCTTAATTATTGCTGTAGTTAACACATGTTTTGTATTAATGCTGGGTTATTATTATATTGTTAGAAAACATTGTTGTAATCAATACATTTAACATGATAAATATGTAAAATACATTATTTTTAAACTACAACTTTTTAAAGGAAACATTTTAATTGTTGTTACCCCCATGAATTATTTAAATATTATATTGCGATTCAGTAAGATAATCAGTAATCACTTACCTTTGTTATATAGGTAATCTTTGCACGTAAGTCTAATACATTGTCCAGCGTTTTTCGTGTCTAGGCTTATGTTACCTGGCACCTGGTTGATTTAAAATATTTTATTGAACTTAGTCATGGTTAAATTTACAGCTGTATTAACTTAAAAACTAAAATCTGCATACATTGTTTACTATATTTTAATAACATTTATTATTTACAGCAGATAATATAATAATAAAGAAATAGTCATAAAATGTGTGATTTATAGTAAATTATCTCGGACACGGTTAAAATATTTCATTTCTGATTTCAAAAATATGTTCCAGATACAGTATTTATCTCTTATACTAATTTTTATTAACATATTTAAACATTACTTTCACCGCAAATTTGAATTTTTTTTTGTCGGCTACCGGCGTCTCGTCTTCGGTCATTTTTTTCACATTCTGCGGAGTCGAAAATATACACTTGCATACGAACTTCACGTTAGTCTAGTTAGAAATATTTGTTTTTTACCTAGTTACTTATGACATATTTGGTAACACTGTCCAAGTACATATGAACCGTCAAATTTTATAATTTTTAAATAAAATGGTTTAGGCCTTTTTTACCTATGCGGATATAGTTGCCTATTCTCAAAATTTATGATTATGAATTAAACTTCCTTCAAATTGTCTCCATTTCATAAATATTTCCATTTAAAGGTTTGACATGATATGTCAAACATGGCGTTCTTCGTCTTAAATTTTCAAGGAAAACTGTGATCGTTACTGTGAAAAATATTGTTTCTGTCCCAATTTTCAATCTTTAATAATTTTTTACTCGAAAACTATGCATCCTACAGAAATTCGTCTCATTAGAAGGGCCCTGAAGGCAATCATTTCCTACATCTTGGTACAAATTTCACGAAAATCGGTCGCACCGTTTAAGCTGTAGCCTTGTCTAAAGTTGGGCGATCGTCGTGATTAAAGAAAATATATATATATATAGAACTATAGATAGTGAATCTGATCCGCCAATAGTGTTTTATAATAGTCTATACGTACATCCAACATATCTACGCACAATTTAAAACCAAAGTGCTAACGCCAACAGTCTTGTTAGATACCCAAATTCTCTCAAACGAATTAACTTTATGCATAAAACAAAAGCCAATTAACGTGTCAGAAATTTTGATATATGTATCGTATCTAACAGTCCTTAATTTGACGTCTCATTTGATACTAAACACGCTTATTTCTAACATATTTATGCACAAAACAAAAGCCGACTGTAATGTCTAATTGTTAACACTTCTATATTATAGCTCGGCACGACATGGTTCTGACTTTATGCGAAAAACAAAAGCCGATCGAGTTGATGCCTAATTTTGAAAGTTCTATAGTTTAGCCATGCAGAAAACTTTTAGTTTAATACCAAACAGGATATATTTTTGACAAATTTATACGAAAAACAAGATATGTTTTGTCAAGAGCTGTCATGGAGATATGTCAAAAATACGACAGCTCGGTAGGCTACCGTTTTCTTGCAAAAAGTTGTCAATAATAGTTCAGATGTATAATTGAAAAATGCAGTTAATATAATTTTTCGACATTCTTAGATACCAGGTGGCGCTCCAAATCCGTTACATAGGCATTTAACATGGGAAAACAGTTTTTCCTTGCGCGTTGCTTTCCAAATTATTTTATGAAAAAAATACTTCGAATAAAACATATAGATCATGAAATTCTGCTTTTGAATCAAGATGTAAATTTAATTGTGTGATTTTTTATTAATTGGCAATAAAAGAATTTTAAAATAGGTAATTTTAAACGTAATATATGATAATGAAATACAGATTAAAATCTGTACCGTTTTAAAGTGTAAGAAAATGAATTGCAAAAAATAACATTAAAACATACCATCTAAAAATATTGAATTGTCTTATTCCAAACATTAAGGCATGATTTTGCTGTAGGATTTTTGGTTTCTCCAATGAGTAACACATTTCTGGATGGACTCAATGAAGAACAACTAACTAACGCGTATCTTTCTAATTTTGTACATGTACTCTTTATCGATTGTGATGTTCATATGTCTTGCTCAGCCTGACATTTTGTTAAATCTATTTACAAAATAAATTATATCAATTAACAATAAACATGGCTTAAAATCATTACATATACTTCATTCTACGATGTCTTCCGATGCCATTTCTCCACTACTCTCTACCTTGCCGTAAGTCTTCATTTAATCCTCTCTTTCTTATTTCTTCTTGGACTCCTGCAATACCGAACCTCTTCTAGGTCTCATTCTTTTCTTTTTGCCGATAGGTGTCCACTGTAGTATTTGTTTTGGAAGCCTATAGTAATTTGAATGTCCATGATATCTCTTATTCTTTCGTTCCTTATCTCTTCTCTTCTTGACTTTCCTGCTGCCCTCCTCCAATAATCCAGAATTAATTCAGCCTTTTTCTTTAAAGGTCACATATGCTTTTTATAATGGTGTTATGAATTCTTCTTTTATTTTCCTTTGAAATAATTTAATCCCATAATATGCTATTTAGTTGGAATATAGCTTTTCCTCCTTGTGTACAGTGTTCCTTTATGGTGCTTATTCATAAATTTTATTCCAAGTATTTTATTCTGTAGTGTTTAATCTTTTGTCCTGTGTTTAGCATCAAATCTTGCTGGGACCCTTTTAAACCCATATATTCTGTTTTATGCTGTTTACTACTACGGTATTTTTCTATAATTTTTCGTGTCATGTATTCACTATCGTAGTAGTCCTGTGCAATAAGTATTTGATCATCTGCAATAATAATAAGGTGTAAATTGTTTGTATATACCCATATTTTTGCACATTTTCTTCCACGATTACAGTGCCTTTGTTGCATATACCTACCTAATTTAATTCCTACATTCTTTTCTTCAATTTTACATATTATTTAAATATTTTTAGCATTGAAAGGGACAACCGATACGACATTCATAATTTGTCATTAACGTATCAAATGTGACACATGACAATGTCTATCTTTTTAATTTTGTACATGTTTTCTTGGATCAATTGTGATATTATTCCTGCCTTTCTTATCTTTGTCGACGTGTTTCCTTATACATTTTCCAAAACTCTATTCACAAAATAAATTATATAATAAATTAATAAAAAAAACATGGCTTAAAATGAATATATATATACCTACCTCGTTTAATTCATTAACTTTTCTTCTTCAATTTTACGAGTATATATTATTTATGAATTTTTTTACATTCAAGATGATGAACACCGATAATTAGTCATCATTGACACTGACATGCCAAATGACATGACAGCGTTTATCTTCTTAAATTTTTCAAGGAAAACTGTGATCGTTACTGTGACCTATTGTTTCTTTCTCAATTTTCAACCTTTCATAATTTTTTTACACAAAAACTATGCATCCTACTGGAATTCGACCCATTAGAAGGGCATTGAAGCCAATCATTTCCGACAACTTGGTATAAATTTCACGAAAATCGGTCGCACCGTTCAAGCTGTAGCCTTGTCTAAAGTTTCGGCGATCGTCTTGATTAATTCAAACAACTATATATGACTCTAACCTTTTTATATAATAAATTAATAAAAAAAACATGGCTTAAAATGAATATATATATATATATATATATATATATATATATATATATATATATATATATATATATATATATATATATATATATATATATTTACCTACCTCGTTTAATTCATTAACTTTTCTTCTTCAATTTTACGAGTATATATTATTTATGAATTTTTTTACATTCAAGAAGATGAACACCGATAATTAGTCATCATTGACACTGACATGCCAAATGACATGACAGCGTTTATCTTCTTAAATTTTTCAAGGAAAACTGTGATCGTTACTGTGACCTATTGTTTCTTTCCCAATTTTCAACCTTTCATAATTTTTTTACACAAAAACTATGCATCCTACTGGAATTCGACCCATTAGAAGGGCATTGAAGCCAATCATTTCCGACAACTTGGTATAAATTTCACGAAAATCGGTCGCACCGTTCAAGCTGTAGCCTTGTCTAAAGTTTCGGCGATCGTCTTGATTAATTCAAACAACTATATATGACTCTAACCTTTTAGTATTATAGACTAGCGAAAACTCGGCTACGCCGAGCTTCCCCTAGGGCTCCGCCGACATTGTTTTATAATAGTTTTTACGTGCATCCAACCTGTCTACGCACAATGTAAAACCATTTTTTTTCTCGTTTGCCCCTGCAACCTGGCCACCCAAACAGCCCCAGCTACATGCTCACCCAAACTGCTCACGCAGCATGCCCACCAAAACTGCCCACTGAAACTGCCTACCCAAACTGCTCATCCCAAACTGTTATTCAAACTATCTATTCACACTGCCCACCCAAACTGCCCACTCAAACTACCTATCCATACTGCCCACGGAACCTGTTCAACCAAACTGCCCACTCAAACAGCACACCCAAACTGCCCGGTTAAACTGCCTACTCATACTGCCGACTCAAACTGTCGTAATCTGCAATAATTTCTTTTCTAATGTTCTTGTTGGTGTTGTAGTTGTAAAACTAGATCTAGATGGACTAATAAAAATTATTTTTTTGAACAAATATTTCAAAATTAGAGTAGTTTGAGTGAAGACAACACTTGTCATTTTTGAAGGTTTGAAGTCAGAGACAGAACATGGATAAGACATTTTTTACTAATGGCAACTGTTTGGCGGACTTCTGTGTAAATCAAATGCATGTCGTATACTTTGATTAGTGAAAGTAACATGCATATCTAAATATCTAAGTGATATTCCACTTTTTGCAAATTAAACGTCATTTATGACAACCGAAAAATATTGTTCTCTAGAATAAATTAATATTCAGATTTAGCTGGTACGTAATTGGTCGACTTTACAGTATTACAACTTTTACAACTTGACAAATTATGCAAAATATGTTTTAGATTTTTCCAGATTATAATTTCTTTCAATTCTTTTTATCATACCGTGAACTATAGAAAGCTACTCTAACCTTCGAGTTTCCCCTAGGGCTTTTATATATATATATATATATATATATATATATATATATATATATATACAGGATGTCCCATAACTTCAGGTACATATTAGAAGGGCATATAGTTCTTAATGTCCTGATTACGGAACAAAAAGAATTTTTTCAAAATTCCTATAATTAAGGGTAGTTCACTTAAGAAGAACATTTTTTGTACCCCTGGATACTATAATATTTGGAATAGTGAAATTAGTTATAACTATAACAAAATAATTTAACAATGAAATTAATTTATGCAATTACGTAAAGCTTTGTCACACCAATTAAGTTTGGGAGATGTGTATGTAATGAAAAAAACACACAACCTATTCAACCAGTGTCCCAAAACTGTTTCCTTCAAAAACCTCAAAAACTAATTATTGAATTTTGAAAAAATTCTTTTTGTTCCGTAATCAGGACATTAAGAACTATATGCCCTTCTAATATGTACCTAAAGTTATGGGACACCTGTATATATAGTATATATATATATATATATATATATATATATATATATATATATATATATATATATATATTAGTTGTTTACTTGTACACACAATTCACGAATAGTGCTAAACGTTAACATTTTTCTCAGATATCAAAGATCTCTTCTCTCAAAAAAATCTAAATTTTGACAAAAAACAAAAGCTGATCGAGCTATTAAAATTTGCCATCTTAGAATATGATTTAACATTCTTACATTTAAACAATATATTTACAATAATACAGACCGACAAGATGAAACATATAGAAGTTTAACATGGGGATTCAATTGTGCGAAAATTTGTTGTCCTGTATATTTTGGAGCAAAAATTTACATATAAAATTAATATTTACTTCTAAAAAATCTTTATTTAATACAATAGAATATCTGTTGCACTAGATATATACAAAAAAACATTTTTCTTCAAAAATCAGATATCCTATCCATGGAAATAACAAGATCTTATTTTCGCAGTTCGGTGTTATTGATGTTAATTGTTGTAATCATTGTGTCTACATTGTTATAATTCAGAAATAAATATTCAAATAGTATGATCTTAATTGATATTATCTTCTGTTTTTTTTTATTTCCATAGCTATATGATATTTGGCGATAATGTCATATTTTATTTTATATGTGAATTATTATACTGCCGACAGATGACAGTGCCATCTGAGTGAATATTAAAATTTATTAGGAAATTATAAAAAACTACATATCCACATTAGAGTAGAGAAACGTAAAATACATAATAATTATATTCTAAGTATAGGGTAATTATTATAATAAGTACTAGTATTGTAGCAGGATATTGATTTAATTTAGAAAATTGTCACGTTAAAATAATAACAAAAGATGGCGCTAAAGATGGTTATATCAGTCTCACTACGCGAATTGTACACTCCAGGTAAGTGTGTTCTTGACAAGTAATATTTGGGGTGATAACTTATTGTGTAAAATGTAATGTATGAAAATAAACTTAATTAAATTGAAATAAATCATGAAAACACGTATTTTACTTATATTATGATGCAATATAATTGATGAAATACAAATAGAATTTTAAAATGATGTCTTTAAGATTTGGAAATATCCCTAGAATATGTTATTTTCCGACACAAGGTGTTTCCAGATGAAATTTGTATATGTAAAGTCATAAAACAATTATTTAGATTATGTTCTTAAAAATTAGAATTTATTACTCAATATTAAGAGTGCTTGAACGTTGGGACTTGTGAAATGAGTGTAGCTGCAGTGACAGTGAAACATTGTATACCTTCCGTCAGAGATGATGCGACGTTTGTTTTTTAATTTTTAATTATTGTACTTGAAATTAATCTATTATTTATAAAGTGAATCAGCACCTACGATTTTGACTAAGATTTAGTATTAATTGTAAAATGTATATACAGTGTGAAGTAGGCAACAGTGAATTTTTGTGGACTTTTTTTTTTTGTTTTTTTTTTGTTTACCTATGTATATACCTTGTCTTCATTACAGAACACTGCGATCCATTGTTTTAATGTAAGAATTTTGACCAGTTAATAATTCTTTCCACAAAAACTATGCACAGTAAAAATAAGAGACATATCAAAGGCACTAAGTTGATTTATTCTCTACTATTTAAAGCAAATTCCAGCCAAATCGCTGAAACCGTTTCAGTTGTAGCTTTGTCTAAAAATTTCCCGATCGTCGTGATGAATTTTGGGGGGCTTGACCTTTTAGTATTAGGACTAGCCTAAGCTCGGCTTCGCCGAGTTTACCCTAGGGCTCCGCCGATAGTGTTTTATAATAGTTTATACGTACATCCAATCTGTCTACGCACAATTTAAAACCAAAGTGGAAACGCCAACAGTCTTGTCAGATACCCAAGTTCCCCCTTCTATCAAACGAATTAACTTTATGCATAAAACAAAAGCCAATCAACCTGTCATAAATTTCCACACTTGTGTCTAAAAGTTCGTAACCAGACCTCTCATTTGATACCAAACACGACATATTTCTAGCACCTTTATACAAAAACAAAAGCCGACCGAGATGTCTATTTGTTGACACTTCTATGTTACAGCCCTGCAGAAAAAAATTCACATGATCCTAATCACTACATGGTTCTGACAACTTTATGTAAAAAACAAAAGCCGGTCAAGTTGATGTCAAAATTTTGAAAGTTCTATAGTTTAGCCATGCAGAAAACTTTTCATTTAATACCAAACAGGATATACAGGTGTTTCATATAAGAGTGCAAGGCTTTGGAGTATGAATTCTGATACCAAAAGGGGGAAAAATCCCAATAAACATTGATGCTATAACGCTTTCTAACAGAGATAGGTACCCAGGATTTTATTTAAAAAAAAAAACAGGAAACAGGTTATTTTTATTTATTTTTGTATTGGGTCATAAATAATTATTTATAAAAAGAATCCCAGAGCAAGTGTTTAAAATGACAGGCATTACATTCAATAAATAAATCAGTATTATTTAAAAATACTACGGTAAATTATTAAAATATTACATTTTCATTAAATACAGAAGGCTTGGCAATACTTTTTTGTATTAGGAATATTATCAAAATATTAAATAACAGGTGTAATAATTAAATAATTATCGGATTGAAATAAGTGGAATTTTTAATTAATTAAATCTCATTTAAATTTTAAATGAATTAAACAAATGCCATCAGCCAACTATTTTCTGCTATTTCAGTATTATGCTTCATTTAAGATAAATCCTCGGTATCTCTGTTATGAAGCGTTCTAGCACCAATGTTTATTGGGATTTTTTTCATGTTGGTGTCTAGAATTCATACTCCGAAGCCTTACATAGTTACATGAAACACCCTATATTTCTGACAAATTTATACGAAAAACAAGAAATGTTTTCTCATGGACTGTCATAGAGAATTGTCAAAAATACGACAGCTCGATCGGCTATTCTTTTTTGCATAAAATTGTCAATAATATTTCGGAAGTGTAGTATCTATAGCTGAGTGCACGATGTATAATGTATTACAAAGAATGGCTAAATAACCGGGTTAGTTCATACAGTATGCCGCTAGATGTCAGGTTTTTTGCGACCCGGTTTTTACAAAAATATTTGAAATAGTAAATTATTCCTATATATCGCACAATATTTTATATTTTCAATACATTACCTTTTATCTTTTGTCAGTTCTATGTATGTATTTTATACAAATTCCATACAACAGGCTTCTATAATTTCAGTAAAATTATAAAATAAACATTGTCATGTACTTGACACTGACATCTTTCAATCAGAATTTTCTAAATCGTAGTACCTGTTTCTATGGTTATATCATGGCTGGCTGCTACAAAATCGCACATTTTGGCACCTTAAAAAGACTATGGTCCGTATTCTTACATCTTAAAGTAGTGCTACTTCAACTGTCAAATGTCAACTTTAACATTAAAATGAGAGATATAAAAATAAATTAAATTGTAAAAAGCATTTATTTCTAATGTCATAGGTTTCATTTACAAAAATATGAAACCTATTCTTATCTACTCATAAAATTATATAAATAAAAAATCGAAATAGCGCTACTTCCGAAGTAACGTTACTTCAAGAGGTGAAAATTCGGGTCTATATCTCTTTATTTGATCCATACCCTGTTGTACATCCTATATCACAACATTTTCTATTTAAACGCGAACTTATTTTAACCGCAACCGACACACTGCGGCACACCAACTGCCAAACGCATGTCAAATGGTAACGGGTCGCGTTAGCTTCTTTTTTTACCAGCTAGTTATGTCAACGCATCTCGTACTCTCACCTATAGATACTACACCGTGGTAGGAACTGATGAAAACATATAATGAAATGAACAAATGCTGCGCATTTTATGCGAGCAAACAGGACAAAATGACAGGATAAATATAAACATAATACAAGGTGCCCATTTTATATGTTCCCGCCTGAAATTTTAAGAGTAAGCAAAACCATATACATTTTATAAGCCACTTGGTGAATATTAGTACTTTAAATCGAATAATCACAGTAGGTATAAGAGCAAAACAAAATTTTAAAAACCAAGTCACTTATGAAATGTATCGTGGATTGCCTAATCATGAATTTTCAGGCGGGAACTTTTAAAATGCGGACCCTGTATTAGTAACATGTATATGAGTACACAATACTAAATTTAAAGATAAAAATAAATCAAACAAAACTAAAAGATGTGATATTTTAATTCTAGAGTAAACAGTTAGTTACAAACTGCAGAAAACTAAGTACTTACATTACATTAGATCTGAACTTTTACAACGAATTTGAAAATATATCAATAAAGTTTGGATTGTTAAAAATGATAGGTATTAAAGATTACTTTTCTGGCTCATGCTGTATGATTATGTAATTTAAAATATTTTTTATTAGTACGATACAATAATTGGGAATAAAAGAATTTTAATATAGATAATTTTAACGTAATATAAGAAAATAAAATACAGATTAAATTCTGTACCGTTTTAAGATAGATATCGAATTATGTATAATCTGAAATAATTTTAAACGTAATGTAAGGAAATGAGTTACAAAAAAAGAACAGATTAAAACATACTATCTAAAATTATTGAATTGTCTTGTTCCAGACTATGATTTTCCTGTACTGTACTGTCTTAAAATCATTACATATACCTATATATACAATCGGTTTATAACGTTGTACCATGTCTTCCGATGCGAATTCTCCACTGGTCTTGCCATAGATCTTCATTCTCTCTTATTTCTTCTTGGATTCCTGCTACCCAATTCCTTCTAGGTCTCCCTCTTTTCTTTTTGCCGCTAGGAGTTTACTGTGGTATGTGTTTTGCCATTACTCATTTGCTGTACGTGATCGTACTATCTTAATTGACTTGTTTTTATATCATCGGTTATAGTAATTGATACATGCATAATTTGTCATTAACATATCAAATATGACATGACAATGTTTATCTTTTTAATTTTGTACATCGATTGTGATATTATTCCTACCTTTCTGATCCTTTTCGACGTGTTTCCTTATACATTTTCCAAAATTCTATTTACAAAATAAAATATGTAACATAATAATAAACATGGCTTAAAATCATTACATATACCTACCTTGTTAAATTCATCATCTTTTCTTTAATTATTACATATTATTTAAACATTTTATTGCATTTAAATGGAAGAAAACTGATAATTTGTCATCATTGACATTGGCATAACAGCGTTTATCGTCTTAAATTTTCAAGGAAACCTGTGATCGTTACTGTGAAAAATATTGTTTAGTTAGAAATATTTGTTTTTTACCTAGTTACTTATGACACATTTGGTAACACTGTCCAAATACATATGAACCGTCAAATTTTATAATTTTTAATTAAAATGGTTTAAGCCTTTTTTACCTGTGCGGATATAATTGCCCATTCTCAAAATTTATAATTATGAATTAAACTTCTTTCAAATTGTCTCCATTTCATAAATATTTCCATTTAAAGGTTCAAAATGACATGACAAACATGGCGTTCTTCGTCTTAAATTTTCAAGGAAAACTGTGATCGTTACTGTGAAAAATATTGTTTCTGTCCCAATTTTCAATCTTTAATAATTTTTTACTCGAAAACTATGCATCCTACAGAAATTCGTCCCATTAGAAGGGCCCTGAAGCCAATCATTTCCTACGACTTGGTACAAATTTTATGAAAATCGGTCGCACCGTTTAAGCTGTAGCCTTGTCTAAAGTTGGGCGATCGTCGTGATGAATTCAAATGTATATAGAACTATAGATAGTGAATCTGATCGTTTAGTATTAGGATGTAAAACGGCTTATTAAGTCGCAAATGCGTGATTTAAAAAATATGATAATTGTTTTAAGTCATAGATAGGTAAAAAGCAGTCCGTTTTGATGTATAATAAGTCATATTGGCGATATATTCCAAAATGTGTGGAACAGTTTAAATTTTATTCATACAAAATTGTATAATATTGTTTAAAACTATGTAATATGATAAATAGAGATAAAAAATAATAATAAATTAATTTTATTGTTAAAAAATGTAATTTTGTTATAAAATACGTAATTAATATGAAATGAATGAAGTCAGATATAGGTAAATATTTATTAAAATAATAATAATAATAATAATAATAATAATAAATAAATAATAATAAGCAGAGAGGTACAAAAATAAATAATTTTTATTTAAAATAATCAAATACAATAAATTTAATGTATTTAAAATGGATTCAAAATGACACATAACTTTTTCAGACTGTCTTCTTAAAAATGTTCACGCATACTCAATTCAAATAATTAGCCTGTATTCTCTGATTTTGTACATTTGACATCATTACAGAACACTGCGATCTATTGTTTTAATGTAAGAATTTTGACCAGTTAATAATTTTTTCCACAAAAACTATGCACAGTAAAAATAAGAGACATATCAAAGGCCCTAAGTTGATTTATTCTCTACTATTTAAAGCAAATTCCATCCAAATCGCTGAAACCGTTTCAGTTGTAGCTTTGTTCAAAAATTTCCCGATCGTCGTGATGAATTTTGGGGGGCTTGACCTTTTAGTATTAGGATGTAAAACGGCTTTTTAAGTCATAAATGCGTGATTTAAAAAATATGATAACCGTTTTAAGTCATAGATAGGTAAAAAGCAGTCCGTTTTGATGTATAATAAGTCATATTGGCGATATATTCCAAAATGTGTGGAACAGTTTAAATTTTATTCATACAAAATTGTATAATATTGTTTAAAACTATGTAATATGATAAATAGAGATAAAAAATAATAATAAATTAATTTTATTGTTAAAAAATGTAATTTTGTTATAAAATACGTAATTAATATGAAATGAATGAAGTCAGATATAGGCAAATATTTATTAAAATAATAATAATAATAATAATAATAATAATAATAATAAATAATAATAAGCAGAGAGGTACAAAAATAAATAATTTTTATTTAAAATAAATCAAATACAATAAATTTAATGTATTTAAAATGGATTCAAAATGACAAATAACTTTTTCAGACTGTCTTCTTAAAAATGTTCACGCATACTCAATTCAAATAATTAGCCTGTATTCTCTGATTTTGTACATTTGACATCATTACAGAACACTGCGATCTATTGTTTTAATGTAAGAATTTTGACCAGTTAATAATTTTTTCCACAAAAACTATGCACAGTAAAAATAAGAGACATATCAAAGGCCCTAAGTTGATTTATTCTCTACTATTTAAAGCAAATTCCATCCAAATCGCTGAAACCGTTTCAGTTGTAGCTTTGTTCAAAAATTTCCCGATCGTCGTGATGAATTTTGGGGGGCTTGACCTTTTAGTATTAGGATGTAAAACGGCTTTTTAAGTCATAAATGCGTGATTTAAAAAATATGATAACCGTTTTAAGTCATAGATAGGTAAAAAGCAGTCCGTTTTGATGTATAATAAGTCATATTGGCGATATATTCCAAAATGTGTGGAACAGTTTAAATTTTATTCATACAAAATTGTATAATATTGTTTAAAACTATGTAATATGATAAATAGAGATAAAAAATAATAATAAATTAATTTTATTGTTAAAAAATGTAATTTTGTTATAAAATACGTAATTAATATGAAATGAATGAAGTCAGATATAGGTAAATATTTATTAAAATAATAATAATAATAATAATAATAATAATAATAATAATAAATAATAATAAGCAGAGAGGTACAAAAATAAATAATTTTTATTTAAAATAAATCAAATACAATAAATTTAATGTATTTAAAATGGATTCAAAATGACACATAACTTTTTCAGACTGTCTTCTTAAAAATGTTCACGCATACTCAATTCAAATAATTAGCCTGTATTCTCTGATTTTGTACATTTGACATCATTACAGAACACTGCGATCTATTGTTTTAATGTAAGAATTTTGACCAGTTAATAATTTTTTCCACAAAAACTATGCACAGTAAAAATAAGAGACATATCAAAGGCCCTAAGTTGATTTATTCTCTACTATTTAAAGCAAATTCCATCCAAATCGCTGAAACCGTTTCAGTTGTAGCTTTGTTCAAAAATTTCCCGATCGTCGTGATGAATTTTGGGGGGCTTGACCTTTTAGTATTAGGATCTAAAACGGCTTTTTAAGTCATAAATGCGTGATTTAAAAAATATGATAACCGTTTTAAGTCATAGATAGGTAAAAAGCAGTCCGTTTTGATGTATAATAAGTCATATTGGCGATATATTCCAAAATGTGTGGAACAGTTTAAATTTTATTCATACAAAATTGTATAATATTGTTTAAAACTATGTAATATGATAAATAGAGATAAAAAATAATAATAAATTAATTTTATTGTTAAAAAATGTAATTTTGTTATAAAATACGTAATTAATATGAAATGAATGAAGTCAGATATAGGTAAATATTTATTAAAATAATAATAATAATAATAATAATAATAATAAATAATAATAAGCAGAGAGGTACAAAAATAAATAATTTTTATTTAAAATAAATCAAATACAATAAATTTAATGTATTTAAAATGGATTCAAAATGACACATAACTTTTTCAGACTGTCTTCTTAAAAATGTTCACGCATACTCAATTCAAATAATTAGCCTGTATTCTCTGATTTTGTACATTTGACATCATTACAGAACACTGCGATCTATTGTTTTAATGTAAGAATTTTGACCAGTTAATAATTTTTTCCACAAAAACTATGCACAGTAAAAATAAGAGACATATCAAAGGCCCTAAGTTGATTTATTCTCTACTATTTAAAGCAAATTCCATCCAAATCGCTGAAACCGTTTCAGTTGTAGCTTTGTTCAAAAATTTCCCGATCGTCGTGATGAATTTTGGGGGGCTTGACCTTTTAGTATTAGGATGTAAAACGGCTTTTTAAGTCATAAATGCGTGATTTAAAAAATATGATAACCGTTTTAAGTCATAGATAGGTAAAAAGCAGTCCGTTTTGATGTATAATAAGTCATATTGGCGATATATTCCAAAATGTGTGGAACAGTTTAAATTTT
>OY720450.1:49406245-49463745 GCA_963082715.1 Harpalus rubripes | reverse complement strand
ACAGGTTGGGGCACTCTTACAGGAACTGGTTGGGCAACGGTGACAGGGTAAGGCTGTGGTACAGGGACGGCCACGGGTTGCTGCACGGGAACGGGAATGTGTTGTGCCACTGGGTAAGGCACTGGACGGCTCACAGTAACGGGATAAGGACGAGGTACAGACACGGGCACAGGTTGTGGCACAGGGACAGGAACGGGGCGGGGTACGGACACTGGCACGGGCACGGGCTGGGGCACTGGGAATGGCCTATTCACCGTCACGGTATACGGCTGAGGCACCGGTATAGCGATAGTTTGAGTAATGGTGTTGACACTAGTGCCGCCGCCTCCTCCTCCGTTGCCGCCGGCACCGTCCCCAAAACCACCGCCAAGTCCTCTACCGAGTCCACCGCCGAGTCCTCCACCGGATCCACCGCCGAAGCCTCCTCCGTAACCTCCACCAAGTCCACCGTGTCCGCCGCCGAGTCCGCTTCCGAGACCTCCTCCGAAACCTCCTCCAAGACCACCATGTCCGCCGCTCAGGGATAGCCCACTCAGATCCCCGCCGTGGCCGCCTCCCAGAGAGATGCTGCTGCCCCCGAGTCCACCATGGCCTCCGCCGAGAGACAGACCTCCACCAAGTCCGCTGCTACCGCCGTGGCCGCTGCCAATGGAGATGATGCCACGCTTGTCGGTTTTCTTAGCATCATTGTCGCCGCAACGTCCTAACGTCGCTACGGACAACACTAAAGCCAAAACCTATAACATTATAAAAATTAGTGTTTAATATTTACATCAAGATAATAAATTGTATACCACGAAAGGCCTCATGTTACTGGATAGAAGAGGCTTTGGCGAACGAATGATGCTAACCCCTGGATGGTACGCTATTTATACAGAACCACACCTCGGAGAGGGCCTGCTTGATTCACTTTCACCACAATGTGGACCGCGCACATTGGAACATCTCTTACTTTTTAATAATTGACTTAGCGATCAATGAGATGCGGATATATTATATTTGATAACAGTTATGTTAGATATCTCATTTTAATTACAAATTGTTGTCAATAAATTGAATTAAAAGTAAAGTAATATATTTTATACAGTAGTACGTGAAATAAAAAGAACAGTAGTCTTAGAAATATATGAGTTTTATTATAATTTTATACGGAAACGAATTCAGTATTCCGTATTTTATCTTTTTAATTATAGTAGGAATTGTGAATACAACTGGATTTGTAACGATAATTAATTTCAGTCGAACATCTGTTACATTAATCTAAATAACAAAATTAGAAGCATTTAAATGCATATATTTACAAACATACAATCATTCTGCTAGCAGTTGTGTTAGCTAACTGTAATGTCGGCATGTCAATTAATACAAACTTTTATTTTCAATAATAACTGGGAAGTCATATTTTCTGCAGAATACTATTTTGCGGATGTAGCTTTAATTTATTTTCTCTTTTATTGAGATTAAGTAAATAGAAGTTATATTTGTGATAAACTGTTTTATATGCCACGAAATTACTTTATTAGTGTACATTATTCAAATAAATAATGCATATTGTTATTATACAATTATAATTTGTTTCACAATAATGACGGTTAGTATCCGAGAAAAAGTATAACATCTTTATGTTTTGTACTTATTTGAAAATTTGCAATTATAATTGAATTGTAATTTTAAATTTAGAACAGTTACCTTGAAGCTATATATTTAGTAGCAAAATTAATGCATTTTTTGTTAATATATTATTAACCATCTAAAAGAAAGCTGAAAATTAAAAAAATAGTTATAGATAAAAAATAATCTAAACTATCACATATGAAAATACAAAAAGAAATTATTATTTTTAATGTAAAAGATAATAAAATTAATACCCATAAATTAATTTTTATGCCAGTTTAGCACGATAATTATTGACATAAATTAAATAGGAATCCATATCTACATTCTTTTTGCTCAAAATTTAAAAAAAATATTAAAAAGTGAAACATAATGTTCAGTAATTAATTTTTTACAGTGAAATACTAAGTTAAACTCAGTTATTAATTTATACTTTGTAATGATGAAAGGTGAATGCTTGATACAGAAATCTGCTTCATTTAATTGAGGTCTTGTAGTGCAGTATGTTAGAGACAATGAATTTTTAACTATACCTACTTTTAAAGTATTAAAATTTTTATAATTACTAGATCTAATAGTAGTGAAAGAGTCAAAGAATGTTAAATAAAGAAAATTAACACTCTGGTGATGTGCACATTAAAATGATTGTAAGAGACATTAAGATAAATTTCTTTCCTACCTAGTCTAGATGACTAAAAGCATAATAAATGATCAAACTTAAAAATAAATACTTTCTATTAATCACACACATGTACTCCATATCTATACATATATATGCAATGCAGCATTGAAAAAGAGGAGAAATTTCATTGAAAGAAATAGTGATGTGTGACAAAAACTAGAAATAAATATATAATTACTTGTTTTGGAAATATGTAATTTATTTCCTCATCATAAAATTATATGTTTAATAACCTTTTACTTCCTTTTTATCTTGGAATTTCATTAAAACTTTAAAAATTATTAAAATATTATAGACCGGGGGCTAGTGCTACAAGAAAAAAGTATCATTTTATTCCAAATATTGACCATTGTTGCTCACTTTAAATACCCTGGAGAACGATTTGCATGACCCAAATTTGTTTTAAAAAAATATTTAAAATTTAGGTTTTCTATATCGGACCTACATATTTTTGTTGTCATTTAAAGTAAAAATTATCCGTTGAGTAAAGCCCGTAAGGAATGTCATGAAAAATTTCTGATAGGTAAAATTCACTGCAATAAAAGGCTTTAGCGCCCTCTACAACAATTGGAAATGGCTGGCATTTATTATCGGCTACCATTTTTATATACATGTCATTTTATGCAAGTCCCATACAGAAAATACATAGATTCTAAAGTATCAGTTTTGGGTCATGATCCACAACTAGGGTATTTAAAGTGAGTACCAAGGGTCAGTATTTGGAATACCATGATACATTTTTCACGTAGCACTAGCCCCCAGTCTATTAAACATAATTATAAATTCGATATCCTAAAATTTTATCAAAAACTTTCAAAATTTGTCAGGCAAGAATAATACATTTCTTTAGTAATATTATTTCCAGCATTTCACTTAATAACTTTATTCTATTGTATGCAAGAAGAATAGAAATTTTTCTGAAATTGTTTGCTTAGAAAATTGCAATTGTTGTTCTATTCACTTTTGCAATTCTTTATAAAATAATTTTAATTAGGTTCATTAAGTAAAATGCTTAACATATATTTAGAAACGTTTTACTGCAACATTTTAAAAATCAAAGGTCAACTAAAACTTCCGGAGTAAAAACCAAATTTGTGTTCTAACTTTTTAAACCATTTAACTTTACTATAATAACAGTTAGAAAATTATGTGAGTAACTAATGTGCATGTTTAAAAGAAAATTTAAAACAATTTCTTTTTAAGAAAGTAAGAAAATATACTAATTCATTTTATAGTAGATGTACGAGTATGATTTAATTTAATTCTGTTATTGATACTTGGAAGGCATATTTCTTGCCCAATATACTTGAACAAGTATGCATTAGGATTCATAAAAACAGACATATTTCATACAAACATGTCTGATACAATAATTTTGTATTTGTTTGTGTATGACAAAATTTCTCTTCTACGCTACAAACTATATAATGGATTAATTGTCAAGTAATAAAGGAAAGAATGTTTTGGAAGTGTTATACTACAGTTAATTTAAAACTTAAATGACACATTTTCGATATATTTACAGTCTTTTAATTCAGTATATATCTCTGTGGGTTTGTCGGTGTATGTAGGTATCTAAAGTTTTCTACTGAGCAGAAACAGAAAAACATGAAATAGAAATAGTATATTAAAGCTTAATTCATTAAATATCTCGATAGGATCAATCATTCAAAGGAAAATGGAATTAATGTCGCATTTTGCACTTATTGTTAATAATCTAGTTAATCATATCCAGACAAAAAATCATATTTGTAAACGAAAGTAATATTGTTTATATGTATTTTGAACTATGAATGTATTTTTAATTACTTATCACATTGTCATGAAATTGCATTATAAGGCAATTTTGTAAATGTATCAATGTGATTATATTTTAATAAATATTGCTCAACCGAAAGTGCTTATTTCCTAATTATTTTGAATTTTTAAAATCCTTTGTCGATACAAAGTTTTCTATTTAAATATACTTTAACAATGTCTTGATTTGATTTGTTAATTTTTTCATCGGAAATGGTGCTGTAATTTTTGTACTTATGTATGTTATGTACTATATTGTAATTTTATTTACAAAGTTAGTATTTAATTATAGTTTGTAAATTATGAAATGGTATATCAGATTTTTTTACATAAGAATGAACATGAAATTTCATGTTCAAAATTAGTTAAATAATATTTCTTTTTGTATTTCATATGTATTTGCCACTTTGAAGATAGTGTTTTATGCCATTCTGTTATATTTTTATACTAATATTATTTATCAGCTGGAGACTATGTACTTTACTAAATATTGCATAATATATATGTATATATATATATATATATATATATATATATATATATATATATATATATATATATATATATATATATATATATATATATATATATATATATATATATATACATAGTGTCCCATTTAAGGTACGAATGCATTGGGATCTCGAGAACCGTAACTGGTACGAGGTTGGTTAAATTAGACAAAAGTTGCCCCATTAGGAGACTATTTTAAAGGTATTTTGTTATTTGCGAAAAAATGCATAGGTCACTAGATATAGGCGAAAATGTAAAATTTGCAGTTTTTTATTTTTGCAAATAACTTCGAAGTGTGAAATTATACTGGATTTTGGTTTGCACATCTTTAGGGCACTTTTTTATGTTCTTTCGACTGGCGATGCTCAATTTTTTTTATCAACGTTGGTTTTCGAGGATTGATGTCAAAGTTTTAATTTTTATATGGACGCCATATTGGAAAGTTACGCCATTGAAAAGAGAATTTTTTTAGCTTTACAATGATATTAAATTGTAATAATTTATTTTTATAATTAACAGAGAAATTATCAAATGTTATTTATACTAAAATTTAATTGAAAAAAGTAAATCGATGGCTGCTGTTTAGGAAAATAACTATTTAATAAACAAATAATGTTAAAAATACAAAAATAATTTACAAAAACTTTACAATAAATTTTCTATTAACCCACCATTTCGTTCTACGCACTTCTGCGCCCTTCGTTCTGTTCCTTCTATAACTTTTCTCAGCATTCTTGGCCTAATTTGATTTATAATTCTTACTGTGGCATTTCTTAATTAATTTTCATTCTGATATTCCCGAATAAAAAGTTTATTTTTTAAGTATTCCCATAAAAAAATCTAAAGGTATTAAATCTGGAGATCTAGCAGGCCACTTGATTTCGCTGTTGGTCCCTATCCATTGTCCTCCAAATGTAATATTTAAATATTGTACTGAAAATTTTAGTATTAATAATATTTTTTGTTAATTTCTCTGTTAATTATAAAAATAAATTATTACTGTTTTATATCATTGTAAAGCTAAAAAAATTCTCTTTTCAATGGCGTAACTTTCCAATATGGCGTCCATATAAAAATTAAACTTTCACATCAATCCTCGAAAACCAACATTGATAAAAGAAATTGAGCATCGCCAGTCGAAAGAACATAAAAAAGTGCCCTAAAGATGTGCAAACGAAAATCCAGTATAATTTCACACTTCGAAGTTATTTGCAAAAATAAAAAACTGCAAAATTTACATTTTCGCCTAGATCTAGTGACCTATGCATTTTTTCGCAAATAACAAAATACCATTAAAATAGTCTCCTAATGGGGCAACTTTTGTCTAATTTAACCAACATCGTAGCTCTTACGGTTCTCGAGATCCCAATGCATTCGTACCTTAAATGGGACACTCTGTATTTATATATATATATATATATATATATATATATATATATATATATATATATATTTGCATAATATTGTTTTAATTTTACACAATGTATTTATGTATAATTACCATGCACCCTTTAAGGTTTTTTTTTTTTAGGAAATAAAAGATTATTATTAAACTGCTATAACTTTGAGTATAGTGATACCAATGTCTGATTTGCTGTTTATAAGTAAGTTAAGAGTAAATTTGTATTTAAACGATGTGGTTACGTTCATATAATAATTATTTATCACATAAAACCAATTTTTATGTCTACTTTCCATTTCAGCTATGAGCTAGCTATTTCGTTATTTACTTCACAAATAAATATATAGAATTATTTCTGCTTTATTGAATGTTTACAGGGAAATCTGCATACATATCTAGAAATGTAATTATAAATACTTAATGTTTAACATTTTATAATGTTAATGAATATTGTGTATTAAAAGTTTTATGTGTTAATAAACAAATAAATATTATTTTAAAATGGCACTTATTAACATATTTTGTTATGTTTTGAGAAATATCTCTGTTTCTGTATAGCAAACCTTAATGCAGAAATATGTAATAGTTATTTATGTACCTAGGACCTTCGCCTCGGTAAGCAAACTATGCCCGGTTGCACCGCTGTCACTTAAATTTTAAGTATTCCTTAAATTGACAATATCGTATCGAAACGAAACGTCAAATGAGTAGTTGAATATTGCTGTCAAAATTTCGATTTGCATTTTTTTGTTTAAGCCTAGCTTAAAATTTAAGGACAAGCGGTGCAAATGGGCATTAATCTCTGCTATAATATTCATTTTTTGCCGAGGTGCATATTGCATTTTTCTGTCTACCTTACTAATAATAGATCTAGAAGGGTAGTACACACAATTACAATAATATTAAATCGTAGTAGGCTTAGCGGACGAAAAGTACGGAAAATATCACTTTTCGTTTAGGTAGACAGAAAAAGTAGAATGTCACATAATTGTGTTTAAAAATAATAGCATGTTCAATTCTAATGTGTCATGAGTACATTCTATTCGATTGTTAGGTTAGTATTGCTTGATAAAGGTGCAGCCGATTCTAAATAATATAATGTTGAATATTTTTTTAAATTTGTGTAAATTTCAAATATCTAATTAGTTACATTCACCTATTGTACGCATAGATAACATGTTATTGATAACTAACTACACACTATTTATACCAGTATATCAAAAAGATAATCAAAACCCATTATTAAGAAATATTATTAATTTTTAGTATGCATGTATTTTTATTAGTTATTTATGCAGGAGATTGAGTGAAACGACCATAATCGAACTCGATCGATTACAAACTTAAAAAATCTTTTCCATTTAGAAAAAAAAGTAACTTTTGTAATGCACTAACTTTTAGTGCCCTTAAATGACGCCTGATAAGCCCCTTCAAAATAACATTACCGTCGTCAAAATCTACGAAGAAAGGTAATACGCACCCAGAAATGTCTAATGAACGGTGATGAAATAAGAGAGTAAATATTTATATTACATATTTAAAAATTACACCAACAAGCGCGTTCACTACATAACACTTCTTCCGGTTTTCCGGATGTGGCATTAACTTATATACTTATAGATATGCATTCTACATAAAATTCTAAATTCTATTATACAGGATGGGGCTTAGAAACTACATTTTTTAAGGCGTATAAAATAAAGAGTATTGCTGATAGACATTTTTTAGATAATGAAAAAACATAATTCAACATAATCAAATCTAGTATATCGTTCTCATTAATATAAAAGTCTTAAATACAAAAGTTGAAAAGTTCTGAATTGTATCAATATATATTTTTCACGAAAATATATTCCGAACTTCAAATAAAGTATACTTCCGGTTTATCAATTTTAGAAAAAATCTAGTATATCCTTATTAATATAAAAGTTTTAAATGCCAAATTTTAAAAATTTGGTATATAAAAATAATTATTTGTATCACTAGGCCAAAAACTGAACATTTGCGAGACCGAGTTTATTTTGACAGGCCGAGCTGAAAGCGAGGCCTGTAAATACGAGATCTCGCAAAACAGTTTGTGGGCGTGTGATACACAAGATTTTTTGTACCAACTTCTCTATAAATTCTTCGTATATTTCTCTACATTTTATTCTGTTACATAACCTAAAAAATAAACATATATTTTTACCAGAGTGAATCTGGCAGCCAAAACTTAGCCGCCATACTATGAGTACAGTAGTTGCGAACAAACCCTATTCCTCTGGCGCGTAGAGCAGACCATGGCCAACTGTATCTCAGTTATAGTAATTTATGGTTAAAAAACAGAATTATCACTCTGAGACAGAAGCATCAAAATGAGAAAAAAGGCATAGTGTCAAACAAAATTAAAGGGCAAATCAATAATTGCAATTCAAAGTTAAATGTGTTTATAACATATTCAAGAATAAACAGCCATAAGAATTATTTTGACTATCATTTACAATACTTAAACATATCGTAACTATATCACTCTAGGTAATTTGAAAGAAATTATTTATTTACAATGTAATGTAGCCGGAATTAAAATATGATATTACTGCATTTTGTTTGTAATATATTTAGGAATAATCTGGCATAAAAATTATTTTGACTCTCTATTGTTTACAACAATTAAACCTATCTTTATTATGTCATTTTATGTAATTTGAGAGTAACTATTTATTTATAATGTAAAGTAGCCGGAATTAAAATATGATATTCCTGCATTTTGTTTACAATATGTTTAGGAATAATCTGGCATTAAAATTATTTTGATTCTCTATTGTTTACAACAATTAAACCTATCTTTATTATGTCATTTAAGGTAATTTGAGAGTAATTATTTATTTATAATGTAATGTAGCCGGAATTAAAATATGATATTACTGCATTTTGTTTATAATATATTTAGGAATAATCTGACAAAAATTATTTTGACTCTCTATTGTTTACAACAATTAAACCTATCTTTATTATGCCATTTTAGGTAATTTGAGAGAAATTATTTATTTATAATGTAATGTAGCCGGAATTAAAATATGATATTACTGCATATTGTTTATAATATATTCAGGACTAAAGATATCTTAACAATGTCTTTCTAAGTAATTTGAATGTAATTATTTAGTTATGTGTTATGTTGGTTATTTACAAATTGTGAGTCGTAAGATGAAATTTTTGCATTCTTTTTTATATTGTAAAGAATGTAAAAATATTGAATTATATTAATTTATTTAGCATAAGTAAATAAATACAAATTGTTTATAAACTAAGGGGCTTGATGCTTTTACATCGTTCGCACCTGCCTTTAGTACAGTAATTAATAGTACAATAGTGCTTTGTTACTATAATATAAATATATGTCAAAATTGGCCTTTCTTTTACTCTTATAGTCATCATTATTGCATTTGAAGTATACATTCTGTAAAATAATCTTCAATAGTGGGGTGAAGTGGTTGGCGTGCTTAATTAAACATACGAGTATAATATTAAATAATTTTATTTTACATTCTGCATTTCCGTAAGAACATTTACATAGTATTATTAGTAATAGGATATTGTCTCATTTCTACCAATACCAAAAATTTAAGGAAAATATTAAAGGTGACAAGTAAACAAGGGGGAAAATTAATTATAAATTGATAGAAAGATAGATGCAGTTTGAACTTGTTTGATTGGATAATATTGGGATATTATCCAATCCAGAAACAAGATCAAACTGCAGCTCTCTTCCCATTACTATTTTCTTACGTGAAATGAAGTATAGTTCTGGTACAGGAATTAATTATTTGTTTGTAGCACACATAAATGAATTGTCTGCGTTTTTGTGTTATTTGTTAATTGTTATCAAATGGCTTCCATTATTGTTGTAAAAGATTAAAAAATTATTGGTGCCGGCATGTAGTAATACATCAGTGATAGGGCAAAATTAAATTTTCAGAATGTCAAAATGTTTTTGTACTGCAAGAAAAAATATGTAATAAATTACCAATTTTATTTCGTTTTTTAGTAAACCTTATTCAGCACTTACTGAACCTATTCTCGAAACCTATGAACCAAACTAATTGCACACCGGTAGTACTGTACAAGTAGTACCTGCATCAATATGACGACACGCAACAAAATCAAACTTTAAAAATGTATACTTCGCTTATTAAATGGAACTTTTAACTGGGTTTACATAGATGCTCTTAGATATACCTGCTCTTTAAGAAAAAAAATGATAGAATACCCTATTCTAATATGGTATTTGTACTGAATTTTTAAAGAATTTGTCGACATTTGATTTCGACTTATGAATGAAAATAATAGATCTAATTTAGAAACTCCGGATAATATGAAATTTATGGGCTTTTATCGCCATGTTAATAGTTTCTGGTTTAAATTTGCAGAATGCTAATTTAAAATTAGCGAAAAATAGTTATAATTTTTACAGACGAAATTATCTAGCAATTTTAGATCTATTCGTGCAGAATAAACTGTCATCGGAGTCGAATTATAAAACTAATAACAGTGTACTATTAACTCCAGAACCCAATCTGAATATTAAGAATAATTGCGACTCAAATATAAGTGAATATGAGAAAGATGTAATAAATACTTGTATTGCTGACAAAAATAATTTTGGAACAAATGAAGACACACAACTCTTGTTAACAATTAAAAAGGATTTGGTCTTAAAAGTAAATGAACCTGGCATAAATGAAAATAAATATATAACCCCAGAATCACAAGCCCAAATAAATATTGAAAACGATTGTGATTTAAATATAAATGAATCAGGCACAGATATACTAAATATTAAGGACGTAAATAATTTTGAAAAAAATGCCTATACACAAGCCGTATTAACAATAGAGAATGATTCGGTGTTACCTAATAAAAACAATTTCAATATTATTGATGACCAAAATTATTTAACAATTAATCGAAAAAAATCCAAAGAAACTATTAATACCCGCAGAATTTTTTGTTAAAAAATCCGAAGAACAATAAAGTGAAGAAAAATTGGACTGATGCATTTAATAATTATTTTTCCGAAAAATATCCTATTTGTGTTTTGAAATTTTGTTATTATAAAATCAATAATTTTCCGAAAAGAAAGAAATCATATACATTTCTAGCACATGCAATTTGCAAGCATTCTTCATGTACAAAATTTGTATATTTTACCCTAAGACCCATATTTGAAAGAAATTGGGAAGACATCGAAATAAATGTTTTGCAGAAAGGTGCTATTACACATAATGGTGAAAGTCACCGTAGATTTATAAAAGGTGAACAACGAAAAATATTAGCGGTTGAATTAAAGTCAAAACCGCCTAGTATTGTTGAATTAACTAAAATGAAATCCGCATCACAAGACATACTGAAGGTAGGAAATCTTAATAATGTACCAAGTCGTTTACTTTTAAAGAAAATTTTAAGTGAAAGCACAAAACAATTTGATTTAGATCCCAATCCATTAATAAATTTAATAAAAATGCAAGAGTCAGTAAATAAACAACAGATTTGGGAGTGAAAAAAAAATATGGGTTACATACAAAATTTAAGTTTAAATCCTTTTTATATATTTTTACAAACAGAACGTCAAATTCAACATTCATTGCAGATACAAAAATCTAAAATCATATTCTGTTAACTAGATTCAACAGGCAGTATTATAACGAAACCTTCATGGATAGAAAAGAAAATACTTTATTGTGCACTTGTATTACGCGGATACGACAAGCACCGCTTCCTCTGGCAGAGTGCATCTCATCAAGTCACAATATTCCAACAATACAATATTTGTAAACAATTTAACAAAAATTAGCGGCAAAAGATAAGTACCTATAATCAAAAAAAAAAAAAAAAAAAAAAAAACTGGCGGAAGTATGGCTTTAATGCAGTCTGTTCAATTATCATTTAATAAAATGAGTTTAAGCCAATATTTATATGAATGTTACTTGTACGTTATTGGAAATAACAACAGAATTGAAACTATGACGATAACTCATGTGTGTAGTGCACATTTCATGCATTTATTTACAATTGAGGCTAAGAAATGGACTAGAAAAATATTTATCCAATATTTAATAAATAAAGTCATAAACTGAAATTTGAGGTAACTTTTCCATATCTTGATGCTTGGAAACAGGAATTTAATCGTACTTATTGCGAATATTCGTCAGAGTTAGAACAAAGCAAGAATCCCGATGATGATATGTTGACAGTAATTGGTCGAGTTAGAATTTGTTTAAGGAAATACCAGAACTCATTTGCAACATACGGGTCAATTACAAGCTTAGGTCCACTGAAAACACCGGATCACAGGCAGGATCCGACAAAGTTAAATCAGAATCACAGTCGATTCAATCAGTACACTCTATGCGATATATACAACCCATCATACCTAAATTGAATCTACCGACTTTCGATGGAGAGAAAAAAAGAAAACTGTTATGAACTTTTACGATTTATTCACTCAGTTGGTGATAATTCGGGACAGTTTATCGGATATTGAACGACTCCAATATCTCAAGTTATCTTTAAAAGGGGATGCCTCTAGGCTTATTTTAAATATCCCAGACAAAGCTGATAGTTTATAGATTGCGTGGAATGCAATCACAAACGAATATTATCGTCCCAGGTTGTTGAGGTCGGTACATCTGAATGCACTCCAAAATGTAAAAAAGTTCAAGCAGGCAGACGTTCCTGCATTAAAGTCGTTTTTGAACAAAGCATGAAAAAACATCGGTGCCTTAAAAAAATTAGATGTTGATGTTGACCCATGTGACGTCGTTTTAGAAAACATGATTTGTCGTAATTTAGATTTGGCTACCAGACGACAATGGGAACTAACATTGGATTCTGACTCCAAGCTTACTCATGTAGAACTAATTGAGTTTTTAACTAAGCAAGTCTCAAGCTTAGAGGTTGAACCAATGAAACAATTCAAAGGTCACAAGCCAACATCCCGAGCGATGATATTGGCAACTGTTAAGAATTGTCCGTATTGTAAAAAGTCTCACTACATAAGTCAGTGTGAAGGGTTTAAAACACTTAAACCTAAAGATATATACTGTCTTAGAATGGGCCACTTACGCCAGAACTGCCCTAGTACATCAACATGCAGAACATGTAACAAACCTCACCATACGCTGCTGCATTTTGGCGAGAGGTCAAACCAGTCATTATCACACAAGCGTGAAAATGAAGCGGAGTAAATCAACCGTCCGTCATCACCCAAGTGTGATTCAAAATCTCAAGCCAGTAGTAGTAAACCTGAAACTACTACAATGTCTGCTAAGACTTATTCACTAAGTCAACACAGAAACCATACTTCGCTATTACTACCCACTGCAAAGCTGCATATATTTTACAGTGCAGAAAAGGTACACGTTGTTCGTGCCTTATTGGATACAGGATCGCAGAAATCCTATCTCACAAGTCGTTGTGTCTGTAGTTTGAATCTGTAGCTTGTTGTTTTTAAATAATATATATTTTGCAAGCAATGGATATTAGAAACAATAATTGTTGATTCCGTTATAAGACGAATTTGCCGTTACGGTTAACAACAGGCAGTTGGTCAAGAAATTAAACTCTTTCTAATGATTCATCAGTGAACAAAAAAGATTGTGTCTGCCAATGCCGACCTGGAATGTTATACATAATGGTGCACCGGAAGACGCATTAAAGACTTCGATGCTAATTTTAAAATGTTTAAATACAGTAGACCCTTTACTCCGAATTGTTTAATGTGTTCGGACTAATGATTTGTTCGGATTTCTGAATTCGTATGGATAACTGAAAATAACATCAATTTAGCAAGTTTACAATATTTATTACTGTAAGTATTTCAGAGAACAAATTAAGAAATAGAAATAAAAAAAAACATTATTATCTTATCTTTCTAATTTTAGTTTTAATTTTTTTCTTGTATTTGTATTTACATTAACTTTCCATATTGCTATGTAATATTATTCTGCAAATGGGATATGAGCGCCCTTTTGAATAATAAATGAATATTAAATTCCGAAAAAAATTTTTTTTTATTGTTTTTGGGTTTACATTCCGGTTTTGATCGCCAGTTGTCGAAGTAACACTTATTAATTATTAATGTATTTATATACATCCACCAGTTACAATTTCGGACTAAAGCAAATTTTTATAGTGTTTTCCTAGAATCACTTTTGCTTGTTGGTTCGGAAATATTTTATCCCGCAGTTCGGATTACTTTATTTCTACCCGATGTTAGGATTAACGTAGGTTCGCAATAAAGGGTCTATACTGTACTGTCGTCCCCAAATGTTTAACAACAAAACCGTTAAATAGTTTGTTGTTTTTGTAGAGAAAAAAGTTCTGCATCTAATGATATCTTAATTCATAATAATTTTCTATTATCCGGAACGGAAAAAATGTGAGATATTTAATCGCAAATATTAATCAAATCAGTAGTGCTACGGAGTAATAAATATGAAATATAGTACTGCTACCGAGTAGTAAATATAAAATATAGTTATATAAACCAGTAACCTTATACTTCGAACATTAGATCAAATCTGGTAGTTTTGATTTTTTGCTGAGTTATGATGTTGGCTCAATGAATAATCGACAAAAACCGAAAGGTCAAAAATTTCACTTTTTCTGGATTTTTAACAAAGTTGCGTTCGGCTCCCGAGGGCAAAAACTTGGAATATTCATTCGGTCAACATCATAAACAATTCAGCAAAAAAATCAGAACTACCAGATTTGATGTAAGGTACCCTCCCCCTTTCAGGCGATAAGGTTACTGGATTAAATACGCAGAAAGTAATTATTACATATTAATCAAACAAATTTTATTTATTTTAACTAACGTTAAAAAAGTGTCAAAAAATAGATTAATTGTGTGCGCGCGTTTTTGTTTTTTATTATGTAATGGCACTATTGATACAAATATCTTCGATTATTTTTTTAATTTCCGAATTATATAAAATTATGAATGGGCTATATGACCATTTTTTTATTTTTCCATTTTATGATTCTTTGCAAAAAATTAAAATATCCATATTTTTTTAAATCGCTTAATTGTTCCCGAGAAAAACAATAATCAAATTTTGGAGAGGGGATATGTGACTGGAATCTGCTTTTAAGAACTCGGATTTCATTTTTAAATGATGTATGTAAACAGCCTTCGAAAACCATATGAGTCATATGGTTTGGAGGTCAATGTCATGTAATGAAGTGTCAATATCATATGATATGACGTAGACACTTCAATGCAAACAAATTTACACCAAAACAATCTGTTGTGTAAGATCAAAATATTTTTATTTTATGCTATGAATTGCGTTTATTGTACATTGTTCCATTAATAATTTTGACTAATTTATTTTTGACTACATTTATTCGAAATCATTAAGGAAATAAATTCGGTTGATTCATTAAATTACCACTTTTAGTTTTGTAAACTGCTCTCTCATTCTCCTACGTGACGTCAGAGATATGATGCCGTTACATAAATTCTAATTTCAAATACTAATTTCAGTGAAATTATAATTAGTTTTTATCATTATTATTTATAGTCACAATGGTTAATTTTTGATTTTTATATATAGCTCATTAGGATATCATTAGGTTTGTTCCAACATAAAATTCAGAACATGATTCAAAACTGTTTAGAATCCATGCGCGAACTTATAGTTCGGTTGAGGATTTTGTATGTATATCCTAACCTCTAAAATTATATCTGTCAGAAAACATTGTGCTTTTGATTAGATATAATGATTAAAATATAATAGACGTATATCGTGTGTCTATCTTTAAGTTGTACATTGCATGGGAAAACAGTTTTTTTTGCAAATTCCGGCTCGCCTAATTAATTTAAGCAATAACGCGTCAAATAAAAGTTTCAGGGCATAAAATTCTGTATCTAACTCAATAAACAGAATTACCTTTACATGTTTTGTAACGAAAGTAATTAAATATGAAAACGTCGAAAATTACGATGAAAATATCACCAGCCATGAAATTGAACAAAAAATAAATAAATGCTTGACGTTTTATGTCACAACCTAATAATAAGACAAATATTATATAAGACTAATAAATTAAGTTAAAAAATACAATTTTGCTTAAATAATATGAATTTATTAAAAATTCAACTGCGTCACAAAATTATTTATGATGCTGTGATTTACTGCCAACTCATTTCCAATACATCTAGTAATACAAAAAGGGACTACACTTTCCTGCTCGTCCTATATTTGCATTACGCGGCTAACGTGTATTTTTTGAAGACACATTAGCAGTCTTCAAATTTTCTCATCACACTCTTCATTAGTATAAATATTTATTTTCTAATAATTTCAGACAATAAAACAAGAGACAAATTCAAATTGTCAGAAACGTCATATAAGTTACGTTGTGACAGATAAAACGTGAAGCATTTATTTATTTATTTTTTGTTCAATTTCATTTGTCGATATTTTGAAAGTAATTTTCGATATTTTCTTATTTAATTACAGTCATTACAAAGCATGTAAAGGTAATACTGTTTATTGAGTTAGATGCAGAATTTTATGCCCTAAAACTTTTATTTTACGCGTAATTAGGTGAGCAGAAAATTGCAAAAAACTGATTTCCCATGTTAATCTCCTACTTACACCTTTCAGATAGACACACTGTATAACTCTAAAATGTTCCAAAAACACTTGATCGCTGTATTGATGTAATATCATCTGTAGGTAATTTTCTTTGTTTTGCCTTATTTTCATAACATCGTCCAAGAATTCTCTATCACTTTTTCTAGAAAATTCTGACAGTTCGGAAATATCGCTGTCTTCTTCCATTGCTAATTTCATAAATAACAAAAGCAAAATAAGTCAGGTTACATAGCACGTCAAACTTATTCAGAATTAAAAATTCTGGTAAAATCCTAGAACTTTAAGAACGATTCAGAATCGGATCGGAACACTATTCACTCGTTCTTGGAACACTGCACTATAATTTCTGAATTTCAAACTCGACTTGTCAGAAGGGTAAAATGGTTTTGCGCAAACTCAGTAAAGTTCTGAACGGTTCTGAACTTTTATTGGAACAAACCTATTATATAATCATTGTTTTTCTGAAAAATAATTGGAGGATACAATATTATTACTAACATTGAAATCGCTATGGTCCACCGCCCGATGAACTACACTGTGTATAATCTTGTTGAAATGAACAGTATAATTATCTACACTCGAAATCTGGGGTTAGTAGTCTATAGTGAAACATGTATCATGTAATTCCGGTAGTTAGAATTAGAATATAATAAAGCAATGTGTAAGACAAATTGGAACCAGATGACTCCACATAAATTGTTATAGAAAAACTAAACAAACATGTAAAACGTAAACTGTTTTAACTTCTTTTCCTTGGCGTTCAAGCTACAAAGTATAAATAAAATTTTGTTTATCAAAGATCGTTGTTTATGAACCATAACAATATCTGAACTAACACAATAAATTAATTTACTCTCTTCCTTAAAGTGATTACAACATGCGAGTAGTAGGTACTTTATGTATGTTTCAAGACATTGTAGAATGCAGTAACTTTATTATTGACGGGGTTTGGGGTATATTCCATAACAGTCATAAATTATTTTATTGTTTACATCTAATGAAACCCGGATTAGTGAATATTTAGAAATTATTCTTAATAAAACGGCAATGTCACTGACATTCGAATTCGGGTCGTCAGAACAACCACCCAGCCATTTTAGTTTCAAAACAGATGCGCAACTGCAAGTACTAAATTAAATCTTACAATTTAAATTGAATACGGTTCTCCTACTATGAAAGTCGAGAACAGTATACCTACTTTTGAAAATGCTATTGAGGTGCAAAGTGCAAGCTATACTTTATCGAATAATTACAACCAAAGCCCCGCGTGGTGTCTTTCAGACCCCACTCCATCAAATATTGTTCAAAATTTTCTTTAAATAATGAGGCACGGAGTTTTCGAGACAAGTACTTTCTTAATACGCCCTTTGTTCATTCAATGTGCAGTCAAATCATATTAGGTTTAAAGTATATATCAGTCGTTTTGTTTTTTAGGTGTCTAATAAAGTCCACATGGTCATTCGTGTTTTAATTAGGTTTACGCCCACATACGAGCAGATAAAAATTTTATTACTTATTTTGTGTTCATTTTAAATGGGACATCATTGCTATCTCGAGAACTAGAAGAGATACAAAGACGGTTAAATGGGTACACAATTTCTATTTCACAAGACAAATTTAAAGAAAAGAAAAAAATATTAATTCAGCCAATGGCTCTCAAAATACGGAACCCAACTTTTTTATTTCAAATGAGAACATATATTTTTTATTTGCTTATTCGATAGAGAATTTAATTCTGAATTCAATGATATAATATTATCGTACCGTCACCGGACGATTTTTTTTCAGTGTTATCAGATTTTATTAAAAACGAGTCAATTCGGACAGGAATCTATTTAAAACATTGAAAAAGCAAACTGAAACGTAATACTTCTAAACAATAAAAATAACAAAATTTACGTCAAGAAAAAATTATATAAATGATTACATGAATTTTATTTTGGAAATAATCATCCCAATACCATTCGTGGTTAAATTTTATCCAGGAAAAATTTTCCGATTTCTTTACTCAAGCCTGTTGCCAATTTATCTCGTGACAATAAAAAATCGCTCGGTTGACTACTCGTGATTTTTTTGTCAATGCCACTCAATAAATTTCTGGGCAACCGGCTCTCGTAACAATCTGAAAATTTTCCGGCAAAAATTTACCACTTATGATATTATATATGATAGAATGTATATTTCAAACATCTTAACTTTTTGAATGTGCGTAAAATTATACTTTTTGTTAAATATAATTAAATAATTAAGAACTTCACTTGACAGTTATGATCACATAACAAAACAAAATATTCACTTATTTCAATCATCACTCTAATTCCAGGTTAAAAATTACTTATATTTAGTTTTTTTATTCAAAGCACTCTTATTATTGTCATATTTTAAACAAATTAATATAAAACTTTAAATGCATTTTTCTCAAAAAAATCGTCATATGAGAGTGTGATAATATTATATCATTGAATTCAGAATTAAATTTTCTAACGAATAAGCAAAAAAATATATGTTCTTATTTAAAATAAAAACATTGGGTTCCGTATTGTGAGAACCACTGGTTGAAAAAATGTTTTTTTCTGTTCCTTAAATTTGTCTTATAAAATAGAAATTGTTTACCTATTTAACCGTCTTTGTAGCTCTTATAGTTCTCGAGATAGAAATGGTAGCCCATTTAAAATGAACATCCGTCAGCTGATTTTTCTCTCGCATTTGTACAATTTATCTTAGTAGTATTACTTTAATTACACGCTTCTATAGCATCACTCTTCAATAAATATATATATATATATATATATATATATATATATATATATATATATAATATATATATATATATATATATATATATATATATATATATATATATATATATATATATATATATATATATATATATATGGATTATGTAGCCACACCAAATCTCCGGTTTGATAACCACCAGCTTCGGCTCGGACATCATATTGAACTTTCATTCGGTCGCTTGCACTTTGTATGTTCGCGCGCATCTTATGGTGGATGTCTTTCATTCGTCGGCGTAGGTTACTAACGTAGTCCTCTCCAGCCAATTCTTCACCCGGTTTGGAACCGAAATTTAAGTCGCAAGGTAGTCGTAATTCGCGACCAAATATAATTTTTGATGGAGATTGACCTATAGTCTCGTGAACTGATGCTCTGTATGCTAATAGAAAAGATGTAAATATTTATCCTAGTCTCGTTGATGGTCAGAGACTACTTTGGATAAATATATGTTCATGGTTCTATTCATCCGTTCTACCATACCATCTGACTGTGGATGTAAAGCAGTCGTCTTTGTTTTCCGAATGTTCAATAGCTGGTATATATTTTGGAAAATATTTGATTCGAAATTTCTTCCTTGGTCCGAATGTAGCTTCATTGGTGTTCCGAAGCGACTAATCCATTGTTTAATGATTTCTTCAGCAGTGGTAGAGGCTTCTTGGTTTGGTAGTGCGTAGGCGTCTACCCATTTGCTGAAGTAGTCAATAACAACGACGATGTATTTGTTGCCATCTTTGGTTTTTGGGAACGGGCCAGCGACATCCACAAAAAATCTTTCAAATGGGCTTCCTACGTTGTATTGGCGCATGGGTGCTTTTAGTCTTTTATGCGTCCCATTGCTACTTGCACGTGCGGAACACTTCCTGCACCAATTCCTGACATCATGCTTGTAGCTGGCCCAGTAAAATCGTTAGCGTACTTTTTCCATCGTTTTCATGACCCCGAAGTGTCCTCCCCAGTTCCATAGTGAAGCTGTCGCAGAACATCTGAAACTCTATTTTTCGGTACTAGTAGCTGCTCATTTCGCAGCGTACCATCTTCATTCTCTAGGACGCGTCTCAAAAGACCATTCTCGATTACCAACTCCACTGTGCCTAGTACGATTTTACTGTTGGTGAAAATAGGGTCACTTCCTCCCAGGTTGGCCGTCTGGACTCATTTTTCCACTTCAGGATGATCTTCAGGTTTGGATCGTTCTTTTGATCTTCTGCTAATTTCACCGGCTGCCACTCGTCATCTTTTACGGTAGTTCGGCAGACTCTTGTCTGTTTCTCTTCTGTACGACTGCAGTGTTTACAGTCTGTTGGACATGGTCTTCGGGATAGTGCGTCGGCATTACTATGACTTTTTTCGGCTCGATGTTCGGTTTGAAAGCCTTTCAATCTATCTTGCAATTTGGCCTTCTTGGTTCTTAAATTGCAAGAGCCATTTTAGCACTGCATGGTCTGTGCGTAGAAGAAACCTTCTACCATACAGATATTTATAAAAGTGCTCGACGGATTTTACGACTGCTAGCAATTCTCTTCTTGTCACGCAATAGTTGTGTTCTGGGTTAGACAGGATTTTACTGAAGTATCCGATGACTTTCGTGGCCGTTTTGAATCTGTGACCACCGATTCCATGATTGCTAGCATCTGTATCCAACACAAACTTTGCATCTAGGAGAGGATAACTCAGTACTGGAGCGCTAATTAGAACCAGCTTCAGATTTTCAAATGCCAACTGACAGTCCTCTTCCCAAAAAATTTTTCGGTCGTCTTCGGTAAGACAGGTTAGTGGTTTAGCGATGTGGGAAAACCCAGAAACGTAGCGTCGGTTATATGAACACAAGCCCAGAAAACTTCTTATCTGGTGTTTATCTGTCGGTATTGGCCAATCCTTGACGGCAGCAATTTTTTCAGGGTCTACGGCCAGTTCCTCTCCAGACACTATGGCTGGTAGCACGAACGTGGTTCTAACACCGGTGTTAGCTAGAACCAAGGCAACGAGTTGGCATATACTTAAGGGTTGTTTACAAAATCAGTGTTGCCAATATTCTGATTAAACCAAAAATATTCTGACAGCCATATTAATTAAATTTGACTGCATTATTTAAAATTGTTTTATATGATTTGTTTCTTGACTGGTTTGTAGGATAAACAATGAAGCCAAATTTATTGAATATGGCAGTCAGCACATTTTTCGCTTAATCAGTTTATTGGCAATATTGATTTTGTTAACAACCCTGAAATATGTACCAAGTCGTTGCCATGGTTCTAGCTAACACCGGTGTTAGAACCACGCTCGTGCTACCAGCCTATATGTCCTAAGTAATGCACTTCCTTCTTCAGCAGATAACATTTCTTCGGACTCAGTGTAAGATTAGCTGAACGTAGTGTTTCAAATACCTCCTCCAAGTTCTCCATGTAGTCCTCGAAAGTTTTTCCCAACACGATAATGTCGTCGAGGTATACCAGACACGTTCTCCGTGATAACCCTTACGTGGTCCATGAGTCTTTCGTAGGTGGCAGGTGCATTACACCGTCCGAAGGGCATTACTTTAAACTGCCATAGACCACATATAATGGTAAAAGCAGTCTGCTCTCGATCTTTTGGTGCGAGACCGACTTGCCAGTAGCCACTTTTGAAGTCGAGGGTAGAGAATATTGTCGCCTCAGCCAAGGTGTCCAAAGTGTCGTTTATCCTTATTAGGGGGTAGTTGTCCTTCTTGGTGACGTCATTCAGTCGGCGGTAGTCTACGCAAAATCGGGTGGAGCCATCTTTCTTTTTTACGAAGACAATAGGCGAAGCCCATGGGCTATATGATGGTTCAATCACACCATCCTTCTTCATGTCTTGGATTATTTGGTTCACCTCCTTTCGTTTTGCTAATTGAAGCCTCCTTGGTGCTTGGCGAATAGGTGTTGTATCGCCGGTATTTATTTTGTGTTGCAAAAACTTCGTCTTTCCTTTGAGCTCACTTTTCAATTCAAACACATCATGGTATTGGCTAAGGAATTGTTTTAAACGGTTTTCTTGATGCTTTGTCAAATCTGATTTGGTTGACAGTAGTTGGTTGATTAAATCTTGTGGAGCGTCCTTGTTGTTCGTGGACTTCGTAGCATTCATCAGGCAAACGACTGAAGAGATGCAGGAAACTTCTAAAACTGTACATTTTCGTAGAGTTACAGAGTAATAATTTACATTCCAAAGTCGCACTGGTATTTCATCCCTACATTGGAATAATGTTTTTCCAATTAATACTCCTCGTGCGAATGCTGTCTTTTCATTGCCGGGTTCTAATATCACAGTGCTACACTCATTTTATTTTCCTTTGAGGAAGACTTTAACTACCGTCTCCGCACGATTTGGTAAGGTGGTATCTCTTGCTAGGACAACACGAGCAGCTACGTCATCTCTTAAATGCATGACCATTTCTTCACCATTTGTTTTTAGTACTCCATGTTTGAAGTCCAGTTCAAAGCCTTCCTTGTTTATCAGATCCATCCCCAAGATGAATTCATCTTCAATGTTGGCAACTAACACGCGATGTTCTTTGCAAATATGTCTTCGCCGTATCACCAGTTGCCGTTCAAAGTTGCCATTTACTTGGTGCGAGGTGTTTATTTTTGTTGACTATATCGGGTCTTATTATAGTCCTTGGCGCATCTGTATCTATAAGCATGGCAACATGTTTTCCGTCAGCGATGCCGTCCACGAATACACTGGTTGCCTGATGGTGAATGGAAGCGACAAATACTTGTGGGGCTGCTGTAGTACAGGTCAACGTTTGCCCCTTCGCACCGACCCTGTTTAAATTTCCGACGATGACGTTTGTCCGGAAAATTTCTTCGGAAGCTTACTGCAGCGATTTCTGCGATGTTCTGTTTCGCCGCAGTATCAGCACCTAGGTTGGCCGATTTGTGCTAATGCTTCATTCGTTTTCTCAAATAATTTTTCCAGTTTGTTGTCTATTGCTTCCTGGTTATATTCCTTCATCACACGGACTCGAGCTCGACCTTTTGAGTACTGTTTTGCAGCCTCGGACTCTAACGCGTGTGCTAAAGCTTCTGTCAGCGTCTTAGGATGCGATAACATGAGCTTTTCTTGGGTTTCACTGTTGCGGAGTCCATCGATGAACGTCCGAATTGCCAGACATTCCAGGACGTCATCAAGGGCTGATGGGTACGCCAAGCGAACTAGACGAGCCACGTTGCTTTCGAATTTCTGCAAACTCTCATCTACTCGTTGAACACACCCTTTTAGTTGGGTCACAGATTAGAAATATGTTTTGTTTGTATAATAGATTGGAAACTGTAATGTTATTAAAAGAGATTATCTTCAGCGCCACTCTTTGATTGCTACCGGAACTATTTGAGTATGTAGGCAACCCCATAATATCTAAATATGCAATCCGCATTGTCTCCCAGTGTTTCATATTTATGATATATATAAATAAAGTAGACAATGAAAACCAACATTTATAAAACATGTATGGTTCATATATTTTTTTACAATAATACAAATAATTATTTTATATAATATTTATAAACAATTATAAGAAAATATGAACGTTTTGTAGTGTTATCATACAGGTTGGATCTTTGATTAAACTAGAAGTAATCTGTCTCGGTATAAATAAATAGTAAATTTTTTTATTATTTACCTGTATGGAAGGATATTCATGCCATTAATGACGATATCGATAACGAACTCAAAAAGCGTTTGTATTTAAAAACATATAAGAGCGCTCTTCCTATAGCGTTAATACGAATAGAATAGTAGAAACTTAAATCACACATACACATACGTAAAAGAAAATATTAGACACTATATAATATATCTCAACAATTCAAATAATCGAACTTATCTCAAGAAAATTAAAATTCTTGAAAATTTTGTTAGAATTTGATTAGAATACTCATAGGTTTTTGCGGTTTTTGACAACTTATAAAAAAATATGAATGTAAGCACATCACACGTAAACATTTCAATTTATGAAGCTTCCGGGAGCAGTCAAGAGATGGCATTGCAATACGGTCCAAATGTCAACCATTTAAGTTTTATAGCCTGAGTTGGGTGCAATACACCGTTCATATATAAGCATGACCGTATCGGGTCTTTAGCCGTTTTGTACTTTTCTCATAATCTCATTCCTCGTCGGGTGTAATAACTTGGAAGACATTGACAGCGTCTCCACGGAGTGCGACAATAAGTGAGCTTTTTTTCTTTGCTCCAGTCATTAGCCTTGGCGGCTGCTTCGAATTGTTTGAAATAATTTGGCCAAGGTGTTTTGCCATCAAATGTTGAAAGTTTCACCCTTACTTTAATGACTGTTGTTCTATTGATTTTGGCAGACATTGACTGTGGTATGTTAGTAGAGTCCAGTCGACTTTTTTTTTTCGAAGCTTGAAAATTGTCCTTCGAATTCTATTCTTAAAATACTAGAATTTTCTTTAAATTTTTTCTCAAAATTTTTGGAATTTGCTTCGAATTCTTCTCTTTAAATTTCAGGACTTTCGTCCAGTTCTTCTCTAAAAATTCTAGAGTTGTCTTCTAATTTTGTCTCAAAATTTTTAGAATTTTCTTTTAGTTTTGCTGTTAATTCTTTTTTCAAAATTCTACAGTTTTCTTCCAACGCTTTATTTAACTTGGATTCGAAGACAAAATTGTCTGGATCCTCACTGTCTCGTAGCAAGGCTTCACGAAGGCGTTGCTGCAGTATGCTTCTTGTTCCAGAAGTTTCCAATTCTCGTTCTTCGAGTTCCGCTCGGAGTATGGACACTTTTAAGTCTGTTAACTTTTAGTTTGTTTGCTACCATTTTATTTATTAATTTTACCCCTCTCCTGACACCAATTGTAACGTTTGTTAAGAATGAAACGCCAGTTCGTTTGTTAAAATTAAAATTTAATGGCAAGGGTAGCTGTATTAAAAAAATATATTAACTGTCACTATTTTTATATTTCTGTCCATCACACTGTCATTTATTTTTCCTTTATCTATCGCTCTATAGTAATCTGTGAGCAGAATTATGTTCCGAGCATATATATATATATATATATATATATATATATATATATATATATATATATATATATATATATATATATATATATATATATAGGGTGTTATATTTTAATAAACCCAGCCAATATGTCGCTTCTTTATTAAGTTAGTAATTTCTTTCATATAACATGATTTACTCAGCAACATATAAGCTACTTGATGACGGATGTACATTCCTGATACCACTTCCGGTTTATTAGTAATTAATATCTACTTTGAAATTTCAAATAGAACATACTATATTTTTTTACAAATTTGAAAAGTACATAAAATTTGCTATACAATCATGTAAAATAATCCATATGTTACATTATTAAACAGTAAAATGGCGTGCAAATTTTTATACACCTAATTGGAAAGAGAATAGAGAGCCATGACTATATATATATATATATATATATATATATATATATATATATATATATATATATATATATATGTCGCGGGGTAGTATCACTGGCAAACTCTATGTCGACCAACACTATTTCAGAACCACAGCGATAATATAAACGTGATGATCTCAGCGAGGCGGGCATGCACTCACCCTGAGCACCGCTACACACTGATTCCATCCAAGCATTGTAGCCAAGAATGCTTGAGGTTTCGATTACGACAATACAATTAAAAGATTATAAGTGATTCATGTAATACTTAGTTTCATTAAATGATCGTTACGACATGCTTTGATATTACAATCTCCGACACGGCCATTCTGACGTTTCACACGTCCTCGTGTGAACTATCTGAAAACAAAGAATTTATCCACAGTATTTTCGCTCGGCTATCTCTGACCAATAAGTGCTCAAATAGTTACAACTTTGTTCACATTTATATTAAGCTCAAAATTTAGCTATAGTACACTAAATTATTTAATGGACGCCTTTTTTACAACACGTCAAACAAAACATAATTCTGTAATAATACATTTCACCAGTAAATACATGACTACCAATATCAGTATTCAAGCATTGTTATAGCTTGTCCAACAGCGACAGACCATCATTGCTTAACCAGCAATCGATCGCTATTCCATCTTCGCTTAACCAGCGCAAGAAAATCATACCGTCATTGCTTACCCAGCAATGGAACACCCTTCCGTCATCGCTTAACCAGCTCGGAAAACCACACCGTCATTGCTTACCCAGCAATGGAACACTATTCCGTCATCGCTTAACCAGCTCGGAAAACCACAGCGTCATTGCTTACCCAGCAATGGAACACTATTCCGTCATCGCTTAACCATTTCGGAAAACCACACGACAGAGGCACCTAGTTAGCATGTTACCTTCGGCAGAGGTATCACAGTAGCATACCGAAACACCATGACAGAGGCATCCAGCAGCATGTCATCTTCCATCACGGTTAATAATTCTAAAGAATTTAACGAAAATGTCCAATGTCCAGACCAACGCCTCAATTGCTCCTTAGCCACTTTTGTTATAAAAGCTTATCAGCTCTTTAAAGTTTTAGTCATCCCTGTGGATTTTCAACGATCCACTCGATTAGCCTAACTAAATTATGGTCTCAACCTCCAAAAGGTTCATTATTGTACGCATGAACCGCTCTACTTAAAAATTAGAACATGGATTCATGTGTTACGCAAATAATACGTAATACCAAATCGAAATAATCCGGCATGCTTAAACTTAAAGTTATCAAAATGTTCTAAATTTGTTAAATAAGTCAAACAGGTAGTTCTTCTTTTCGTTTTCCTAACTGTATTTTGACTTAGTGTTTTTTAGTTTAATTTTTTGACAAGTTGGTTTTTGCTCTTATTGGAGGTTAGTAAGTTTTATTCAGTTGATCTTACACTGTCACAGGTGATGCTGTCTTTTATAATGTTTCTCGTTTGGCCTACAAATCCTCACAGGTATTTTATGTTTATTTAAACTTGTTGTTTATTATTGCTTGATTATTGCTTGATTATGCTCTGGAAAATGATTGTTGTTGATTCGTGTCATATATTTTTATTGTAGCACTTGATGAAGGTAAAATAATATACCGAAACGTTTGCAAGAGGAGATGTAGAAACACATTTTTATCTTCCTTTATATCCATCATCCGATCAAATTTCTTCAATTAAATTTATCCTTGGATACGATCAAAATATTTTAAAGCAATTTGCTCCAGCGTCCATCACGCTGTACTTAGGCGTCCCAAACATTAAGACAAACAATTGAAAAGCAAGTCCCGTCTTGTCAGACTTCTCTGTTTCCAATGGCTGACAGATTTCTTTTGCTCAATTGTTTTTCAGGTAAAACAGTCGGCTTCGCAACCGTGGCAGGCTCCAGTCCGGGCACCAGCTATCCTGTGCAACTCCTCTGCGGATGATCTAGCTTGCCACAATTTAAACATTCAACAAATTCACAATTTGACAAAACTGACATGGTCACCCCGAAAACGGTCACGAGGAGCCTGATCGGCCACAGCCCCATCAAAACCAAAACGCCAAGTTTTATAGCTACGACCATGCTCACCGGAAATTTAATAAAGTCATATAGTATGTTCTGGGAATAGACTCAGGGACTATTTCAAACCACTACCATATTTGTACCTAAATTTCAATATTCACGAAAGTTCCATCCGTAACGACTCAGGGTTTTGGAACATGGACGTGCAGGAACTTGAATAACTTCATACAAATTATACCATGAACAGTTGATAAAAGTTCACTCAGATTTGAACAGTCTGCACAGAGCTATATTATTAACGCTAACACGGTACATCCAATACATTCTCTCACTATCAGTGCTACACATCGCCTCATTCGTAGATCTTGGGCAGGATGCTTGCCCATTCTGGCTTATTATTTTGAGACAGACTGGTACAGACTTCGTCCATAATTACAGCTCTCCCGCCACTGTCAACAATATTTTTCCCAAATAGCACCATCGTACGGTAACTGATTGAATGCATCGATCTCTCACTTCAATCACATTACCCTTAATGTCAACGCAGATACCTGAAACCTGAATACTCAAAAGTCCACATGCAATTTATACATTAACAAAATCATCAAAACAAATCCCGTAGCAGCCTCGGACACAAGCCGCTGTCCTTCTAGCAAAATCTAGAGATTGCAGGCAGAAACGAACCACTGGCCATACATCACCGTATTTGGACCAATGATCACTCATGCATCGTTAGTATGGCGGCCAAAATATAACAAAACACAGCACAAGCGTCTTTGCGGAAGCGCAACGTTAGTTTTTCTTTGTATCACATACCACAGGCGCTATGAATACCTGTCCAAGTGCAGTAATGGAATTGATTCTGGGGCCAACGTCTTTGCACTCTGCAATACAAAACACTTCAAGTTTGGAGATCTCGTAGGCCACTCATAATTTCTAAAACAAAAAGCTACACAAGAGAGTTTTTGGTAATCGCCTTCGGTGGACAGTAGTAAGGCCACTCTTCCAAATAGACTATCTGTCCTGGTTTACGGATATTTCTAAACTAGAGTCAGCAGAAACTGGATCGATTTTATTTGGCCCGTGCTGCCAAATAAAGGAATCCATACACAACGGTTTCATTATATCTCAAGCAATAAATCTGTGTGCTCAATAAACTTAAACAAGCTCTCAAAGGAGAAGCAATCTACTTAACGTCAGATAACCAGGCTGCTTTCACTTGCGAATCAAAGCTAAAATGGGTACCGTAGTATAAGTGAGTCTTAGGCACTTCCTGTGGATACTTGAAAAGCCATAATTCATAGCCTGGAACGGCTGGCTGTGGGTGTGGAGACGACAGATGACACCAAAGCTCCAATCGCAGACGAGGTGTGTGTAGATAGCCAAACCAGGTTGCACCAGGTGGTTTTCCCACAAGTACAGGAAACTGTGATGGCGAATAGTGGTGGTACCTTCCAGATAATCAGTCGTAGGCGTCAAACAGCACAGGTATTTCATCAACGAAAGCTGAACAATCAACCTTGAGGTTCGGTACGTGATGTACAGTTCGTGATCGATATATAACGTCTCAATCGATGGGGTGACGTCACGATAGACGTAGCGAGAATAAGGTCAATAATTGTACACGTAACGTGACAAGACGGTAACGTAAAAGAACGTAACGTGAGAATAGAACCAAAAATAAAAAGCCTAAAAAGAACGATTATTGTTAGAAATCGGGGCGATGAAAATATACGAGAACGGTAAGTGAATCACATGTGCAAACTCACCTTAGCTGGTGTGCGGCTACAAGTAAATTCAGTTGCAGGACTGTGTGTATCAAATCCCGAATACACGGAGGAACCACTATGTTCCAGAAAATTAGTTGCCGTACAAAAATTCCCTCACACGAGGATAATATTTCGAAAAACGATAAAAACGGTAACTTCAGCGACACCAAAATTGTACGTGCAACTCCACAGGCTGCTAACGAAGAAGACTTGAAAAATGAAGATTTTGCAATCCTTTACCAATAAACACGTTAAATCTTTGCACAAGCGTCGGTGGGGGTCATTCACCTGGCCTTGGGAATAAACTAGCTGAGTGGGTCAAGATGACGAAGACGACCGCAACGCGGGGACGTCATTAAGGTTGACTAAGGAGTAGGCGTAAGAGAAATCGACATGTAACAAAATGTACCTGCATATGAGAAGGTATGGTAAATAAAAGCGCTCTGCTCAATAATAATAACCAAATAATAGTACTCTATTAGGCAAATAATAAAAATGAAACACAAAAACAATTATTTACGTGAAAAATACTCAAACCAATAAATTTATTTTGTAAAGAAATATTAATTGAATCTGATTATCAGAATATCTGATAACATCTATTCCTACATATTTGCTCGCTCAAGTTGCAAAAAGATGAGAGCCTTAGCACAAAATTTCTTCCGATTGGGATAGTTTTTTCAACCTTCAAAAGACTTTGAAACGTCAAACGAGCGTCAAACATAACTATTAATTAAAATTAAAATTATAAATTTAGACCACGTATTTGTTAAAAACGTTTGTTGTATTCCACCTATTGTATATTATTCTATATTTTGTGTTTATATAAGGTGCCACACCATGAAAAGTCACGGTTTACACACAATAACATCTGTGTATTCTTACAAAAGTCTGTACATTGTAATACGTACTTAGGAGAATGTCCATACGATACCATCTACACTAAGCTTCGCGCTAACGGTCTCATTTCAGTGTAGCTGTAACTGTTAATCAATTTGCGCAACGTCACAGTGTAACAATGTTTGTTCCTCCCAAAAACTTAATAATAGCAATTTGGAAGATTTCATAATTTTTAAAAACTCCTTGTAAATTAGGTTTATTTCTATTTTAATATTTCTGCTTAGGCTTTTTTATTATCTTATACCTTTCTAATAAATCTTCTTCGTCTTCAAATAATGAAATAAAATATTAAAAATGTAGGTTTTGTTTTAAAGGTAATTATAATAGTACGAAACTAATCCTATATGCAACTATGTAGCACAGAAGTATTGAAAAATGTTGGTTCAGTGAACCCGAAAATAGTGGGTTCAGTTTCGGTTCGGGTTCATGTCGACCAAATTAACAGTGCTTTAGGTTCACAAAATATGTAGCTACGGAACGGTTATAATCTTCTATCTATATGTACGACAAATTCACATGCCTCGTTAAAGTAGTAAAGTTTGGTATATTTCAAAAACAAAACTAAAATGACTGTAGGAAATAATTTATTCTATAAAGGTGTTCTTTACAATTTGATTAGATTTAATATTTAATTTAGAATAGAGGAATATGGACATGGAATTTTAATAAAAGAATAAGTTTACAGTTTCTTCCTTGAAGGAATTATTTAAATTCCCTGTGCAAATTCCTACTATCGACTGCTAAATTTCATCTAGTGCACGCTATTTTCAATATTAAACATTTTAATTGGTTAATAAGTATATTAAAAAAAATAGATTTCGATAAATAATTAAATATTAGTTGACATTCGTTCAATGTAGGTATTAATCTTTAGATGTATTTATTATTTTGTAAATATATATATATATATATATATATATATATATATATATATATATATATATATATATATATATATATATATATATATGTATATATATATATATATATATATATATATATATATATATATATATATATATATATATATATATACAGGTACAGTGTGTTCAAAAAAATTCCTAACTCTCAGAGTAGGCCATGAACAAAGAAACGTATTTATTTAAAAATATTTAATTAAATGTCAATTTGAGATGAGATATTGTAAAAAATGTTACCTAAAGAAATCAGAGCTTTTCTTCTTGAATATTATTTTAGAAATGGAAACATATTCGAAAAATGCGAATGTCTATATACTGTATCCTTCTTTATTGTTTTTTCTCCTTAAAATTACATTTCAAGATCAATTTTGACAACTTGTCTTTTGAATTGAAAAATGATCAGACTTCATAGCCTACTCAGAGTTAGGAATATTTTTGAACACACTGTATTTTATTTGAGCTTATATTTTGATAGAAGGAAATTATCTGAAAAATGATATTTAATGTAGGTACCTTTTTAAAACAATATGCAATATACCCACAATGTTTTATAAAATATTTAGTCCATTACACAGTTTTTTTAGTCCATTAATTATGCTACATTTTTAGTCTATTAATTATGGTTTCCCTGTATGTATTTTTAACCCTTTTACTTAACATAATTAGAGAAGCAGGAAATTACGAAAGTATGAGTTTACAGGCTAAAGACTTATGTTCGGCTATGCGGGTCACCATACCGTATTTATATACAGCAAAAATAGTGAAATCATAATCTAATGATTGTACTACTAATATTAAAATACTGAATACCTTATTAAATTAGCAAGGATATAAATTGAAACTTATTACAAACAAAAAGTTTAAATATTTAACATGATAATATTATTGAATAAATAAAATATATACACTTATTTCACGTAGGTATTCTATAATATTTGAAAAATTTCTTAAATATGAAAAGAGTTTAAAATCTTGTTCAGGTACATGTACGCGATAGCACAATGGTAGAAGGTAGAATGCTACTAATGCTAGTCTAAATATTGTACATGTCATGTCTCACATAACGTTACATATATGAGGGTCACATTAGAAATATTAAAAATAAGATACAAGTTCATATTTTTTAAAATTTCCCCTTCAACAATAATATGAGACTTTACCATATCTCTTACTAATATCTGGGAGATTTAAATATTGTGGAAGCTGTCATTATATTTATATAAAATACTGTGAATGCTTTGAAACTAATTACTGATCACTCACAATAATAGATAAATATATCAATCACCTAAGTGATAACTTAATTTTTTCTACTTAATACAGATGAATAACTATTAATAATGCAAGTATTGTTTTCTACGGTCTATTTGATTTTTGTTTTATCTTAATAATTATAGCGTAACCGTAACCTCTTCCAGTCGGATTCCTTGGAATAATAAAAAGTGTAAAAAAATTGTAATATGTTCCATTAGAAATTTCAGAACGATGAACATGTACTCAGGAGCACACTCCTGGATGTAATCAATTTTTGCCTGTCATCTGTAGTAAATTTAGTCTTTGGAGATAAACGGAGATACATACTTAATATGCGCTAGTTCATTCTAATGGGATTTCCCTGTATATACGAGTACAAATTAGGGATAGTATGAAAACTTTAAACAGAAAATATACAAAAATCCGTTTATTTTACAATTCACTCTTTCATTATAATTTATGATTTATATTATACATATTTCGCCAGAAGGTCGATTGTATGTAAAGTACTTAATTATGAAAAATTTTGTATAATCGTACCATTGATTGCACAAAGGAAACTGTATATAATGATTAAATAAATAATTTGTCGTACTTCTACACCAACGGTGAAGAAATAACGGAGGCCATTTATAATAATTGCCGATGGCATAATCTGCAGAAGAAAATATGGGATCGTGGGTTTTAGAGCGAAACGACGGACATTAATAAAATAAAGCTATGTTTTAATTTATTATGTGCAGTAAAAATATATACACTTCCATACTCATGTAACAAAAAAATAATGTGCATGCGTGTATCACAATGTAATGAATTCTTCATGGGTGTTATGACGTTAGGTATGATGAAATGGGATGAACTAGAAATGATGGCTGTATTTAGTATTTTCCGTGTCCACTACTAATAATAACAGAGGAGTGACTGACAGCACCTCCATGACCGTAGCCTCCTCCATAGCCTCCTCCATAGCCCCCTCCATAGCCTCCTCCATGGCCTCCTCCGATACCTCCACTAGAGATAAGGATGCCATGTCCTCCCAGTCCACCGCCAAGACCACCGCCGTGACCAAATCCGCCGCCTAATCCTCCAAGTCCACCATGTCCTCCGAGTCCGCCTCCCAATCCGCCTCCAAGTCCACCTCCAAGTCCGCCTCCTAATCCGCCTCCAAGTCCACCGCCGAATCCTCCACCGCCGAATCCTCCACCGATTCCACCGCCGCCGCCGCTGACAATAACAGGCTGAGCGACGGGGACAACGATAGGCTGAGGTACCCTAACTGCGACGGGTTGAGCTACTGTGACGGGATAGGGTTGCGGCACAGGCACTCCCACAGGTTGAGGCACAGGCACTGGCTGAGGAACAGGCACGGGCACAGCCACGGGACGGGTCACAGTGACAGGGTAAGGGCGAGGAACAGCCACGGGGTAGGGTTGAGGGACAGCAACGGGTACAGGGCGAGGTACGGCTACTGGCACGGGCTGTGGCACAGGCACCGGGACGGGGCGGGTCACAGTCACAGGAACAGGTTGAGGCACGGGCACGGGCACAGCCTGTGAGATGGTAGTAACAGTGGCGCCTCCGCCTCCTCCTCCGCCACCGAGACCACCTCCAAATCCACCGCCAAGTCCATTGCCGAGTCCACCGCCAAGTCCACTGCCGAGTCCACTGCCGAGTCCACCGCCAAGTCCACCCCCGTATCCACCGCCATATCCGCCGCCGTATCCCCCTCCCAGACCGCCACCAAGTCCATGGCCTCCCAGTCCGCCTCCTAATCCGCCACCGAGACCGTGGCCCAAGCCACCATCCAGGCCACCTCCTAGACCACCCAGGCCGTGAATGCCAGTGGAGATGATACCACGTTTATCTGTTTTCTTGGCATCTTCACAATGGGCCACGGCTACGGCGGCCAACAGGACTGCTACGACCTACAAGATAATAATAATATAGCCATTGTTATTATTAAAATCTGATGTGACCGGCACAGAAAAAACTGACCATTTACTCTCAATGAATTAAGATTTCCAGTAATTATGAAGAAGTATGAGGTCCATAATTAAAAATTAAGACTAAATATTAATTTTTATGGTCACATGACAATTAAAATTGGCGTACAAATATAAAACTGATGTGAAAAAGCGTTGGTAAAATTATTATTTTCGGTGAGCCAATGCTTTATATATATATATATATATATATATATATATATATATATATATATATATATATATATATATATATATATATATATATATATATACATATATATTTTCTTTTATAATACTGTAGAGATAAGTTTATTAACATATATCTGGAGATATAAAATAATGAAACAATAGCTCCCTTATACGCATAATGAGGCGTTCGATAAAAATATTTAGCCGATATTTGTTTACCACTTACCACAAAAGGTCTCATGTCTTTGTGTGTGAATGAAGAACGAATGATGTTTAAACCCTACGTCTTGAGAGTATTTATAGGAAACCACACCTCGGAGAGGGTATATCTCAACACTCAGTAATGTACTCGGTCAAATTGTTCACTTTCACTAGCCGCGGGGTCAGCATTTGCGGGGAACATCTCTGTACGGCCGCTGTTGTACACAGCTACAGCTTCGGTTACTCCCAACTTACATTCACATCTATTGGTAACAAGATCTCGACAATTTTTTTCCACACTGTAGACGAGGTCTCCCCAATAATAAGTCAAATGTCTGACAGTTTCTACAGGTTCTTCACACGTTATATTGTTATATGCAGATTAAAATACAATAAATTATTTTTAATGTAAATATTTCATTGTGTAAGTGATAAGTATTGTGCTAATAGAAATACTAATAACTGCCATAGTTCATGCAACATTAATTATGACTTAGAAATGCAGGTAAATGTTTAATTTTGTTATTTCGAATACCTACTATATATAATTTAAGTTCTTGTATTGGAATGATATATTAATATCCCAGCTTCAGGACGAATTTATGAAATATATACGTACATATTATTATAACTTTTAAGTAATGATTTGTGATAATTTTTCAATACAAGATTACATATTGCTACTAGTAAAATTAATAAATAGGTATCTTTGTTTTATGAATTTATCAGGGTAGGGTTTTATCAATGGTATATAATAGCTCGTACATTGTGAATATTTATATTGTGAAAAAATAATTTTTTGTGCAACCGGACGCGAAATAAGCATTTCGCAGCCGCAATACAAGCCGCGAAATTCAATTTCGCGAACGTTGTTATGGCAACGGCCGCGAAATTCATTTCGCGGCCGTTGCCATGGTAGCAGCCGCGAAATTAGGTAAACAACCACTTTGACATTTGAGAATTGCATGGTTTTATTTATCAAATGTTAATCCCATAGCCACCTTGAAAGCTAACTTTCTATTTACATTGAAACTGTTTAAAATTAATAAAATTTGTAAATACAATAGTTATTTGTATATCAAGGCCGCGAAATCACTCTTTAGCGTACCGAGAGAAAAATTGTCGCCGAGGCCGCTTGCGGCCGTGGCAAGATAATCTCGAGGGCGCTAAAGGATTTCGCGGACAAGGTGTACACAATATTTTTTGTGCAACCGTAAAAAAATATGTAATTACAAATTTTATTAATTTTAAACAATTTCAATGTAAATAGAAAGTTAGCTGTCAAGCTGGCTATGGGATTAACATTTGATAAACAAAACCAGGGAATTCTCAAGTGTCAAAGTGGTTGTTTACCTAATTTCGCGGCCGTTACCATAACAACGATCGCGAAATTTAATTTCGCGGCCTGTATGCACAAAAATAACTATTATTTCACTGACATAAGTCAATATGTTAAATGAAATTATTTAACTTTAAACTATGTATATTCATTAAAGTGCATATATATATATATATATATATATATATATATATATATATATATATATATATGTATATTAAATTAAGGTAGATGTACGTACGTAATATTATAAACAAACTGCATTTCTGAGGTTTTCGAATAAAACTTATGTTTCTCTTTTACATTTTAGTAGCACTTCCCTGGTACTTATAAACTGTAAAAAATTTTGTTTATAACAGAATGCCATAAATAACTATAAATCCTTCAAATGGAGTTATGGAGGAGGAGGTATAGTTTTTTAACCATCATTATGTTCTATCATTTAACCCTAATCATCAACAAATCAAAATTAAATGACACTTTCTATTGTTACATAATTTGTATCTAATTATTGCCGCATTTATTTATCAGTATAATATTTGTTAATTATTTGGATTTAAAAAAGTAATTTTGTTAATCATTTATGAAGATTACAAATATATAACTACAAATTTTCCATCAGATTTCTGTCCCTGTATTCGTACTAAAGTAAAATGTATACATCAGGTGAGATGATTTTTTTAGTGACATCTGAAACAAACTTCAGCGCCTAATTCCACATGTTCATGGCAGCTATTTGTTTGTTTACATATTGTTTCACTAGCAGCGTGTATTACAGTGTTTGTCCTGTTTGTTTGTGGTAAAAATACGAGTAATATATCATAATTATGGAACCTGATTATAAAAAGGCTGATTCTGGTAATTTACTTGGTGTGGATTCTGCAATGGTGAATTATTATTTTCTCCACAACTCGCGATACGTGAGTGCAGAAATAATGTTAAAAGCCGAACCTGTGTTTTTAAATCTAGAGGCTACGGTCAAATAAACATATTATTATATTTATCTGTAAATCTCACAATATATAATAACCATTCTGGCACCTAAATATAAAAATTGTTAAATAAAGAATTTGAATATACTTAATTTATACCATACCTGATTCTAATTGATAAAATGTTTAAAAATACTAAACTTTTGAGCAAAAAACATATGCAAACATACAAATATAAATGAAACACGTTCGAGAATAGACCTTTTCAATTTAGAAACATAGAAGATATGCGTAATGGGGATCAGCGCATAGTAAGAACAACTGAGATCTATGGCGTTTGTTTCTAAAAAACTTAAACGTAAAATATGAAAATATCTCAGATAACTTTAAAAAATCTTATCGAAATGAGTTATAAAAGGTTTTATTGAAGTTAAGATGTGTAACGATGCAAATTTTCAACGAGAATGCAGGTATTTTAATGACTGCAATACTTTTGACGTTTCGTTTGACAGCCCAGCTGGCAGTTGTTCGCGCCATTTTCTTACTATTTGCAACGATAGAAAGAGAGCCGTTAAATTGAAAAGGTCCATTGCTGCAAATAATGTGGACGAAATGCCAAACAAGAAATATACGCGCGTATTAACTATCTATGATTTTAAACGTAAATATTTATCGTGAAGTGAGCAACAAATTATCAATTTAACGTCACAAATTTCAAGGACGTTTCTAGAGCTGTAAGCTATTTTGCATTATTTTCATATAACCGGATCCGGAATACACCATTTCGGACTTTCGAACCGTAACCTGGGGTATTGTTTACATTGCATGGCATATAGATGTATATGGTTACTGTTTTTATATTATATGTTATTCATTTAAAACAATAATATCATAAGTAAAAATAGTGACATTTAAATATGAGCGAGATAAATAAAGTTATATTTTTATTTGCTGTAAGAAAAGTGTGATATATAACATAATAAACTTCAGAAATTAATGTAATATATAACGTTGTTGTTTCAGGAAATATGAAGCTACGACTTCTAGAGTATTTGAAATATTTAGGTACTAGAGAAAACTTTTTGATAGATCTAGTTCATCAGTATTTTTCCTGAAACAAACAAACAGAAAGCAGAAAACGGATGACTAAATAAGAAAAAAAATCATGCGAAAAAATTAAATAAAATTACATTCTGTTTTTAAAAACTGATTGAATACACCGAGATGTGTTTATATTTACCACTGTTACCAGCTTTGCAAGAACAGATCAATATCTGAATTGTAATATTATTGTTATTTTTGCAAAATACTCCTTTTATTTTGCAGACAAAGTACGAATATACTTATAATACCTGTATCAGTACTACTGATCAGTACCGCTAGCCATTCTTTCGCACAAAATGATGTGGCCAGCATCAAACACACCTTCTTCCGATATACATCTAGAGTTTTCTCCAGTACCTAAATATTTAAAATACTCCTAGTCCTAGCTTTATATTTCCTGAAACAACAACATTATGTATTACATTAATTACTGAAGTGTACTGGGTTATAAATCACACTTTTTAATTATAGTAAATCAAAATATAACTTTATTTATCTCACTTATATTTAAATGTGACTATTTTTACTTATAATATTGTTTTAAATGAATAACATGTAATATAAAAACAGTAACTTACCGTATACAGCCATGTGTCACACAATGTAAACAATACCCCGGGGTAGAAATAAATAAATAAATATATCATCACGGTATATTACCAATTGCTGGGTGTGCCAATCTTCTTTATACACAGAATTCGGTAATGATGATGACATATTTGTACTGTGTGGGCGTTTACCAGGCGTCACCTCACTCATTGCTGGCGTAGAGAGTGCACCACAGGGGTCAATTTTGTGCCATTTTAAAATTTGAAATATTTGTCGTCGGTCAGGATCAAACTTGGTTCCCCAGATTCGCGACCAGACACTCAGGTTAGATTACCAATATTGGCCGTGTGTAGCGGTGACATCTACGATGGCATCGCGAGTAGGTAAAAACACTTATTTTTGATTTTATTATTAAATCTATTTAGTATTTAGTATAATAATAGAATAACGGTTATAAATTCTTAAGAAATTAGGTTAATTTATTAATAAATTAAAAATTTAATAGTATATTAAAGAACGTGTTTTATAAGACATGTTTTTTTCGCACGCGTCAAAATTTAGAAAACGAGCGTCAGCGAGTTTTCTAATTGACAAGTGTGAAAAAAAGTCTTATAAAATGAGTTCTTTATACTATTTTTTATATTTTGCACCTTCTACAAACTAAAATATTTTTAAAAAACTGTTAATATTAAACCGAGTTGATTTAGGGAAATTTGTAAGTGAAATGTTGTAGTTGGTAACATTGAATTGACCACATTCAATTATTATTTGAAAGTTCATGTCATTTCAATATTTATGAACAAATTTAAGTGAATTCAGTGTAATCATGGAAGATGAAATCAGTTGCACTCCGCCTGAGCTACGTAATATAGCTCAGACTACAGGAAATAATCTACTTCCTAAAAAATCGCGCGAGATTTATGAGAAAGAATTTGCAAATTTTGACACATGGTGTAAAGAAAATAATGTCAAAGGCGTAACAGAGAATGTTTTGATTGCTTATTTTGAAATGCAAAGTAAGACGAAAATATGTATTATTATTATTATTATTATTATTATTATATTCATTAAATAAAGTGATTAATTAAGTAAAATAAATTTTGAGGTTATATTGAAATTTCTTATCTTCCAGCTTTGACGTTTGACAATTTAACCCTTTCAGCCTTAGTGTACAGGAAATTTTTATTTTTTCTTATATTTGAATTAAAACTTGCTTTAAAATTAATTAAAAATAATTTCTATCTTTCAAAGGTTCAATCTACAAATTTTTAGTACTACTAGGTCCATCTATGTGGACTAATTCGAACATTATATTAACATTTACTTACTCAATTTGTGATTATATTTGTACATTTTCTTGTAAATAATCTTCCCTAAATAAAAAATAATAATAACAACGACATTATATTATTAAAATGAATTGTCAATTAACTAAAAATAAATTAGGTAAAAATGGGTTAAAGAAACGTCATCTAGTACCAACCGTCTAAAACAAAAAATTGCGTATCGAAATGAAGGTCATTACGATACGCAATTGCGTATCGTAATGACTTCATTATGAACGCAAAATATAAAAAATATATAAGACAATTTTATTAAGAGCATAATGTAACTCAAATCTAATGTAACATAGAAATATTATGCTAACCGGGTTGACCATGAAATGAACTTTATTATGTTTTAATTGAGCGATCACAAACTTGCGGAAAGATGATGGAACATAAAGTTGAAGAATGAATTAACTTCTATGCAGCAAAGATATAATATACCACATTATCGTTTTATGCTCTGATTAATGTAAATTGCTAAGTAACGTTTATTAAAACTACAGGAATTCCAAAAAAGAATGCAACCTATACTTAATCTAATAACATATGTAACAGCAAAGGTTCACATTGCAAAAATGACTCAAATTTCGTAATTCAAGGCAGCATCAAAATAAATAATTTAAATATAGTTAAACATTGTGTTAATAATGCATTTAGTACGTAATATTGCAATCGTAGATTGATTTTTTTAGCGAGTGATATGGCCAAGTGAGTTTCATTTATACTACATTATCATGCAATCTGTTCTAATAATGATTCCGTGTAGACTGTTTTTCTTCTGGGAAATGTTTCTGTAACGTATTTTAAACAATTGTACATTACATTCACTCGCTCATTTGTTTGTTTATTGGGAAATGATTATAGTTTTCTTACTATAATTATATAAGCATTGTTTGCAAATTATAAAAATATTCATCGGATATTATTATATTTATTAATAAGTATAAAAAGGGAGAAAGAGATTATGTGCTAGCAAAGAAAAAAGAAAGAATACAAAACTAAATTAATGATTTACGTCCAGTGAGTTATACACATAATATAATTTTGTTTGTTGAATCATCGAAACTTTAATTTCCTCTGGTGTAGCGTAACAATAGATTCAGCACACACACATACACGCACGCACGTTAATACAGGGAGTCTCAATAAGCTTGCTCACTATTGGTACCTTTCTTATTTGAAGAGATACAAGTTTGGTTAAATGAGCAAAATTGTGCCCTTTTAAATTACAAATCTACTAATATCAGCAAAGATAAATTTATGTCAGCGGTTCTCAGAATATGGGACCTAACTTTTTTGTCTTAAATAGGAACATATATTTTTTAGTTGCTTATTCGCTAGAAAATTTAATTCTTAATTCAAAGATATAATCATTTCATATCATCACATAACGAGAAAAGTCCATTATAAATTTTATATAAATCTGATTTAAATATGACTGTAAATATGCCACGAATGGAAAAAATGAATATATATTACGTTTTTACGTAGAATTAATTTAGTGAGCATTTTGTTTGTCACTTGGTCGTACTTTTTTATTAAATGTCAACACCTACAAAATATTAATTTCTTTCATTCATGGCATTCTAATTCTACGTAAAAAATTAACATGAATTCATTTTTCCATACCTGGCAAACATTAAATAAAATTAATATAAAACTTAATATGGATTTAACTCAAAAAAATCGTTATGCGAGGGTATAAAACGATTATATCAATGAAGTCAGACTTAATTTCTCTACTAAATAAAAAAAATAAAAAATATGTGATGTCATTTAAAATAAATAAGTTAGGTCTTTTATTTTGCAAACCGCTGCTATAAATTTATTTTTGCTGATATCACCAATTTTGTAACATAAAATGATATAATTTTGCTCATTTAATCAAATTTGTATCTCTTCAAATAAAAAAGTTAGTAATAGTGAGCAAGCTTATTGAGGCACTCTGTATATACAGGTTGGTGACTCGAACATGTAAAATCAGGCTTTCGTAATTAAAAATAACAGGTGTAAAGCATAAAATTCTACATCTGATAACCAAATTTTGCATGCTTTGTAATGGTAGCAAATAGATATGAAAATGTCGAATATCCCCAGCAAAATAGCAATAGCCACGGAATTGAGAAAAAATAATATAGCAAATATGTAACTGTTTGATCGTAGATCTTCTTGACTGGAAATATGATGGGTAAAGGAAAACTTCTGGAATTCAGTCAATGGTTAAAAAATTATTTATTTTCGGCCTCTACTAGTTTCGGCACCACATGTGCCTTCATCAGGAGCTACAAAATTATTACAGAAATAATATAAATATGTAAAGACAATGAGGTTTTTTTTAATATAAAATTACATACGTGAAAATTTGTTTTATACTGATAACATTGAAATATATATAAATAACATGGAAATACGTGTACAGTGGTTGTCATAATTAATAAAAATGAATGATAATGTTCATTTTGAATCATATGTCGTGAGATTATTATTGAAAATATAAAATATTTTAAGGATAACGTGTTTTCTTATTTCTTCACCCTACGAAAAAACTAATGTTGTGAAGGTCACACATAAACCGCCAAATCTTAAGTCATTTATTTCTTCTTCTTGTTACTAATTTTAAGTAAAAACAATTAACCCGCGAATTTTAGTTAGGATTGTATTATATCTAATTTGTGAGATGTAGAATTTTATTCTCTACAACTTTTATTTGAAGCATTTTTACCTAAAATAATTAGAGAAGCAGGAAATTACGAAAATCTTATTTTACATGTTGAATCCCTATGTTCAGGAGTTCGAGTCCTCATCCTGTATATATAGAAAAAATATATCAGACTAAAACAAGGGTGCACCTGAATCGCTTATTATTCACGTTACAGCACGATGAATCCACCAAAAACGTGAGGAATAATTTAAAGGCAAAAAATATGCAATTGGAAAATGAAAACAGTGAATCTGTCAATATGAAGCTATGCGGATGATACGATAATAATCGCAGAAAATTTAAATCAACATTACAAGACAATATTAATGTACTTAAAAAGGAACTATTAATGACCATACATACAAAAAGACCATACAATGATAGGGAATGGTAAAGAAATCTCGCAATCTTTAACATTAAATGGAGAAAATCGAAAAGCTGAATCTTCCAAATATCTTGAAGCGTTATTTAAAGAGAAGAGAACTTTAGACCAAGAAATAGAAGAAAGAGTAGCAACAACAAGAATACTATTTAATTCACCAAAGAACATATTTCTTGAAAAAATTAAATTGCAAAAGAAACGAAAACAGAAGTTTTCAGAAAAGTTACAATGCCTATGGAAGTGAGTCCTAGACAACGCAAGAGGCACTAAAGCAGACTTAAAAATATAGAAATGAGGTTTCTAAGGAAGAAACAGGGAACAGCGAAAATGGATAAAATAAGAAATGAAATATTCTGGAAAAAGTTAAACACAAAAGCTGTAAGGCATATTATTCAAGAAAGACAACTACAATGGGTAGCAGGGCAGGCACGCCTACAGAGTGGATAATAAATAATATAATTTTCTTCTTTTTCTACCTCGGCCCACTTAAATTAAATTTAAAAACTAATGTGAATAAAATGCAGTTTACATATTTTCCATTTTTACTAAAAAATTATCAACTTTAAATATAGAACATGCTACATAAATTACCCCTATTTTTTTTAACAAAGAATTCATTTAAATAATAAAAAATCTGATGTGGCCAGCACATTACCTTCCGTCAGTTCTATGTATTTTGTTCAAATTTCATACGGAAAGTTCCTTTCTAAATTAAATATTCTATTTCTTGTACATTACCTTCCGGCAGTTGCATGTATTTTATGCAAATTTCATACAGAAAATTATTATTTTGTGACGTTTTCTATATACAGTGTAATGTATCTGCAGAAATAAAAGATTTATTATTATTATTTCTTGTACATTACCTTAAAGCGGTTGTATGTATTTTACACAAATTCCATACAGAAAGCAAAAGATCCTATGCTTATTTCCAGTAAAATTATTAGACAAACACACTATGTCAATTTCACTTGACACTGACATCTTTCATTCAAAATTTTCTTAATATAGTAGCTGTTTCCACAGCTATGGCTACTTTATGAAATTTAATTTCTTTATAATTTTTTAACTCTATATCCACTTAATATTATGTATAAAATGCAATCAAATCGTATAGAAAATAAAATATTCTTTAATATTTATAATAACATTAAATGTGAAAAAATGATATTTAACATAGTTTTTTCAAGAAAAACTGTTAAAATCTTCAAATGAGGGTACTTCCGGTTGTCCAATTCTAACCAAAATCTAATCAGCTCTTCGCATGGATGTAACGAAGAGAAATACGAAAGAATTATAACTTTTAGAATTGTAGTATGGAAGTTATCGTAGACGAAAATTTTGTTACACACACACACACACACGGACACACATACATACATACATACACACACACACACATACAGACATCATCGTAAAAATAGTAAAATCGTATTCTAGGGACCCTAAAACGTGCGTATTCATCAAAAACTCACCACCGAATTTTTTGACCAAAGACAATACCTTCCTTACCTAAAGGTGACGGAAGGTAAAAATGGGTGTTCTATTTAAAACACTTGAATTTTTTTCAAATTTTTAACTTTAATTTTACGGTAACGTAAAAGTTTAATATTTCCAAAAAAATCGATTACAAGTATATAGCAGTGTATAAAAAGGTTTGTTTATAAAATTCTTTTTACATATTATAGAAATTCGATTCCATTCATGAGATATATGCCTGGTTTTATAAACAAAATTTGATTTCAAAATCCGGGATTTTGTATTATAATAATATATACAAAATCTTGGATTATAATCCTAGATAAAAATGTAATTCGGTTTTATAAAACCGGGCAATAGCGTGCTAAAGAACTGGCCGTTTTTAAAGAAAAAAGTGGCTGGTCGTGAGTAAAATGTTTTTATTTTCATGAAATTTTTTCTGCTGGATGCCATATAAAAATGAAAAGTATTGTGAAGGGTGATAAAATTGAGTTTCTTAATAAATATTTTACTTATTCCATGTGACAACAATTTTGCTATTAAATAATATTACATTTTCAGAACCTGCAGCTGACAAATTGGTGTACATTAATATATATATATATATATATATATATATATATATATATATATATATATATATATATATATATATATAGAGTGTTTTTTTTTTATCAAAACCACCATTGGTATGTCGGAAACTGTAAGTATTACGACTTCGTTGTAATGAGACAAAAGTGACCATATTAGGCCATTTTAGTGCTGTATATTTGCATAGATTATTGGATAATTCAAATGAAAATGTTACATTATGTTGTCATCCAATGGCGTACAAAAATATTTATTCTATAGAGAAATTTTCATGATATAGCACAAACTACAATTTTTTAAATGTTGTTTAAATGTTTCGTATTTGTTTTACCCCCCAAAATTTAATTTTTCACGTTACTTTTCCTGAATTTTATTAATATTTCCCAAAAAACTTTATTATTTTTATTAATTATACTTTATTTTTATTTGTTAAATATAACTCATTTTATGACTTCCTTACTCGATACTTTCATTTTAAACTCATACTTACAAATTAGACTACAACATGTCATTGGCGACCTGATAAAATATATTTTGTTATCAAAAAAATTAATTTAATTGATTTTCTCTGTATTTTTTTAATGAAATAATTTATATATACAAAAGTAGTATTTCCAAATAGAAATATTACCAATATTTCGAAAATATCAATAAATTTAACATAAAATAAGAAAATAATATAATTTTTTTAGGGAAAAGAAGTACGAAACATAACATTTTTTATATCATTGAAAATAAAAAAATTAAATAAATTATATAGTAAAAATCAGATATGCATTCCATTTAAGAAAATTGTAGTTTGTGCTACATCTCAAAAATTTACGAAGAATATTTTAGTAAGCCACTGTATAAATATTATTAAACTGTAACATATATTTGAAACATTTTTCTCGATAATTGATAGTTTAGGAGTTATTTGAAAAATAAGAATCCAAAATCAGTTTTTCACCATTAGCTAGTGGCCTGTGCATATTTTTGCAAAAGAAATACATCCATAAAATGGCCTCCTAATATGACAGGTTTTGTTCCAATATATCGAAGTCGTAGCACTTACAGTTTCCGAGATACCAATGGTGGCCCTCATAAAAAGACCTGTAATATAAAAACACATTATATAACTATAATATACATAAGTAGGAAGTATGTTGGGGAGTGAAAAATATTTTTTTTTTTACTTTAAATAAAATTATTTGACTCCCCAGCATCTGTCCTACATTTCAAGTAGATACATATATTGTAAATTAAACAGTAATAATTTTATGTGACTTACAAAACAATGAAAATTAGAATCTATGTCTAGTTTATATATAAAAGAAAATTGTAATTTTCTATGCAGTGAGTTTTTTATGCTGGCTTAAAATGTGAAAATATTTACTTTTCGGACTTTAACTGTAGGTATATTATAAGCGGATTAACAATAATTACAGTCTGATTAGCAAAATATTATCACTCCATAGAAGAATCCTGTCATTTAAAAATAAAATATGCACCTATACAGGTACTTACATACATATATACATTTAATTACTTATCTTATAACATTAAATTGTTCAATATAAAATATATTAAATCATGAGTTCTTTGAAAATAGAGCAATACCCGTAAAGTTTGTTTCAAGAAATATTAGACTGGAATGACATATGGTGGGGAATATCCAGTTTCAGAGAGAGATTAAGGAACTGAAATTTAGAAATCATTCTCTAACAAGACAATGTGGCTAGAGTGCTAACTTTGTTAATGGCATGTTACTATTATAATTATATTAATTTTATAGCAAAAACAAGTACTTAATACAAAATAAAATATTGGATAATTTGAGTACAATTCTGTTTTATAACCCTTAACAAAACGCTTGCCATGAAAATCAACTAAAAGTAATTTACCATATCTTTAATTCTCCAATATATATTTAGAAAATATGCATTAATATCACCCAGTCATCCTTGCTATAATGGTATAAAACATCGACTGCGAAGGCTGTAGCCGGCTTTAAAAAATCACGTCAATACCTTGGTTAACATATTTTCAAATATCCAAAATGGGGCACTTCTTTTACGTTTTTACGCTAGTAATTAATACATGCATAATTGAAAGAGTTTTATATGGCAGTCATTTTTCTTTACTATAAATTAAAGTAAAAAATAAACATTAAAATTAAATTGATGGTTAGTAATTTACAGAAGAGAAATATTTTATTATTTGGCAAACCAAATCAAATTTCTCACTGGACATAATTTTTACCTTCCGTCACCTTTAGGTAAGGAAGGTATTGTCTTTGGTCAAAAAATTCGATGATGAGTTTTTAATCAATAAGCACGTTTTAGGATCCTTAGAATACGAATTTACTATTTTTACGATGATGTCTGTATGTGTGTGTGTGTGTGTGTGTGTGTGTGTGTGTGTGTGTGTGTGTGTGTGTGTATGTGTGTGTGTGTGTGTGTGTGTGTGTGTGTATGTGTGTGTGTGTGTGTGTGTGTGTGTGTGTGTGTGTGTGTGTGTGTGTGTGTGTGTGTGTGTGTGTGTGTGTGTGTGTGTGTGTGTGTGTGTGTGTGTGTGTGTGTGTGTGTGTGTGTGTGTGTGTGTGTGTGTGTGTGTGTGTGTGTGTGTGTGTGTGTGTGTGTGTGTGTGTGTGTGTGTGTGTGTGTGTGTGTGTGTGTGTGTGTGTGTGTGTGTGTGTGTGTGTGTGTGTGTGTGTGTGTGTGTGTGTGTGTGTGTGTGTGTGTGTGTGTGTGTGTGTGTGTGTGTGTGTGTGTGTGTGTGTGTGTGTGTGTGTGTGTGTGTGTGTGTGTGTGTGTGTGTGTGTGTGTGTGTGTGTGTGTGTGTGTGTGTGTGTGTGTGTGGATGTGTGTGTGTGTGTGTGTGGATGTGTGTGTGTGTGTGGATGTGTGTGTGTGGATGTGTGTGTGTGTGTAACAAAATTTTCGTCTGCGATAACTCTAATACTACAGTTACAAAAATTATAATTTTTTCGTATACTTCTTCGTTACATCCATATGAAGAGCTGATTAGATTTTGGTTACAATTGGTCAACCGGAAGTACCATCATTTGAAGATTTTAACAGTTTTTCTTGAAAAAACTATGTTAAATATAATTTTTTCACATTTGATGTTATTATAAATATTAAAGAATATTTTATTCTCTATACGATTTGACTGCATTTTATACTTAATATTAAATGGATATAGAGTTAAAAAATTATAAAGAAATTAAATTTCATAAAGTAGCCATAGCTATGGAAACAACTACTGTATTAAGAAAATTCTGATTGAAAGATGTCAGTGTCAAGTGAAATTGACATAGTGTGTTTATCTTATAATTTTACTGGAAATATAGGATCTTTTGCTTTCTGTATGGAATTTGTATAAAATACTGCTTTAAGGTAATGTACAAGAAATAATAATAATAAATCTTTTATTTCTGCAGATACATTACACTGTATATAGAGAACGTCATAAAATAATAATTTTCTGTAAGAAATTTGCATAAAATACATGCAACTGCCGGAAGGTAATGTACAAGAAATAGAATATTTAATTTAGCAAGGTACTTTCTGTATGAGATTTGCACAAAATACATAGAACTGACGGAAGGTAATGTGCTGGCCACATCAGATTTTTTTTGAGAATAGTTTGATTATTTTAAAAATTGAAATATACAACTTTTTAAAAGTTATCTACAGAAATATTCTTTCCGCGTTAAATAATACAGAAAATGTAGTATGACCCCATACTACATTTTCTGTATTATTTTTTTCCTGAAAGACTACCGGCTACAGTAAATGTGAATAATGTTTTCACGAAATTTGTCTACATATCTTTCTCAATATAAATTTTTGAAAATAGGCTTCAATATAAATCTCGATAGAAAGACGTCAGAGCATATATTTATCGGAACGATTTAATTCAACTAACTCTAGCGGACATAATATAAACTATATAAATATAAAATTATTGCACTTTCATTTAATTTAAATTAAGTATCAATCATACAAACATGTAGTACTTATTATATACTACAATAAAATCTTAACATAAAACAAAAACTGATTAGTATACGTAGTTATATAATTTTAGTTTAGTTTACTCTGACACTTCTTTGCGTTTTACGTCTGTGACCTCCTTGGTAAGGTCTAGAACATAATTTATGGGTGAGTAATGTCATTGTATGATTGGCCGATATGTAATACAAAAACCAATAGCGGAATAGACAATTGTGAGTGAAAAGTATTTTATTTTGGGATGTTATGTACTAAAATCTTATGACGTAACTTAGTTTCAAATTCGAATTTTTCCTATTGTTGCTAATATTATTATTTTATTTTATGTTAATATATTAAGTATACCACAATATACCTAGTAAGTTACAATATAAGCATAAATATCTACTTATTGTACTATCAACGTGTGTTGATAAGGGAGATTAATAATCAAGATCATTAATCGCCAATTAACACGCGTGCTATATATAATATTTTCCCGTTGATCACTTATAGGAATCGCAACGTCAATAAGCGTCGTTTTTGAGTTTTCGTTTGTTCACAAAACTAATAATAGAAAATGCACTTTGACATTCGTCGGCTTGGATTCCAAATGACTGATATTGAAATTTTTATTAAATATCAAAAACGACGCATGGCATCGCGATGTATAGGCGTCGGCGTGTTCTAAACCTCGTCTGATAATGAATGAGATTAGTTATCGCCATTTAACACACGTGTTAGTTACAATATTTTTTCGTTGATCGCTTATAAGTGTCGTTTTTGAGTTTTCATCGGTCCTTAAAACTACTAAAGAATGGACTTGTAGCGGCTTGATCAAGTTACAGACTTTTCAATTCGTCTCAAATTGAAATGAGCAATTTTGTGATTTTTATGTAATCTAAAAAACGACGCAATTTATATGAGCGTCGGTGTCTTCTGACAGTCGACTGTGTCGTTTCCTGATGAGTGGCCTAGAGAAACGATAATAACTTAAAAAAACGCTTCGCGTCCGTACGTCTGTGAGTGTGGGTGTCTTCTGACATACGCCGGAGTCAATTTCCGATGAGTAATTTTGAGAAAGGGTAATAACTCAGAACCGACGCTTGCCGTTCTTACGTCTGTGAGCATAGGTGTCTTCTGACACTCGTCAGAGTCGATTCCCGATGAGTGGTTTTGAGAAACGACAAAAACTCAGAATCGAAGCTGGACGTGATGTCAGTGAGCGTCGGTGTCTTCTAACACTCGTCTGAGTCGATTTCCAATTAGTGGTTATCGGTAACGAGCAATGACGGTACAGGATTGTGCGTCTACACGTAATCTATGATAGATTAGTTACGTGCGCAAAGAAAGCGTAAACAATGTAAAGAATGATGTGAAATGTAGGCAATGCGTAGAGAATATAAACTATGCAAACTTTGAATATACTGCACATACGCACTACAGATTTAGCGAAAAACATCTGATTTCTTACTTAACCTGATACTAGTTAAAGTTTTTACCTGAATAGCATAATTAGTTTAGATTGACTCCGCATCTAATATGTGATGCGGATCTCATACATGAGAATATAACTTCAGAAAAGATTGTATAGACTGGCGGATTTGCAGCCCAGCCGTGGTGTAGTTGGTAACACGCAGCAGTACAAATGCTGAGATCGTGGGTTCAAATCCCGCCGGCTAGCATTCTTTTCCTTTTTTCCTTAAAATAATTATAGTCTACATGTGCGTAAAGAATGTATAAATTTTAATCACGTAAACAACATCTTTGTCTACGCGTAGGCAATGACGTATTTTACATAGCATAGATTACAGGCACAACCTTAACGGTAATTCAGAAACTACGCTTGGCGTCGCGACGTGATTGACTACTGGCATATTCTGATCTTCGGAATTGGAGTATTGACTCGACTTTAAATATTATAATTTTAAAAAATCTTATACATACTTGGTCAAAATTTATTAGAAACAGAAAACTTTTGTATACATCAATCTATAATCTATAATCATAATCTATAATCTATCGTTTGATAAACGGAAAATGTCTTATTATTAATAAAAGAAAACCCCGATAATTTAAATGTCGTTTAGAATTGATACTCGCACAAGTTAACAACCTAACAACCAAGAGGTATCCTTTAGTTAGTGTAAAATACTTGAAATAAAAACTAATATATGTATGTGATGGGGTCTCGTGACCGCGTGCCTTAGTGTCTGGTCGCGAATATGGGGAACCGGGTTCGATCCCGACCGACGCCAAAATATTTCGAATTTTAAAATGGCACAAAATTAACCCCTGTAGTGCACTCTCCACGCCAGTAATAAGTGCCCGTGAGATGACGCCTGATAAACGCCCGCACGGTATAAATATGTCATCATCATTACCGATATCTGCGTACAAAGCAAAATGGCACACCCAGCATTGGGTAATATGCCATGATGATTTATTTATTTATTTATTTATTTATTTATTTATTTATTTATTTATTTATTTATTTATTTATTTATTTATTTATTTATTTATGTATTTATTTATTTATTTATTTATTTATTTATTTATTTATTTATTTCTTTATTTATTTATTTATTTATTTATTTATTTATTTATTTATATATGTATGTGCCTAGAAACTGCGATATATTTGCTTAGTCCTGTTTATATATTTTTTAAATTATATAAGAGTAGTAAAATGAGCACTTATCAGTATTGTTACTTTGGAATATGTCAGAAGTTAAACAAAATACGTAAAAAAAATGTTATTTGTAGTTTAATATAATTTCCGTAATTTCAATCAAAATGTACTTTTATTGATATGGGCTGGAAATTAGTTTTGTAATATATCTATAAATGTTTATGTTTAAAATTAAAGATGAAGTAAGTGTAACATTACAAATCTACCACCTATCCTAAAATTTCTGAGAGCAAAATTAAAAAATAGCATATGTTCACTTACATCGTTATAATCGTTTCGTTTGATTTGGCTACCCTTATGAACGCACTTACAGTAACCTAGTATATTCATCAACTAAATACTGAGCAATTTAAATTGATTGAACTTTGTTACGTAATACAATTCATGCACCAATTGGCAATACAAATGTTATATCTTGAATGTTCCTGTTACAGTAAATTTAGAGCTGGTAAATGATGTATGTCTAATCGACATTAATCTCAAACATAAAACTAACGTAACAACTGCTAGAAAAGTATACATATCGTGAATATATTTTATGTACGAAATCGATCAATTAAATTTTGTTTTCATGCAAATAAATTTGTAGTTTCCGTAACTGATGGAATGTTTCTCTTTTGGGTATAAATGTGTGAATATATGCGACTTGTCCTGTTTCTTCATTTTATAGAAAATATCTAAAACACGCAACTAGTTCAGGTATAATTACAAAAATGAACATTTACGAATAAAGTGTTTTTACGACATACAAGAATGCAGAAAATTAGTAACCGGTAATAAGATTTACGTAATATATTACAGTACCAAGAAAAATAATTATGTGACAATTGATACGTATGTTTATCTTTCGCATTGTAGTTATACACGTTTGTCACTAATACAGATAATAAATAACGGTATCTATATCATTATTAAATTACATTCATACTAAAGTGTCGTATTTGATTTCGCAAATGTCTTACACCAAATATTGACTAACTTTTTACAATTATTGAGAATAAGCCACATGGTTCATATTTTTCAGAATTTTATGTGATATATGTACAATAGTACACTCCACCAATATTTCTTTCCATTTCGATGCTCCCAACCAAACTACTTTTGAATGGCTATTAAGTTAATCTTGAATTCTGCTTATCTCTTCTTTAGACGGAAACCTTCTACCACGTAATTAGTGCGCAGGAGAGCTATTTTTGTTGGAATAGAAAGAAAAGAAATGAAGGTACTATTTTACGAATGTAGAAAATATTATTTTAATTTTTACTGTTTTATCCGAAACCTTATACCATATTATTTACTTAAATAAAACTAATAAATCTACTTAACTTCTAAACCCTATAAGCTCTTAAATTATGTTAAAAATAATTGATAAGTGGGTCATGCTAGAATAATTAGAGACATGAGGTTAATATAAAAAAGTATTTTAAAGTTGTTCGAAGAATTTCTCTTCATCAGTAACACAGTTTACCATTCTTTCTTTCGACTTCTTAAAATCTGTCAACCAATCTTCTTTTGGACTGTTTTTGAAATAATCATATTTGTAGGTACTATTGAAGCATCATTGGGGGTTTCCACCGTAATCAAAATAGTGAAAAATAACACTATTACACTAAAATATATCATAAAGCAATTATGAAAACATTAATTAAATTGTTAAGTGTGTTTTTATTTTTTTTAATGAATAAAAATATACTATGTTCTAAACGCTGCCAGCCAATGACGTCACATGGTAGCTTAATTGTAAAGTTTCTGTTATGTGTGTGTGATGGGAGTAATTTACAATATTCGATTTTACCTACATATATCAAATAAATTCAATATCTTACTATGTGACAATACATGGCAGCACATTCAAATTACAACATCGTATTTAAAAAATTATCAAGTTTAGTAGTTATTATAAACTAGTTAAAATAGTGAATACAATACAATTATTATTGCTTGCCGTATGTTATATTTGTAAGGCACTTTCTAAGGTATACGTATTTTATAAATTATTGTATTTCCTGGATTAAATATTTGTAAGGTATTTAGTAAATCCAGATGTTATGCTTTTGCCTATAATTACTTACAACTTGAAACATCTCCAAAGGAATATTTGTGCAAAAACCAGGATACAAACATTCCAGGAAAGAATGCCTCATTATTACCTAGATGTTCAGTCGACGTGAGATTTGGAATTTTTGATTTCAAGTAAGGTTCGTAATAAATTAAATTAAATTATAAATTATGTATGCTAGTATACTTGAAACTTATTCATTAAAATTATATCTATGATTGGTAGTATTTACAGGGGTGATCTGTTTAAGTTATGAATAAACTAACAAATTCCCTTGTTTTTAATCATAAGGTTTATCTGTGGTCATACCAATATATGATAATTAGTTAGTTAGGATAACTTATATGTTTAAGCCTCAAAGAAGAAACACATGCCATGCCAAGTGGTATAATTTTCACTAGAGTAGTCCTATTTAACACGGAGAAACCGACAGATATATTTATTTCTATGTTGTGGTATTGTTAATTTTTTTCATTATATTAATTGCATATTTCTTTATTTTTGTACTTTTTGTTTTGTATGATATAATTTAACTTTACAATTAATTTGTGAAAACTCCCATCCTCACCCCTATATTATAAAGTTTTTATTTATTTAGGTGAAGTGTAAATATTAGACAGTTATTATTAATTAAAATAAAAGTTTATTATAACGGTAAATAGATATTAAATATAATTAAAAGATGATAAATATAACAAACACTACGATTAAACAAATATTAAAATTATAAGACATATAAACACTAAGATTATTTATTTAAAAAATATTTAGCTCACTTATTTCTTTATACAACTATATTTATGTTTACCACTTGTCGCCTATCTGTTTATATCACCAACTGTTTAACACGCAACACTTATTTATATCAGACTGTCCAATGCCTTCTCTAACAGTGCTTATATACTCCGGCATTTGTATTCGAGAACTTACTAGAACACTATTCCAGATAAAAACTCAAACACAATAGGTTACATCAATAGCGTAATTAAACAGGTTCGGACGAGTCTGTTGCGTCATCGTTAAAAATAGACACTCGCTCGTCTCTGCGACGCGGCTGGGACAGCGGCGGCGACGGCGGGCGCTGCACATTACACTGTCCCCTCTTTAAGACTGTTTCGTCCAGGAACAGTTCGTGATGATGAAATCTACCTGCATTACCCTTGGTGCATTTCGAAGTTTTGAAGAAATGACAGTCGATGGTCCGCCCGACTTTTTCTTTATGTCCGTTATGGTTAAAGCTGCAAACGAGAATTTCAACACCGGTAAAACGGAAGAGGATTTCTATCATGTTCCTAACAATCCTCCAATCTAAACCATCTAGACCACAGCATAACTTCGGTACGGCTAGCTTCAAAATGTCATTCTCAAGCAGATGATCTCTCAAATCGGATAGGGAGATCCACAGATTACGATACGACGGCTTTTGGTACGAGCTTGGTTTTGTAACCAGGTAATAGATGTACCGTTGATGGTCTGCATTGCTTTCCCTCAGGCGCAGCGTTTTCCCAACAGTTGGACGTTGGTTGGCCAGTTCTTGTAGTTGCCCAAATTTTGAATTAAAGACTGAAACTATGCCGCGGGACATCTTCAGGTCTTTTGATACGCAGTGACTGACGGAATAATCTGACGATACGTTGAATACATATCGGTGTTCTTTTTTCGTCACGCCGAACCGCCCCTTGCTGCCAAATGAATAGTTCTCCATGAAGTCTTTAAAAGTTGGTTTTTGTGTTTTGAATCAACGAACCGTTGCTCCATTATGGTCTTCGTGGTTGTCTCCGGTGAAAGGGGCTAGCCGATTAAAGTGTACTACTCTTGGCTTTCCGCTAGGTGGTTTCTTAATTTTGTATACCACGTCGTTTATCCTTTTGACTACCTCATAGGGGCCTTCCCAATTATTTTGCAGCTTTGGTGATAAACCGCGACGTCTTTTTGGGTTGTAAAGCCACACTAAATCCCCAGGTTGATATCCACCCTTTTCGGCCTTAATGTCATACCGGCCCTTTATTCGGTCGCTGGCAACTTGAATGTTCGTACGGATTTGTTCATGAATGTCATCTATTCTTCTCTGTAAGTCCGTAACGTGATCTTCCCCGGCCAGATATTCCCTAGGTTTACTGCTGAACACCAAGGCGCATGGTAAACGCAACTCACGCCCAAATAAGATCTTCGCGGGAGTTTGCCTTTTTGTCCCATGCACGGATGAACGATAAGCCATCAGGAACAGATGGAGATGTTGATCCCAGTCTCTCTGGTGGTTGGAGAATTCCTTAGACAAATATCGGTTGATCGTTCTGTTCATTTGTTCAACCATACCATCAGACTGCGGATTTAATGCAGTTGTTTTAGTTTTATTCATTCCAACTATCTTACAGACATTTTGGAAAATGGCACTCTCGAAATTTCTTTCCTAGTCGGAGTGGTGTTCACGTGGTACTCCGAATCGGCATATATATTCTGTAACTAAAGTTTCAGCAAAAGTGGTGGCTTTCTGGTTGGGTAATGGATACGCTTCAACCCACTTGGTGAAGTAGTCTATGACAACCACGATGTATTTATTTCCTTCGTCACTTTCTGGGAATAGTCCAGCTACATCAATTGTAATACGTTCAAATGGACTGCCAACATTGTATTGCCGCATTGGAGCTTTTCGTCGTTTATGCGGACCGTTACTTCCAGCGCAAACCACGCATTTCTTGCAATAATATTTAACATCTTCCGTGAAGTTAACCCAGTAAAACCGCTGGTGCAATCCTTCTAGCGATTTAATGACTCCGAAATAGCCTCCAGGTTCGTCATAAATCTCTTTCAACACGTCTGGTACTCTACTCTTAGGAATAACTAGCTGAGTTCTCTTCTCAGTTCCATCAGCATTTTCTACTATACGCTCTAACAAGCCATCCTCAAGCACCATGGAGTCACATTGCGCCCAGTACGATTTTATACTCGGTGAGTGCGGTGCAACATCTTCATATACTGCTTGCTCTCCTCTGCTTTCCATTCCAGTATAATTTTCAAAGTCGGGTCTTTTTCTTGATCTTCGCGTAGTCCTTCGAGCTGTCAATTATCGTCGACTACTGTTGTCCTGGTGACGATAGAAAATTTCTCTTCTATTCGACTACAATGCTTGAAATCATCTTGGCACTGCCTTCTGGACAATTCGTCGGCATGCGGACAGATTTGTCTTCTCGTGGGTTTAAAACAAGTTTTTCTTCATTGACCATCATTACTCCATTCTTCAGGTC
>OY720450.1:49383745-49401245 GCA_963082715.1 Harpalus rubripes | reverse complement strand
GAGCTAGAAATGGTCAATTATATTACCTCCTATAATTGACCATTTTTAGCCCTGAAGACGGCTATAGTTACAGTGTCGAAACGTAAGCCAGGAAATAAATAATTTTCACTAGACTGCGTGTCCGATGATTTTCCGTTTTTTTTAAAATATTATGGTTCAAATTTTGTTTTCCATACCTTACCTCATTTTCTTATTATCAATTATTTTATCGTGATCTTCGTATAAAAAATAAATATTAAAGTAAAGAAAGATCGAAAATGGCCGAAGCGTGCCGCTCCATGATTTTTACAATTGCCGCTAACTTAGTATAACAACATTACTATGTCCATGGGTGTACCTTTCGAATTTTGCAGCTGTCATAGCAATAATCCCAAGAAACGTCTTCTTTACGTTCACCCGAACGATAATATGCTTCAAAAAATTAATCACGCTCTTCATTAAAAACCATAATGAAATGAAAGATTTTTCACTCAGGTATCCGAAAAAATATCTATCATATGTGGAGTATAGTTTTTATGAATTATGGAAAATTTAAATACAAATTTGGCATTATTTTGGAACAGAAGCCGGTACGCGAACTTGAGCCAGTTTCGATCACTCTGTATGTACATGCCTATATTGTGTATTGGTATAAGTACAGGATGAAGCAAAAACTTTCTTATTATGCACGCTACAGAAAATTTATGTAGGTCATTATAGGCCAACTTTTTAGAACAGTTTTAATAGGCACCACAGGAGTTTTTGATTGTCATTTCTTTTTGTGATACAGGCTAAAAGGTGATTTTTAAAATACCTCGTCTCTCGCTTATTATGAGAGATAAAGAAAAAACATTTGGATACTTTTTATTTGGTTTTTTTACGAACCAAATCGTTATATAATTGTTTCTTTTCCAAAACTTAACAATTCTCGAGATATAACACAAACATACTATTTTTTAAATAGTTTCATCTTTTTCTTTATTTTATAATCTTTTTAAGGATGTATAACAAGTCTACATTCTTTTGTTTTAAACACGAATAATCAAGAAAAAACGAAAAATTGAATTATATGTTATTTGTTTATTGTCAATTAAATTAGTTCTCAAAATTATTTTAGTCAATTATTTTCGGATGTTAATTTTGTCGAAGAATTTACATTTCCTAATAATTTGTATCATAGTAAACAATGGTTTATACAAAACAAGTAATATAAAGATAATTCATTTCAACTTCAGAAGATATTTAATATAAGGTCAATAAATCATTCCTAAAAATGTAACTTTTAAATCTTGTATTTTTTCATACTTATTTTATACAAATCATTGTTTATTATGAAATAAAGTATTAGAAAAGTGAATACTTCAACATTTCCTTTCATTAAATAATTTTTGAAGTTTCTCTAAGTTCAATGTAGTCCCATTTCTTTGCATAATTGTTGTAATCTGGGTCTGTGCAGTGGTTTTGTTAAAATATCAGCTAGATGGTGTTCTGTAGTACTCTCTTGATTGTTATGTCGTCTGCAGTAACTTGTTGTTTTATAAATAAATGTCTTATTTTGATGTGCTTCGTACATCGGTGCCAGTCGAATATCTGCCTCGATGTCAAATCGCAATTTTGGTAATCCATCTAGTTTGATGATTTCCTCAAAAAGACGTTTCACTCTCGTGTTGCCTCAATCGCTGCTAAAACCTCTGCTTAAGTTGTTGATTTGGCAACCGAGGCTTGTCTTTGGCTAAGCCAGGATATAGCTCCTCCTGCATGAAGACAAAATACTTCTGATGCAGACCAGCCTGTAGATTCGTTATCTAATGGTATGTATCACTGAAACACTCAATATTATTACGTTTTTAATTTGGCTTATAAACAATCCAGTCACTCCTGATAGGATTTTATAAACATCCTGAAGCAACACCTACTGTGTAAGTAATATCTTGTTGAGTACTTGTCATCAGACACATTAATGCTTTTACAACTTGCCTGTAAAAGTAGCCTTCCTTTTAAAAATTACCTTTTGCTTCTTCGAATTTATCAGTCCCTTTGAGAATACGTGCAAATACTTGTTTACATTCGCTTATGCCAAAACGTTCAATGAACTTCTTTGTGTAAGATTTCTATTGTATTTTAATGAGGGACCCGGAACGGAACATATACCCGAAATAAAAAATTATTCCAATTAATAATATTATTATTTTGTTCCTATGAAACACTTTATTTTAAGTTTTATATTCTGATCTTTAATTATTTGTAATAATAATAAATTAATTAATAAAATTGGTAAAAATATGTTCATAAGAATAAATCTAGAACGAAATAACCGTTTCAAAACAAAATTTATTTTTCGTTTGAGTGGAAACGAATTTTTTTTAAGTCGGACAAAATTGATTGTAACGATACTATTTTATCGGAGGTGAATCGAAACGAAATAAAAATCTTTTTGTTCCGGGTCCCTGTTTTTGATTAAACCATCTTCATTATATTCAATTTCTATTCCCAAAAATATGTAGCAGGTATCGAAGTAATTATAAATTCCCTTTTCAAATTTATATTAAATTCATCCAATAAGATTTTGTTCTTTGCTGCTATTAAGCCATTAATGTGTAGAGCCATTAACAATTTGGCTGATCTTTTGTTTCAAGTGAACAAGCAACGATCAGCCTCGCTTTTTAAAAAATCTAATGTCAGTAGAAATTTGCCGACTTGCTTGCTCCAGCATGCGGATGCTTGCTTAATGCCATATAAACTTCTCTTAAAACGGCACATCATATAAAAACAATCTTTGTATCCTGCTGGCTGTTGAATGTAGATTTCTTCGTCGAGCTTATCATATAATTGATACCTCACAGAATCGATTGCTCCAGCAACTGGGTGCTTCCTTAAACCCATATAGACTTCTCTGAAGACGGCACATGATATCAGAACAATCGTTGTATCCTTCTGACTGTTGCATGTAGATTTCTTCGTTGAGTTTATCATATAAAAAATCATTGACACCTCGATTTGCGTTAGTGACATCTTCTCATCTGCTGCGAAGTTTTAGGGTTCCAACCTCAGCTACTGGACTAAACGTCTGATCGTAGTCAACTTCTTTTCGATGTGAAAATCCTTTAATTACTAGGGTAGCTCTATACTTGCCTATCGAACCATTTGGATTTGTTTTGATTCTAAAAACCCACTAACATGAAATTGCCCTTCTTCCATCAACTAATTTCCGCAAAGTCCATGTCTGATTTCCATACAGTGATTTGACTTCATTGTCCATTGCTTTTTTCCAATTTTTTCTCAATTCAATCTGTATTGCCTCAATGTACGAAATGACCAACTTCCTCATATCCAATAAATAACCATCAGCTGGCACCGTACATGTTTTAATTTATCAGGTGATTTAATTTTGCAACGATCACGTAGTGGCGGCATACTTCTTTCTTTTTCTTTGTTCTGAAATTTTATAGACATATTATTTGTCTCTTTGTTTTCACTCTCTTCTTTTAGTATATCTTCGTTTTCCTCTTTTTCTAAAACAACTGGATCATGATTTATAGAAATTTCAGTCTTTTTGTTTTCAATCAATAACGTCTCAGAATCTGATTAAATTATTATTTTCCTGTATACATATACGATACCCATTGTCGTTGTCGTAAACTATTAAAATTTCTGTCTGAGCTTTTTTTATCCATTTTCTTTCTTTGTCACGTAGGTATATGAGCAAAATATGTACTTCTCATAATACGTAAATGTTTTAAAGATGTTTTCTTACCTAACAATTCAAAAGATGATTTCCCGTCATCAATGGATGGCCCTATACGATTAAGGACGTATGTTGAAGTGCTGATAATCTCAGACAACAACCATTGCATACATGTATAGTCCATGACAGAACGTGCTGTCTCAACCAGTCTTATTTTCGCGTTTGCTACATTGCTCTGGTGTATATGGCATTGTAAGACTTTGCTTTGGAGAATTTTTCTGACGACACCACTGTCAAATTTACCGCCATTGTCGCTTAGCAATTCCTTAATAATGTGTCCTGCGATATTTGCTTCCATTGACATTTGTTCTAGTTTCACTAGTACCTCAAATTTTTCTTTAATGAAATAAATATATCTAAAATGGCTAAAATAATCTTTAAATAGCAAAAAATATCGAAAACCTGATTAAATGGTCCACATGCGTCCGTATGCATGAGCTCACCTGGTTTAGTTACACGCTTTCGAATACCTAACTAAATATGATATTTTATTCATATACATTTCATTCTGATGACCAAGTCTTTCGTGCAGCAAATTTTCTTCTTTTAGCAAATTTATTTTAGCTGGTATTTTGGGTTTTAAATGTCTTAATGACAATTTGTATAGTCCATCAATCGAATTCTAACACCTAATACTTTTGTTACACTATTTACTTTGAAGTAATAAATTTCAGCTCTTGAAGAAAATTCACTTGTAGAATTCTTGTCTTGTGCAGATAAAAAGAAAACAAATTTATCTATATATTTGGAATGTACCATATATAAGTTAGTCATTTTTTCCCAGTTTCCATTTACTGCAGCTTCTACTTCTATAGTACCTTTTCCAATTGCATTTATTGAATTCCCACTTGCTGTAATTACTTTCTGTGAAACCTGAAACTGTTTAAATGTTTTAAAAATATCCTTCCGATTAGTTATGTGGTTTGTAGCTTCATTGCTTACAAACCAACTATCTCGATCATAATTTGTAGTATGAATATTTGCAGACATTGAAAGAAGACTCATATTAACCCTTGAGTGACATTTATCTCCTGCTCTTTCATATCTTCTCGGTTTTGGTGCCTTACCATCCGCTTGCCACTTTGGACATTGTCTCAATATATGGCCCATCTCTTTACAGTAATGACATATGACTTTTGAGCGAAATTGTTTTGAACTTTTATTAACAAATTTTCCTGTATTTTTCTTTGCTAATGTTACAGTGAGCGTTTCTTGGCTAATACTCTCACTATCCCCTTTGCAAGCTAAAGCTTCCTTATAAGCGCAAAGCTGAATCGTCAGATTCTCTATATGAAAAATACTGCCCAGGCAACGTACCTAATATTTAACAAATTTGTAATAACTGGTAATTTACAATTGCTATCCTTGTCATTATTAATTTCTTGCTTTAAGTCATACCACAAGTTTTTCAACTTGGACATATGGCTAGCTATATTGTTTCCAGGTTGCTTGTTGTCACTAAAGAACTTCATACACAAATTATATGCCTTGTCTTGTGAAACATTGTTATTATAACCTGTGCAGATCCAGTCCTACTTCTCTGGCAGTTGAAAAACGCATTATCTTCTGAAGTGTCTTCTCAGTCATATTAGTAGTAAGTACTATTAACGCATTACTATGTGTCTATCTGCTTTATAGAATCTTGTCAAAGCATTCTAGATTCTTCCTTTGTCTTCTGATGTAGCTTTATCTTTGAGCTCTTTCGGCTTCTGAAGGATTCCCTCTACAACATCTATTGCACCTATTTTGTCTTTTAAGAGAATATACAGGTTGTTTCCTTTAAAACAACCAGCGCTTTTTTTGGGCAAACTAATGACTTTAGAAAAAAATGTTATATGCAAGAAATGATCAAGAATAAGAGGTTAATTTATTAGTAATAACAAACCCAAAATTCGACCAGTGCTTCTAAAACGGCAGAACATTTATTTCGAGAAAAATGGTATTAAAAATAATGTTATAATTTATAATAGGCTATGGGCTATGCAATACACGTCTGTTGCCTAGTTACGCTATTAACAAACCCATTTTTTATTACATTATTTCTAGTTTTTAATATAATTTTTCTCGAAATAATTATTACACAACCCTATGTTATATTTATATCGTTGGAATCAGAAAATAATATTCTATTTAAAGGGCTAAAAATTGTATAGGGTGCCATTTAGAAAAAATTTTTGTTCTACCGTTTGAGAACCACTGGTTAAATATTCGGCTTGTTACTATTCATAAATTATTCCCTTATTCTTGATCATTTTTGGTATAAAACATTTTTCTCTAAAGATGTTAGTTCGTCCAAAAAAGCGCTGGTTGTTTTGTATTTCCACGTAGACCAGTTTGATTTGCATTCTAAAAAACATATTTGACACTTAAATGCATCCATTACTAATATCACAAATAAGAATCTACGCATAAAACGAGCCTGGACCCATAACCCGTTGACGTCTAACCAGTTATCGGCGTTATAGTTGGCTTTTTTATATTAATATAAAGAAATAATTTTAAACAATTTAAATAAAATTTTGCAAAAATTTAGGTATTTTAAGACTTTATTACAAGCAAGTCGTACATACTCTGTAAAATTTAATGTGGCGATCAAAACTCATTATTTAATTTTTATTAACTTAAACACATACCTACAAATTTACACACTAATAATAATAATAATAATAATAATAATAATAATAATAATAATAATAATAATAATGATAATAATAATAATAATAATAATAATAATGATAATAATAATAATAATAATAATAATAATAATAATAATAATAATAATAATTATAATAATAATAATAATAATAATAATAATAGTAATAATAATAATAATAATAATAGTAATAGTAATAGTAATAGTAATAATAATAATAATAATAATAATAATAATAATAATAATAATAATAATAATAATAAAGTATATTTTGCGTAAATATATAAATATTAGTACAAAAGGTGGATAGTATATAGTAATAACAAAAATAATTATGAAGTTGTTTTTTTACATAAACAAATTCATTTTGCATGGTAAAAAGAGAAAAATACAAAAAGTTTATTATTAATTATTGCTTAGTTTGTAAGTAAACCCATGTATAAAACAAAATAAAACAAATATTTCATTTATATGAAGTATATATTAACAAATTAGTTGCAAAAGTTACTATAATTACATATAATAGATAATCATTCAGTTTGTGTGGAAAAAAAGAGGAATATTTTAGTTGTACATAAAAATATATCGCATGATAGAGAAAACATTTATACTTACAGCGTAGGTGTAAAAACTCAAAAGAGAACAGGAAAATTTAAGTCGATTATATTTTTTCTACAAATTTTCGCTTCTTTAATGCCAGTGCTGCGTAATGATACATATCAGTTAAATTTTTAGTATCGTTAAGCATAAATATAGATTTAAGTAGCGTAGGTTTATCTTGAAAAAAAATGACATGTTCGGTTAAATATTTCTTTCTTAACGCTTTGTGAAGTGGGCATTCCAAAAAGAAGTGAAAAACATCATTTGGGTTATCCAAATTACAAAAGGAGCATACATCGTCTCTATGGAATGTGTATTTTGTATGCTTGAAATAAATTCTAAAGTTAATTGAATTAGAGACTCTGAACTGGCTAATTAATTTTAAAACTATTATATTAACTTTGTATTTCAAGTAATGTTCTGTACCCCAACTTGTTTTTATAATTTTATAAATAGGGTGATGGGATGAGTTTTCTATTTTTCTGGAATCAAGTTCCGTAAGTTTACGTTCCGCAGAGTTATTTATATTATCCAAACTACGTTTAACTTCGGAGCTATTTTGTGATTCCCAAAAATTTTCATAATTTAAATCCAAAAAAAGTTCCTTCAGGTGACAAACCCAGTTTAATTTGTGATTTTTATCTTTCTGCTTTGATAAAACACGTAAGCGATCATAGCACATCCTTGGTAGTTTGTTATTTTGCACATCAAGAAGTTTAATCCAGCAATTTAACATTGATTTATATATCATGAGTGTTAAAGGGTATCTTCCAGTTTCAAACCTTACTACCCAGCTTGCAGTATTTAAGGGCCAGTTATACAGTGTTTTAAAAAAAGAGGTCTGAATCATTTCTAATTCCTGCATGTATCGATATGACCAAATTTCAGCAGTATAAAGTAAAGTACTTAAGACCGTTGAGTCAAAAAGAGTACATTTATTTTCCCAGGAATCACACCTACTATTAATTAAAGTTTGTCTTAAAAAATTTAGAGCTTTACATCTTTTTTGTTTGGCAAAATTGAGATGCTCTTTGAAGATTCCATTACACGTAAAATTAATACCCAAATACTAAAATTTATTTACCATTTGAATTTTCTCATTATTGTAGGTAAAGTTTAAAGTTCTGAAATTATTAAATTTTCCACTAAGGTTAAAAACCATAATTTTAGATTTCTTAGTATTTAATAATAGGTCATTTAGGGAACAGTATTCTTCTAAAGTTTTAAAATTTCTTTGCATATCTATCTTGGAGTAAGCTAGTAATGCTATGTCGTCCGCATAAAGCAAGGCTAATATATTTGTTTTTGAATTTATACTAATGCCAATATGATTACTATTTCTGAAGTGTAATTCAAAGTCACTTATGTAAAGTATAAATAACAAGGGACTTAAGGAGTCACCCTGTAAGACCCGGAAGTGATTTTAATATTATCAGTTCTCTCATTGTTGCGACTTACACTAACTGACGAGGCGTCATATAGAGGCATAAGTGTATTTATAATAATAGGGCTCAAACCTAAGTGATATAGTTTTAACCATAGTTTCCTATGGTTAACTAAATCGAATGCCTTTTTGAAGTCTAAAAAGGCATAAAAGTTTACCTTCCGATTTTCTAGTTTCAACTGTTATGAGAGCATTTAAAATGAATATTTGGTCGATACAGCCTTTGTTTTTGCGAAATCCTGCTTGGGAATCCGGAAAAATATTGTTCATTTCCGCCCATTCTAAAATTCTGTTTTGCAAGAATTGCAGTAAAGATTTTAATTATATTATTTATTAAGGAAATTCCGCGGTAGTTATTAGGGTTACGAACATCCCCTTTTTTGTATAGCATACATAACAATATTTTGCCCCACTCCTCCGGAACTTGTGTGGCTTTTAATATTTTATTATACAAGTTAACTAAAAATAGTGTCCACGGTATAAGCAAGTTTTAAAAAAAATCATTTGATATTTGATCTTGACCTGGTGCTTTTTTAATTTTCACTTTTCTTAGCACTACATGCAGTTCTTCAAGGGTTACAAAACTATCCAATAGTGGATGTGCAACGCCATGAAAATGTTTATTTTCTTGCAAATTTTGTAAGTATAAGTTTTTGAAGTATGTCTTCCAAATGTCAATAGGAATATTATTTGCAAGAGGTAACTGTTTATATTTAAATGGTTTTATAGCTTCCCAAAACATACTTCTACTGGCGTTTGATAGTTTATATCTTAAGTCATTAATGTAGTTGTTCTTTAATTTAATAATGCACTTTCTATAAGCTTTTTTGCTATGTATGTATTGTTCTCTAGATTCGCTATTGAATCCGCAAAATATAAAATATCTGTATCTTTTTCATTTTTGCCTTTAGTATTTTACATTCGGCATTATACCATTTATGTTTGTAATTAGTTGAATAGTTATTTTTAACTGTCAGCATTTTAGCTGCATTAGCTGCTTCATACATTGAATTGATAAAAAAATCATATAGATTATCTAATGACTCATTTTCTAGTCCGGTGCTTGAACAGCAATTTCTAATAAAGTATCACAGAACATATTTTTAGATCTATCGTTCCATTTCAATTTGTGAATTTCACTTTCTGTCAGGTTTATCATCTTCGGAACCTCTCGTAGAAAGCAAATTAAGATTTTGAATGATGTCATCTTCATCAAGTTGATTCGCATCTGGCATTAAAGTCGCCTCCGATAATGATATTCTCCTGAAAGTGTGTGTGCGTGCGTGCGTGCGTGCGTGCGTGTGTGTGTGTGTGTGTGTGTGTGTGTGTGTGTGTGTGTGTGTGTGGATGTTGGATCCACGATTTCTCAAATACCATAAGACAAGACATTTTTAACTACGGACTCCTTAATCTAACAATAATGAGAGGAGTTGATTAAGTATTGGTAACAATTGGACAACCGGAATTAGTAGTTACAAGAAAAAAATCATCTAAATATTATTTATCGAAAATTTATGTAAATACTTATATTGCAGAACGTTAAATTCTTTATTCGACAAATATAAATTCATTATTATATCTTCTATAAATTTAGAGATAAAGAAATGCATATAAAATAATTTGACGTAAAAATTCTCAGATCAAACTACTTCAAGGCAAGAAATTCAAATGTTTGTAATTGACACATAAATGTCACTGCCAAAAATATTTGTATATCATTATGAAGATTATGAAAATAAAAAAAAGTCAACAACGCAAAAGAATATACGTAAAAAAGAATATAAAAGGAATTTGCGAAAAATGACAAATATAAAGAAAAAGAAAAGGAAAGTAGAAAAAGAAAATTTCAGGATATTAGGTTTGTTCGTTCCGCTATGCTGCGTTTTACGATTCACTGCTTGCCATCGCGGTAATAATTTAAGTTACTAAAAATTATTTTTTTGTTCGATCAGTCGGTAAATTATTTTTTATTAAAACTACTTGATTGTCATAATTTTGGTCTTCATTCACATAGTATTGACAACTGACATTTCGTGTCATTTGATCATAAACATATTATCTTCTAATTGTTTAAGTGTTAATTGTTTTGCTTTGGTTTTTGTGTTACTATAGTTCTTGTTCTTATATACAAGTAGTTCCTTGATTGTTTCTTTTCTTCACTTTTTATAACTATAATGGAAAATTTTGTGATTAATATGATTATGGCGGAAAATGATGGTGATGACGATACGACTGACACCAGTTCGAGTTCTGATGAAAATGATGAGGATTTAAATGAAATAGTTATAAATTATATAAGAATTAGAGAAAAACGAACAACAATTAAAAACTTTATTCATGATATAGTTCCACAATATAGCGAAAAAGAATTCATTGCACAATTTCGAGTGGGAAGCAGTAAGAATAAATTCCGAATAATAGAATTTTTCGTACTAATAATTTCACTTTAGATATTGCAGATCAACTTATTAATCAGTTCTCGGGAAGTGCACAATATAGAAACTTAATTAGTTCCTCTAGTAAATAATGAGATAAACTAAAATGTTTCATTTAAAAAAATATAAATATTCTAGGTGGTCCACCAGTATTATCAGCAGAGAAACATATTTTAACTTTTTTATATTTCGTCGATTATGAAGCAATGGGTGATAGAACTATTACTAATATTTTTGATATGTCCTTAAGTACTCTTTATTCAGTTATTAACCGAGTAGCTGAATTTATATGTTCTATGGGCAATCAGTTTATAAAGTGGCCGAACGAAGGACATATTCTAGATATAAAAGCGTATTTTCAACTACATAAGCATATTCCAGATGTTATTGGTACCTAACTTTTTATTTTTAAATGTAAATTTCAGTAGGTACAGTTAATTTTTCAGGCTGCATTGATGGATCTCATATAAAAATAGATAAATCACGAAATGATCCAGATTCATATATGTATAAACAGAAAGGGATTATCGGCCTAATTCTCTAAGATAGTTGTTAACATAGTCGTTAGGTAACAACTGAGAGTTAACAACGATTTTTAGCAACTCTTGTAACAACTGTCATTCAATTGGTATTCAGTAAATACATAATTAACGACATTGTTAAAAACGGTCGTTCTGAACAATCGTTGTTACATATAGCAGTGAAGTTATGAACAAGTGAGTTAAAAGGCATGTCGATTCTCAATATTTGTACATATTTCTACTCTATTCACAACCTAAAGTGACAGATTTTGATTCGTTTGACGTTTGAGCTTTTAATAATGAGTGATAAGAAAATTTGGGGTGCAAGATGTTCCGCGGAACAATATTCTCTAATGGTAGATTTCATGATCATTTTGGACTAATTAAATAACAAAGCTACTTTTGCATTTCAGTTCTGATAACTGCTAGTTGAAAATTTTGCAAACGGTTGATTGACTTGAAAAATTGAAATTTTGCCCTGTAATTTATAAGACCCATAGCTAGGCTTAATTGTTAGGAGAATCTGATGAAGTTCTTCAGTTTAGTATATGTTTATTCATTCGATGCGACCGATTTCGAAATTTCAAGAATCTTATCATCGGGAATGACGCATGACCATCGTCTAGAAGTTTTAGCAGTAAAAATAATAGACATTTGACAATGTTGAAATGGCTGTTTAAATTTAAATGTGTAAGGTAAATGAAAATAAATATCAAAAAATTGAATTTAGATCTTTTCGGGAGAGAATCTGAAAATTTGTTCAATATTAAGAATTAAAATATTTAAGTTTGGAATAAATTTAAACCCTTCATCTTGTAACACGAGACATGCGGGCATATACTGACTGATTTAGTATGCTTGAAGCATGAGACCATCCAATTCACGAATTAAACGACACTTGCTCAGTTTGAATATCTCTGTAAATTTTTTTTTGCCGCTGTCAGTATCAGGAATGGATTACTAACATCTCGCAAATTTCTTTGCAATCTTATGTATATAATTATTGGGCATGTAGGTATATTTTAGTTTAGTAATAAATAGTTTACTTTTGCTGTCGTCCCTCTATTTCCAGTAAAAGTTTATTTCCTATCGCAAAATTTTCAGGAAAACCCATTTAACAACGATTGTTCAATACTAGCAACGAGAGAAATGCAGTTGCTAGATTAACAACTCGACGTAACGACTAGTTGTTAAATTTTAGCAACTTGATGTAATAGAGAATTGGGATTTTGAACTTAGCAACTGTCATTGAAATTAACAACTGAAAATGGTTGTTAATTTTAACAATTTTGCTTAGAGAATTAGGCCGATTATTCAATACATATTCAGGGAATTGTAAACCATGAAAAGAAATTTATAGATATATTTATTGGGTACCCCGGCTCAGTTCATGATGCACGAGTTTTTCAAAATAGCCCAGTTTATGATAATTTACCCCAAATATGCAACGGTAATTATTATTATTGTTATTATTACTATCATTGTTATATATATTTCAGATGGATATATACTGGGTGATAGTGCTTACCCACTGCAAAAAAATCTTTTGACGCCTTACCAAGACAATGGCCATTTAACAGAAATACAAAGAAATTACAATTCGGTTCATTCATCAGCTAGAATTTATTTATTTATTTATTTATTTATGAACGGACTTACGTCCACTATACATATGAAGTACAAAGATTAGTAATAAGAAAATAATACATAAATAGGTATAGTAACAATTAAATTCAAAAATGTTCATAAAAACATTGTGATAGTTACAAGAAAATTTTTCTACATTATATAAACAGTGTGATAGTTGTAAGAAAAATTTTCTACATAAGTCTTAGTTTTGACTTATACACATGCAGAGACATATTATTTAAATCAACATCAATTTGAGCATCATTAAATTCTCTCATCATTCTATTTAAAGGAGAATAATAAATATAATTTTTATCCCTAGAAACATATATAAAATAAAAATTTCTTCCTCGCAGTAGAATAACGGACATTAAAGTTAATGAAGGAAATTAGTAAAGGGCAATCAATCAGGTTATTAATTAATCGGTAGAGAAAAACTAAGTCAAAATAAATACGGCGCTGTTACAAAGTTGTGATGTTTAAATTTTTTAGGATTGTTTTGTAGGATGCATGGGAAAATATGTACGAAAATTTATATCTAATAGTTCTAAGAAATTTATTTTGTACATTTTCAAGGGTAGCCTTATGTATATCATAATACGGTGACCAAACTGTTGTACAATAATCCAAAATAGGTCGTACTAATGTAATATATAAAAGTTTTAAGGAGTTAATGTTTTTGAAATCACGAGTAGGTGTGCAAATAAAACCTAAAACTTTTATTGCTTTCGCCTTGACAAATTCAACATGATTATTGATATAGAACATTCATTCGGAATTTTAGTACAACGCTTTCGGCAACTGTATCATTTAAAATTAAGAAAACCAAAATTAATTGTTCGAATTATAAAAGCAGGCTGTATTCTTCACAACATAGCAAATTTGGACGACATTAATTTCTTAGAACCTGTAGCAAATTTAGAAGATAATGGAGTAGATTTTAATAACGGTGATGATGACGAAGAAGAGAATGATGATGGAAGAGAAAAGAGAGATGCACTTACCCGCATATTATGGAACTATAGACAATTACAATAAAAATGTATCAAAAATTATAAATAAACTCTAAATTATTTATTAACTTTAACTTATAATTTCTATTTTTTAATAATTCTATTAAAGCCATTCTTTCTTTATGGCGGTTTTCTTCTTGCATTTTTTCAATTCCAGTTTTTTTCTCGCCAAACCATTTTCTCCTTATGTTGTCTCTCCAGTAACTCTGTTAATTTCCTTGTCGGGTATCTGGATCTCTTAAGTGTTTGTTTTTAATATTTACAGATTCTGTTACAGTATTATTTGCAATAGTTTCAATTGTCTGCTGGTTTTGGTTCAAAATATCTGTATTATCAGTTCCTAAAGCAGTAACTAAAATTTCCCCCCTGGTTGTTTCAGAGGAACCTGTTGCTACATACTCCGGAAAAATATTTCTTTTTACCACAAAAATTTCGTCTAATTCTCTGTAACAATTCCAAATTATTAAATAAATGGAAAATAAAATATCAATTACCTAATTTACTTTTGAAAACAACAAATTTTTCTTTTTCGTCCCGTCGAAGAATTATTTTTTGTTACGTCTTTGTAATTTCCAGCCAAACAGTCCCACTTTTTTTTAATTTGGTCCGCAGTATAATTATACCCCTTTTTGCATTATTATAGCTATGTATGTATGGATTAAAAAACGATTGTAACTATTTTGAGTTGATAATTTTACACAAAAGATGGATATATACATTTCAATAAAGGTATATTTCTGTAGTTGCGTAACTTTTCTAAAATGATAAGTTACTTGTTGCACTGCTTTTTCAAACTCACAATCCAAAGTTTCTATACATATGAAAAATGTAAATAAATAGATTTAAATGAACTTACAGATTCTATTTTTTAAATATAATTGTCGCACACCTTTGATTGTCACAATGTCACAATTATTGACATTTATTTTTCAATTATAGACATCAACAAATAAAACATCACACAGCATACTCATATAAAAATAAAAATATTTATTTGTCAAACACTATCACACTGCCACATTCAATGTAGACGCGAACATTACCGCCAATTATTTTTCTACCATCGGCTTATGAGTCGCTGTAAAAATTATCACCGCCAGCTGCCGCGGCGTTTTACCGCAAGTTACTATAAAAGCGGAACGAACAGAATCTAGTAACTTTAAAGTGAGCCGCGAGTCGAAAAGAACAGCAAATTTCACCGCCGCGGTTTGCGGTAGACGCAGGGTGGCGAAACGAACAAACCTATTGAATATAAAGAAGTATTTATTGTACATAATTTATATTAAAATATCCTATAGTTTTTGCAAATATATGTGAGAATTATTTTGTAGTGGGACATGAATATATGTATTTGTAATTAAAAATATTTTTCGTTTTGTGCGTACAACCAGGTAAAATATCTGGCGAGAGGTTATGTGTTGGCCACATCAGATTTTTTGCTTCCATTTTAATTTTGTTATGAATTTCCCTGTCCATAGGGGTTAAATAGTTTTGTATGAATATGCTAGTATTCCTTAGCTTCCCTTTCGCTTTAATTATTTAAATTTTATCATTCCAGCTGTTAAGAACAATTTTTCTAATTGGGAATTATTTTTGGTAGCTAGTATTTCACATTTTACAATGTTTGCACATTTAATATGTTTTTGAAGAAATTTTTTACCTCGTGCAAAAGATTATAACGATTGAAATTTGTGCCATTTATTATAATATTATTTTTCCTGATATTAGCAACACGATTATTTTCTACGATTTTCAGTTTTTCCATTTTTTCTTTTAGTATATTCAGTGTCCTATTATTTTTGTCGTCCAACTCTTTAATTCGTACATCTTGATCATGCATGATTTTCCTTTGTTCTTCAGTTGTTTTCTTCAATTGATTAATGTCGACTTGCATCTTTGAGGTTACAGCTTTGAATGTATCTTGAGTTCTGTTGATTTCCTGCATAATATCCTCTGTATCTTTTTTGTTGCTTCTACTTATCTTTCTCGGGGTTTCCGTAATACCATTAAGGGTTGGAAGGCCTAGAAGACAGTTCACGGCAATGAGAAAGAAAGGCAAGATCACAAAGGAGTTTGGATATCTTATTATATATTATATATTCATCTCCAGAATCTAATTACAAATATAAAAATTGATTTAATTATTACGTATTTTGTAAATACATAATTAATATCCTAATATTTTTTTCTTAAACCAAGGAGTTATGTTATATATAAATCATAGGTTACGGAACTTTTTTAAATAGTTCATTTGTCTGGATATAACGGGAGTTCACCCTGCATTTTGTGATGCAAGTAAGTTGTTTGGTTCATGTGTTGCTGGCTGGAACCATATCCTACCGCAGGCACTGTATATTGCGGGTTTTATCATACCCACCTCTAATATTAGAGGTGGCTATGGTTTTATACATCATTGTCGCGGTTTTCTTAAACTCGTACTGGTGCGCAAACCATTACATCAACAGAGCTGATTTAATTTTTTATATTAATTGCAATGATAAAGTCTTTGACGCTACAGTGCAAAAAGGAGTTAGGTTACATTAAAACATATCCATTTTCCTCTTTGTTACACTGCAACGTTAAAGACCTTATCATTATAATTAATATTTAGTAAAAATCAGCCCCGTAGATCCAGTGACTTTAATAAAACCGCGGCAATGAGGTATACAACCCGCAATATACAGTGCCTGCGGGACATTTCTGGGTGATGACATCTCGTAATCGGTAGGGTATGGTCCCAGAAACAAATGAACCAAACGGCTTGCTGGCATAGCAAAATGCAGGCTGGAGGTAAATTTTAGCCCTTAATGTCCGGACTATATAATAGTGTATTATGCAGCGAGTTTATAATGATAGCTATTAATATAGTTTACGGTACGAGCCATGGCGAGTAACGTAATACATTCGAGTGTATTAATAATCATTATACAAGAGTTGTACATACTAGTTCTTTTCGACTATTCATAATATAAAAAAAATCTAATGTGACCAGCTCATAACCTTCCGTCAATTCCATGTTTAAAATAGCGATGAGCTTTCGACTGATCGTTTGTAAACAAAATTTAATTTCTAAATAAATAGAGAAGTCTGTAATATGAAATTTTGGATTATATTCTATTATGTTTTTCCTCGAAAATCTGTTAAGAGCTCCAAATTAAGAACCACTTCCGGTTTATTATATAAGATCGAGTTTTAAATTTCAAATTTGATAAGTTTTGGATTATGTTTTAATATATTTTTTCAGGAAAATCTTTCTGTAAAATGCTACTTCCGGTTTATCAATTTTAGAAAAAAAGTAATACGTCGTTCTCATTATAATAAAAATCTCTAATACCATATTTGAAAAGTTTTGGGATATATCAATATATTTTTCACGAAAATCTGTTCAGAGCTTTAAGTAAAGTATCACTTCCGGTGTATCAATTTTAGCCAAAATCTAATATGTTGTTGCCATTCATATAAAAGTCTTTAATACTGAGTT